>OX424575.1:139572588-140045088 GCA_949152435.1 Gastracanthus pulcherrimus | reverse complement strand
AACATACAGAAATTATTATGTTTTCTTGTTTAATATTTTAGAATAAATGTTTACTTTTTCAATTTATAGAGAAGATATACTTCATTATTTGGTATACGCCAATAAGATTCTATTAAAACAAATAATAGTCTGCTCCTTCTTAGAAATATTGTTTCTCTTTCATAAAATAGCCCTCACTGCGAAGCGCAAACGACAATTTCATCGCCGTGACAACAACAGTCAAATCAGTGCGACGGCTGTCGCATATTTCTTGCACGTCGTTATACCCCTCGATAGCGAAAAAATCAACTTCATAAGATCCCCTTATTTCCATTTAGCACCCGATATACTCTACTGACAACTCGTGACTTTATCAGCTCATGTCATCTTCTCTTATTTTCTCCCGCTCAGTAGTCAGAAATGATTCGCCGGAGGTTGGGAGTAGAAAACAAAAATAACGAAATACTCCAAGATATTTTCTTTTTATTTCTCTACTATAGCTGTCAGCTTATGGCTCACCGATTTCTTTCAGAAGACACCCGATTAAGGAGGAGAAAACGAACGCACGAAAAATACGAGGAAGCAGGCAAAGAATCGAGAGAGAGAGAGAGAGTGAGAGAGAAAGAGAGAGAGAGAGAGAGAGAAAGAGAGAGAGAGAGAGAGAGAAAGAGACAGAGAGAGAGAAAAAGAGAGAGAGAAAGAGAGAGAGAGAAAGAGAGAGAGAAAGAGAGAGAAAGAGAGAGAGAGAGAGAGGGACGGAATACATATGTGATCAGAGAAATCAGATCAACTCGAGATTGTCGAGGATACATATATGGAAAAGTTGAACCAATTGAGATTTTCTTGAATTTGAACAAACGTATATTATTTTTCTTTGTCAACGGATTTGGCACTCACAAGGAGAGTGTCATTCCTTTGGGAAACGGATTTTGTTGAGGCTTTAGGAGATATTTTCTGGTACCTAGAAATGCAGCCTAGAACATGTAGCTTGGTCCATTGGGCCCTTATATTCGTAACATGAGCTATATTTCTTAGAATATACTTTAGTGTTATTTTAGTGATATACGTTAAATGGTACATTATGTAACGACGGAATGAAGTCGAAGATCATGCGAGGCGAAGCGAGGGCAGCAATCACCCAAGGGAATACTCGACTTTATTCCTGTGTTACATATAGAACTTTATTCCCGATTTACCTGTGGCCACTGTATTGACTTAAAAAAATGGACTTCCGGTAAGAACTAGAATTTACTGAAAATGTATATTAATATAGAGGAAAATAATTAAAGAACAAAATGCATTTGCGGGAAAAAAGTAAAGTTGCAGAAAAAAGTATATTTGCGGGAATCATATGCTACTTTTGTCCCGCTTTTAAGGTCAATAAAGTTACCATTACGATTGTGTCGGGAATAAATATACCTTTTCTTGTGTTAATAACTATGCAGGTATTAACACTAGAAAAAATGACCTGGATGATAATAAAAGTAGGCAGAGATAGCTTTATTTTAAGCTTTATTTTAAACAGTTACATTTTCTTAAATATTCATGTATTATCCGTCATCATGTTTAATTAATAATAACTTTACACCAGATTAATATTTTTAAATAACAGAAAGCTTAAAATGAAGCTCTTTTCATCTACTTTTATCATTACTTGGGTCACTTTTCTAGAGTTAATACATGCATAGTTATTAACACATTAAGAGGAACCTTTATTCGCTAAAATAACATATATTCTAAGTAAAATATCTCTTATCTCGAATATAAGGGCCCATTGGCACAAACTACAGGTCCTAGGCTTCATTTCTGGGTATCAGATTTTATTTTCGAAATCGATGAATACATGTATAATAATACTAATACTAAGAAATTACTTTATTAATTATAATTATCAACATTAAATTAATTTAAAAGCAGTTTCATTAATTCTGAATTCTTTTATATCATATACAATATATATTGTACTATCTAATAATTCCTCTAACCTCGTAAATTATAATTCGGTTAATTATCCATCTAACCTGATACACTCATGAAATCGGCACGTAGTGCGTAGCAACAATATACTGCACACCTCTCTAAGTAATTACCCGGTCAGCTCACACAGGCCCTTTTGCCACTACGCGTGAAATTTTCAGGTGAGTCTGTAGCGACCTGCGCTGCGCACAGCGATAATAATTAGCCCAGTTGTGTGTACGCACACATGTCAGTGGTAATTGTCACCACCTGTCTGACCGCATAGAGCTTCGACACTGGATACGTATGCGCCGCAAGCACATCAACAGTAGCGGCAGCCGAATGACTTTGTTGTTCACCACCTCGGCTTTCAAAGGACGTTCACGCCGGTACACGCGAGGGAGGCCGAGGGTGAAGTTAGTTACGGGGTAATTTGAAATTTTCCAGTTTTCTTCATATAATTTAGAAAATTTCAGCTAAGAAAAATTTAAGAATACGTATTTTAATAATGAAACAACGAAGAATTGCATCGAAGAATTTCATTTGCATTCATTGATACTCCGGCCTAGAAAAAACTGAACTGAGACTTTTCTTTTGAACCATTATTTTTTCTTAACACGTGCAAGAAGTGGGCCCTTTTCCATGCTTGTAAAGCGGATGGAAAATTGCTCATTTCGAACGGGGTTGCCAAACCCGCGTAGATATGGCTTCATTTCCTTCCTTATACAATATTTTCAAAAAGTCGCCCGAGACGAACACGATTGCTTCAATCATCATTCGAGTCTGAAAACGCCCTTTCCACACGTGTTACATATCGTATTTTTTTTAATAAGTGTGTGACTAAGTCCTATATTATGCATGTGAAGGAAATGGGGAAATTAACATTACGAATCGTCAACTATAGACCTAAGAAATTCAGGAGCGGGAGATAATAAACATTACCTTCCGCTCCGGCAAAGACGCTCGGAATGCCCGATTTTCCATTCGTTTTGCAAGCGTGGAAACGGGTCTTTTTCATTCACGTGTTGAAAAAAACTATTTGCTTTAAAAATCAAAATCCTGTTTGAGGCTCACTTTATTTCAGTCTCCGCTGATTCGAATTTGCCGCTTGTGGGTGTCTTTTTTCCCGTAGAATTTTAAATCGAAGTTTGAAAGTCGATCGGAAGGAAAACGAACAGTAGCGCGTTAGAGTGCGCGAGATTGAGGGGTTTCTTCGTAATTGCGAAAGCTCGACTGACTGTTATAATGCTGCGTAATAGCGTGTATCACTGTTTTGATTGGAGATTGTTGGACTTTCCTTAGAATGTTTTGATTGTAGACTGGAGAGAAGTTTCTCGTGTTCGGCAAATTCACATAAAATTATAAAATCGAATGATACTGTATCATCTAAATACTTATACACTCTTTGATACAGTCGATTTTTAGAAAAAATTTTAATACATGATATTCAAAAATGAACTATCTATTATATAGTTATATATAATTAAATATATAGTTATATACAATCATACATACATATATATGATTACGTACGGTTATATATGAGTTTTGTCTATATATATATGTGATTGTCAAAAAAAAATAGCTGTTGATGTCTTGCTTTTAGCTATCCCTTTAAATGTACTTCAGAATATATGACAAACCTAAAAAATTTTTCTGTGTTATAATTCATCATGAGAAAGATATTCCTTTAGTTTTGAAAGTCTAAATATTCAGATTAAACGAATATTTAGACTTTCAAAACTAAAGGAACATCTTTTACGTAATGCATTATAACACTAGACAAAATTTTTAGGTCTGTCATATGTTCTGAAGTACATCTAAAAGCAAGATACCAAAAGCTCAATTTTTTGACAATCACCCATACATATATATAATTATTATATATATGAATTATATATATAATTATTTATAATTATATATAGTAATATAGAGACAAAAATGTATAATCATCCATATTTATATATAATTGTACATGTTTTTATATATAACTATATAAAATTGTATATGATTTTATATATAATTGTATATAATTATATATAATTATATATAATTCATTTTTACCCGGGTAAGAAAATATTTACAACGTAAACTTATCGCTCTTTCCCTATTATCCTATAACTTATGTATTTTTTGGATTCTTGTATCCTAAATTTAATGAATCTTCATGCTTTTATCACTTTTCTAGTGATAAATTAATTATACTTTCCCAATTAGTATAAAAAAGAAGAGAAACTAGTGTTAGAAAATGCTTTCGGAATGAACCTTATGGTTAAAATACAACCTTAGTAAGAAGCAGTTCATTATCAATTTTTAAAATCGAGCATTTGTAAGAGAACTCAGAAAAAAATTGTATAAATTTTATTCACTTTTCTTTCGACCATTATATGCTCGAGAACATAATTAAAATATCGGAAATTGAATCCTATTTCGCAATCATTCATAACTACTCTTAATAAAAAAACAATAAGAAGGAAGGAAGGAAGGAAGGAAGGAAGGAAGCTAGAAAACGAGCTGGCTTAAATCGATGCACTTGTAAATCTCCAAAGCCTACGAAAGGTTATAACATCTCTCAATTAAAATCTTACTCGGTCGCATCAATTCCTCGTAATTCAATACAACCCAACCTCCTTTCTCAGTTTTTTCTCAGTTGCCATTTGAGCGTAAGTATTGCTACGGAAAAAGATCGAAATGTCCTGCGGTGCGCGCAACTTCAATTTCATGCTAGGCACCGTCCGAGAACTGGATTTATAATGCATCCGGGACATGATCTTGTCTTTCTCGTGCACTCGTGTATAAGCTCGGAAGAAAATCAGATCGCTCGGGAACTTCTATGACGACGGAGTAGAGGGGAGACGTCTCAAGATACAAAAAACAGATTTATCGCCATGCGCCTTTTTAGTTCAGATTATATATTCTTGAAATGGACGAGACTAGTTGAAGAGGGATAAATTACTAAAATGTCTACAGCATGCAATTTAATTTTATTCATCTAGAATATTTAATGAACCTTTTAGTAACCACAATTTTGGTCGAATATACGCATTTATGTCTGCTACAATTAGCACTTGGCTTTCACACATTTGGAAAGTTCTGGAGACTAATAATTTTTTTTTCAATTGAAAATTTAAAGATATTGGGAAAAATAGAGATGTTTTTAAATCAATGGAGTTCCACTTTAAATGAAATCGTGTAAGAAATATTATTATATCAAGTATTATTATTATCAAGTAAAATATTCAAAAACAAATTTATTTAAGGGTTTAGTGATGGATTTAGTTTGGGACTAGTATATGTAAAAGCTGAGTCTCGGAATTTATAGACCCATATGTACCGATGAATTTTAGACGTATAGCGAATATTTTTTTGAATATTTCTAGGATGAAGTAGTGATGCACATTAAACATTTTTTGTACTTTATGTTTAATTTTAAGTAGTGTTTATTATTTAATAGATAATTAATTCATTAATTCCAATTAATTCATCCATGCCTGGCAAATATGTCGTTATAGATAATAGAAGACAAGGAATAATTGCTTCCCTTATTTCCCTTATTCGAATTAAAGATTATGTTTAACCCGTTAATGAATGTATATGTAGTCTATTTTTAGGCACGACCGCGACATGGAAGTGTCTTATATTTTTGTTAGCGAAAAATGTGTGCGATAGGATATCTCATGCAATTTTTGACTAATCGGGACGAAATTTTAGGAGAGATCTCCTCCAACACAATATGAAATTCTATTTTTTTTATCCCGATCCTGTACGTAGTTTTTAAATTGCGAGCACTTTTAGCTTATTTTTACGTGTTTTTTCTTAAATTCATGTTACACGATTATCTCCGCGAAATCTTATCGAATCAGGCTCAAATATTTTTTGGCAACTCTTCTAAGTATAACATCTTGATGGTCCTATTTTGAGATTGATCCTGCAAATATACGCTGAATGCGGCGACTACAAAAAATCGCTAAAAACGGTTTTTAGGCTATAACTTGAAAACTAAGCATTCTACGAAAAAATGTTAAAGAGAAAAGTTGTAGATATTTGAAAAATACAACTTTTTCCCATTGACACCTATTTATGAAAATATTTTAACTCGAGTTAACAGGCCAAAAACGAATTTTAACATCGAAAAAACAGCATTTTACCATATAACTTTACAGCTATGCATTTTACATGAAAAAGTTAAATGGAAAAGTTGTAGATCTTTGAGAAATACACTTTTTTTTTTACACCAAGACGCGAAAATGCTTTTAAATCAAGTTAATAGTCCAAAAACGATTTTTGACATCGAGAAATGTAGTTTTTTACTATATTATACAATTAAGCAAATCCGCAGCGTGAGCAAGGCGAGTGCGCAGCGCGAGCACCGGTAAGGCAAGCGAGTGCGAAGCGCGAGCTGAGTACGGTCGCGTAATGCAAAACGCGAAGCGTTTGCATTGCATTTTGCCTTGCATTGCGTAGCTCCGGAGCAGGCAAGTGACATGCGGCCGAAGGCCACGTGTGGCGCGCTAGTTAAACCATATGATTTTAGTAATTTTCTAAGATTTCTACGAGATAGAAGTAGACTATTTCCGATCTCATAGCGGAGGCCTAAGTCACTTTTGGTTGCATACAAACTGAGAAAACTCATTTCTGAATAATTCCTAAAAGAGTTTTTTGAATTTTTGGAGGGTTATCTCCACCTTAACAGGTTGGAGAGTAATTATGATCCTTTTCAATTTATCTTATAATAATTAAAGGCACTAATAACATTACCAATAAAATAACTATGCAGTTTTCATAACCATAGTATCCATAGGGTTCATATGGATCCATAAAAATGTAGTTCTTGGATTTTTTAAGGTTCTAATTATTATAAACGTAATTTAGAACATAATTAGCTAGAGTCAACCACGAAAAACACGTTGTATTCTTTTATAGGTCTGGGTACTAAATATTAGATGATAAGTAGATTTAAAATCTATATCTCATATAATATTATAAAATATACTCTAACATCAAAACATAATTACGACGTCTCTTACGAAGTCTAGCACATTTCAGATTTCTCAAAAATACATAGTTCTTTCTAGAGACCTCTTATAAAAACTAGCACTTTTTAGATTTTCTAATTAATACTAACACTTTCTTAGTTCCTCTAAGAAAATTATGGTCTTTGTCTAAAATTCTGAAAATTGCTCATTTTCATAAGAGATTCCTGACAAGAATTAGTATTTTTCGAGAAATCTAAAATGTACTAGTCTTCGCAAGGGACGTCGATTCAATCTTTCACGTTCTCCCGAAAAATGTTCTCCATTCAACATAACTTATACTGATCACAAAATCAATCAGTCTCCCATATCCCCATCACGCACCCACGCTGTTCAATATAATGAACGGCCACTCTCGTGCCTAATTATAACCCTGGCAGAGCGGCAAGCGCACCGCGTGCACCGGAAATTCTTCCATTTTCCTGTACCCCCCGTACACTGGCTACGATATACTCTGGATCGCGACGCGTGGAAGGGCTCGATTCTGCAGAGGAACGCCTCCCGCTATAATGCGATTCCCAATGATGGAACGCAATTCAATAACACCGTCGAAGACGAAGTGAACGTGTGCGGTGTAGCTCACCGAGAAAAGGGACGGCCGGACATTTTTCAAGGCGTGGGCATGTGGTAGGTATTATGCAGAGAAGTCATTATCTTTCACTTTGACAGAATTATATTGAATTTTCGAAGGGTTTAGAAGAGCATTAAGGTTTTTGCCACCAGTCATGCATAATGTTATGAAGAATTATAACTTTTATTTTGATAAAGTTTTGTTAATATTATTCAACAATGGTAAAATTCATTTTACAATTTCTCTTACCATATTTATAGTTTTATGATATTGTCGATGCATAACTTAATATTCTTCTTGCACTTTTCTAAACATATAATCATTAATTTTGGAAACACCCCCAATTGAAAATGGCAAATATACTACTCGTACAATGAATACCAATGGCTTAAACGTTTTATATTTCTTATACTAAAATGTACTTTCAATAATAACGTTAATTACTAAAATATTTAGACTTATATCTGCTGTCTTATATGAAAGTACTAGGGTCTAGGATGTATATACGGTAAGGTGGTTCAAAATTCCCAAAAGTTTTCAAATATCAAAAGTAAGCCTCTAAAAAGTTGATATTTGTCAAAAAAATAAGTTTCCTGCAAGCTGGGTGCTTAAAGTTAACATTTAAAGGTGGCTACCTCGAATTTAAGGTTATATAAAGAGAACTTATGCAATTTTTCCGTAAAATCGCAAATTAAATAACTAAAACTTAGTTATTCATGCTATAAATAGGTTTGGCATTGATTAATTATCCTACTAGAATTGAAAATGCAAATTAAAGATCTTCTTGTCAGCTTTCATATAATATTGCATGTAAGTACCTATGACGTATATTACCTAAAGTAAATTATATCAAACTATAAGAGACCACATTTAAAATATTATTAATGCGATGTATTACAGAAACTGCTATAACTTCCATATTTTGGTATCATATGGTGTGCCAATTTTTCTGTTGATACTATTTGGAACAAAGATTCACAATAATTTTGTATTTTGAACAATCGTCAAAGATTGAGGTTACTAAAAATGTCCAAAAATAGCCTGTATTAAGTCAAAATTTTGACTTATGCGACTGATAAGTCGAAGAAAATTTTTTTTCGCCGGTTAGGACGCAACTGATTGTCAATTCTAGTAGTAATCAATTGCCAAAACTTTTTTTTAGCATGAATATTAAGTTTTAGTTATTTAATTTGCGATGTTACGGAGAACTGCATAAGTGCTCTTTAAACAGGAAACATATTTTTTTTATAAATACCAACTTATTAGAGGCTTAATTTTAATATTTGAATTTTGACTTTTGGGAATTTTGAACCACCCTAATATACAGGCCACGTTTACACGACTGACTGCTATACGCAGTGGTCGAGAAGCTCGCGCTCGGAGTCTTGAACTGCGTTAATGTAGCGAGAACAATAAGACTGTAGTCAGCTAAAATTCCCTGCGGCGACGGTAGCGGTGCCTTAATTAACACCTGGAGACGCAAAATGCCTCCCACGACTTTTCTAATTGTGTGACGTCGCAAAACAAATGTTCAAGATTGCTGAATTTTCATGTGCTATTTCACGTTTCTTTTTAAGAAAGTGTCTAATGCAAGTTTATAAGGGTGAACATTTGATTGATTTTTTTAGATAAAAGAGAAAGCGTATTGTATAACCTTGAAGAGAAAACTATAGCGCATCGGACGTTAAGTTTCTTTGTTTGCCAAACATATTGAGACTCCTTACGATGACTAGCACATATCAGATTTCTTTAAAACTACAAGTTTCCTTTTAGAACCTCTTACGAAAACAATCAATTTTCTGATACCCAAACTATAACTATCACTTTTTTGGAGGTTCTAAAAAAGTTTTAGTCTTTATCGGAGAATCTGAAAAGTGCTATATTTTGTAAGTGGCCTCTGAGATGAACTATCTGTTTTTAAGAAATCTGAAATGTGCTACTCTTTGTAAGGAGTGTCGATATATTATTGAATTACTCGGAGTGATTATAGGGAAGTTTCGTTTTGTATAAATACGTTTAGTTTAGATAATATAGAAACGCTGATTTGTTATGTTAACACTAACAATGTTCGATTGTACTAATGTTATTCATGAAATGAGTTATACATCAATAACTTTTTAATTGAATAAAAATATTTAAGTGAGGTGTGTGCGAAACCGGATAGGGTAGAGCGGGACAATCATTAATTATTTTTATAGAATAATTAATAACCTAATATTTAATTATTATTAAAGGAATAAGTAAAATTGAATAGAATATATTAGGAAACACTCGTTTACAGTATATAGTGTCATATTATATTGTAAGAAACAGTCAGTTTAGTTTGAACCAAATGTTGATAATGTTCGGTAAAAGTGAATAATTGTTTCAGTTACTTCTTTTTCTTGTGCCATATATATAATAATCTGTCTCATGTATATGCAGTCAGACACCCTAAAAAAATAAAAAAAAATAATACTCGAAGTATAAAACATGTTATATTTTTATTACGAATTAAATTACAGTTCAATGTCGTTTTCATGAACTTGGACACTTATTGCAATAATAAATATAAATTAGAAGACTGACTGCTATTACACTACGTTTAGAACAATTCTAGTCAATTAGATTTTGTTGCAAGTTTAAAATTTCAATATCAATTTATATTGCATAGAAGTTTGTATTAATATTGTTAGCCCACTGATTGAATTATTAGTATAACTCTGAAAAACCAGCAAAACTTTTACTGAACTAAAAATATACGTGTAGTCGCAAAAGTACCAACGATTCCCCGTTCTTCCCTAATACCACTTTTGGTAAAAATTGATTTTATATATTGTCTTTTTCCAATTTAGTCATAAGAAAGCATTTAAAAAACGTTAATCCATTTGAACTAATATAAAAAGATTACAATTTTCTTTCTATAAATTTAAGCTCAATACCGATCTGCACAAAACACAACACCAACAATATTTAATCACTCAAAATTGCTGTTCCACTAGAATCCGACCGACGCCACTGGCAATCCCAAAATAGATAAACCGCATTACACAAATAAACCCAGCCATTCCAGTCCAATTTCCAAAAACCTGACCAGTTATCGGCTCCCAGTGCAATCGCCGTATAGCAGCTGTCGGATTCAGCATTATTTCAACCGAGGAGCGCGCTTATCATGGACGGCTGCTGCCAGCCATCGCCGTTTGACGGACGGCGCGGCGCGTACACCAGCGGTACACAATTTTCGATAAAACGACGAGGACTGGTCGCGATAGAGCGAACGCAATTGGACCGCTGCGATTGAAAAGAGCAAAGTGCGTATGTCGTGACTAAATGGGAGTCTGTGTGTACTTTGATTCAAATGGATGGAATTTTTTGCTACGTTCGGCAGTGTTTTTCGAGTTTATTGGTTGGACAAATTGAAGGAAAATGAGAAAACAAGGTTACATGGTCATTCGTGCTTTTTGCAGTTTATTTGTTTGTTTAACGATGAAAACTGTGAAAATGTCAATCATCTGTTTCTGCAAAGGTGTAACGAAAGTTCTGAAACCCATTTCTTAACTGAAGAATATAATTACGCTTTTTTATCTGTACTTTTACGTTAATAAGCACAGTTCTAAAATAAGTAAAAGAGCACCAACTCCAATTATTAGACGGTAAAAACTTTAGGCGAGCACAGACAATAGAATTTTTTAATACATCACTGTCGAAAAGCACGTTCACTGCACGGCGTATATAACGTATAAATTGCGGGAATTGAATGATTTTAATTCTCATAAGAGAAAATCATGTCAGACATCAATTTCCAAAGGAAATTCGTTTCGTTGCGTATTCAAGCTTCCGTTCGCGTGCTCGTCTCATAATTCCATCTACTCCAACGGCATTTCAGATAATTTTCTCAAATCTAGTCTCATTTCCAGAAGCTTTTCTGATTCTTCGTTGCTCGCACGCGTCTCATTTTGTCAAAAATTCGATATATCTTCATAAGAACGTACTTTCAGAAGTAAAAGATAATTTTGTACCAGAATATAACAAGGAGATCGTCCTGAAGCGGGTAATTTTTTAAATGCGCAACTCCTTGGGGAGGTCAATGCGAAAAGTTGATAGCTAATAGCAGCAAAACTAGCGTTAACAGCGTTCTATTAAAGAGCAAAATGCAAGCCATGCCGATATGAAGCAGCGCGTCAAAAGATGTGCGAAACACTTGGTTCTCTCTGTGTAGAAGAGACAGAGGCAGATTCAATTAAAGTTCGGCTTGGAGATAGGCGGGAAGATAAATTTGCTCGGCGTCAACGAGGAAGACGCGATAAGAGTTGAGAGCGCCGAATACTATATCAGCCTGCGAATGATGGGATTGCCTTTTCAAACTTAATCCTGGGTTACGAATCGCCGTTGGAATTGCGTGGTTTGCTTCTTGAGCCTCGTGCGTTTTTGTATTTTAAAGGGTACAGTTTCACTGTTTTGCTGTTAACTTTTTTTACCCTGAAAGCAAAATTTATTTATTTATTGACAGATTATTCTAATACTGTTGTACTTGGTCGCCAATAATACTATTAGAGGATAAAATGTTTTTATAAAATGAATATTTATTAATGATTATAATAATCAAATACAATTGTCTATTTTCATAAACATTCCATGAGCGATTGGATTAGTTGCACCTTTATTTGATTTCTCATTGGTCAATGAAAAAGTACATGACAAGCTAAATTGATATTTTGAGTCATATCAAATACCTCGAATCTCTTACGTCTTTCTAGTTTTTGTAGTTTCAAAAGCGTGGAAAATATGGTAAATATCGGCGTACTGTTGCACATTTTCTAGTTAATGACGAAAAAATCAAGGTCGAGTCGTTTCGAAGTTTTCTCGATTTACAGCTCTTTGGAATATTTCGAGTTATTGTGGTTTCAAAGAACACTGGCGAGTGATAATGAATTTTCATGTTTCTAGTCTAAATCATGCATCTATTAGAGCGCGTTTAAGTTTCGACTTATTTGTTCTTTCGATATGTAATAAGCAAAAAACGCTGTGACGCCAGGTTTTATATTTCTTTCGAGTACAAGGACTAATAAATTATTATTGTAAAACTTTCCAATTTGAATTGCAATAGAGTAAAGTACGCGATAATTTAAAATGTAAAAGAACAAATAAATTTAATTTAAATTTTCTCCCACAGTAATATGCCACTTTGAGCAGAGATTTAAGCGGGTATATATACGCTTATTTCTTCAATACATTAGTTAAACAGGTTTTCGTGATTTACCTATCAATTTAACACAGCGTCATAATAGTAAGTCAACGAATAAATAATATGCCATGATCAAAATCAAAATACTTTACCTCAATAAATCAGAACGCGCGGCAAACTCGATAATCAAGCGTCCTTCTCGCAAGTCTGTCCGTCCATCAACTTCTCTGATCAACTGCCCCGTGGAATCACATAGACGTCGCCTACGGCGGCTGCCCCTCGAGCGTCAGACTCGCATCCGAAGAAACCTCGGAAACGCCGCGCCGCGATGGAGCAGTAGCAGTGCACTCACAGAGGGAGTAATATTCAATTTTCGTGAAAGTTATCCGACGGCTTGTGCAACGCCGCCGCCGCCGCGTGATAGACAAGGGAAGCCGCGCGACTGCCGCAATTGCGTTACGGGCCGCGCGCGAGTTGGAAAGTTCGCGTAAGTTGTCACGGAGGAGGAGGAGATGAAAAAGCTCTCGTGCTCGCCGTTGACGCGCGATGGTTACAGCGCGGACTTCTCTCGACAAGGACCAAATTTTCGCGCGTCGGTTTCGCCTAAATCTTGATCGCGTAATAAGTCACTTGGCGGTTACATCGAGTGAGAAGCCGAGGGATCGGAGGTTGAGATCGAGAGAGGAAGAGGGGAAGGAGATACGGGCGGTGCTTGAGAGAAGAGAAAATCGAAGGATTTAGTATGAATTGCGGGCTTTTACGTGGCTATTGGTTTGATTTGTTCGCCATTGATCAATTTATTATTAATCTTCTTGAATTAATTACTTATATTACTAGTTTATAAATATTTATTTATTTACTTTGCTCACGAGAGATTTGTAATAAATTTGAATTAGGTAGTTCATTTTAATAACCTTTTTGCAAGCAACGTCGAAATATCGCCTATAATATATGTGTCAGTTTACTATACTCTAGCAGCGCATTCTCGCTCGCTAACGCTGCTTAGAACATATGTTTTGTAGGTTACTTTATAATTAATTTACTTCATTTAAATCCATCCGTTCACACACATCGAAGTCATCCATATAACCAACACTTTCATTCACTTATTGAATCTATTCCAACATACCCACCCACATACATACTCACACATCCATCTAACTACACATCCAATAAGCAAAAATACATTTTTGTTAATACTCAAAGAATTCTTTATGAACTCTTTCTTCAGATAAGTATCTAAAAGAATTTTTTTAGATTACTTTTAACATGCACGAATGTCCGGTATATTAAATTTTTAAATAAGCATTGTTAAAGAATTCAATTTATGCAAAGAACGGCACGTTTTGTCATAGTTCAGTATATAGTTTGAAACAGGTCAGCTTAGTTACTTAGGCACACAAAGCGCTCTTGTACACTGAACTTGTGAAAAAAATATTTCAGTCCCTATGGTCCTCTGTGCGACCCAGTGTTTTGAATTTTCTAACATGGCCAAAAAACGGCTTTTTCTTCGTCTTTTTACAAACTTTAAGAAAAATATATTAGACTCCCTGATTGGCTCAATGGGTCACCTTTAAAGAGATAAATGTAAACTTTAAATTTTGCTTATGTCTAGGTTATATTTGATCGTTTGCCATTTTACTTAATCGAGACGGATTTAGGTCTACCACATCTCAAATTATTCGAATTTACGAACCGTTTAATACCTTTTTTAAGATACAGCTTTCAGCTTTCCGAGAAAATGACACTATTTCATTTTACTTTTATAAAAAAAATAATGTGTCCGAAATATTCAAAACTCGACGTGTTCACTCTATCGATATATTTCATTTTTGTATTATTCTGAAAATTTTTTTTTTACTTTTATCAATATTTCAACTCATGGAAATTAGACGATATTTTGAAAATCTGAAATCTGTTAGTCTTTGTATGAGACGTCGACATTTGATCGCTTGCCATTTTATATAATCGACACTTTGAATTCCTTTTTCGGTACGTTTAAAACCGTTACTTATAGCCAATGGTGTTTCGAAGATAGTTACCTTTTCTGAAATCGTCAAATTGGCACCCCTGTAACTCTTTTCTATTATAACCGTTTGAGCTATAACTTTCAGAAAACATAGTTTAAACATCCTAAAAAACAATGCACTTGATCTGATTTTTCTTTTTGAACATATAGCATAACTGTCATTTTTTCTAGCTTGCTTTTCCCACTTAAAGTAAACGACATACTATTAAAGACTGACGTAATTTACATTAAGGTATTATACAATTCGGACAATTATATGTCTATTCTAAAGAAAGCTGACTTTTAGACCTTTAATTTGAGTGGTCGGAGCATCTTTGAGGATATTTGGATGCAAAGTTATGCTCGATTTAAAATTACGAAACAATTTAGGTGATGAAATGGGAGACCGCAAGTTGCCAACGACTTGCACTCCGAAATCGCTGGCATCTTGCGGTCTCCCAACATTTAAACTTCATGATATACTTTCTTAAAAAATTATCTATACATTAAAAACTTTGAAAAAGATAAATGAAAGATTTATATTAAACTATGCTTCAACAGTGCTTGAAAACACATAATCCCACCCACTATATATATACAACCCATTGCTATTTTGGGTGTAACTTTCAATTGACACGAAGAACATTAAAATCCCAAAAAAGGATTTGTTCCTTGATTAGTCCTCTATCACGAAGAAAATGAGGTAAGGTCAAATTCAAGCATAAAAATTAATTATCAATATGAATATAAAAATTAAGATTTCAAGAGTTCTAAAAAGTGTCGTACATTATGACAAATTATCATTTTGGATTATCAAAATGGTTGAGATGGAAACTTTGTGAAATTTTTGAAAATGGTTCATGTTTAATCCAATTTTGAACATTAAAAAAAATCTAGGGGTTCATAAACTGAACAAGAGGTTGAAAAAAACTTTTTGGGCTTCTTTCGACATTATACTTTAATATAAAAAATTGGCGAAAATTTTTGTGAAACGCGTGCGCACGATTTTTTTTAAAATACTGGATCCGCCAATATATATATATATATATATATATATATATATATATATATATATTACATGTAATGTTTCTTCTTGGGACATGGAAGCACTATATCTTTAATGAATCTAGCTTCTCATATTGGAAATAGTTCATCTACAGTTTTAAGAAGCTCTCTCCTTTTAAATAAGCCAAAAATATATATAAATACAAAATATGAAATAACAAATGCATGTATGAATATTAAATAACAAATATTCAGATATGTAAATAGAAACATCTCTAGGGGAGAATACTCCAGTACGGTCCCCCTCTCAGTATGGAAACCCATGGGTATTGAGCCACTATCGCTATGATGGTATGCTTAGATGCTCGATTAGATACATGCGAAATTTATATTAAATATGATACGAGCTTTTTTTAATTCGCCACTCCGAATGTTATAGCGAAAATTGTTATTCTCTATATGTAAAAGTTAACCACCGTAGTTGATCTTTGTTTGCAAAATAATACACTAATATTTCTTATGCGATTTAACCTGATATATTCCAATGTAATTCTTGCCTAGTATGGATACAGTAATTGTTGTTTAATATAAATACACACTCTTAAAAGTATCAAATCTAGATAATTATCAAATGCAAAAGACAATTCAATGCTAATTATTTAAGAATTTATTTTTTCGAATGATTATTCTTTTTGTTTGTAAAATTTGACATTCTATAAATAATTTTTTCATGTGTTAAGTTAAATATGCTTATTAAACATACTGTTTTTATAAGTTTCACATATGTTTTACATACTATTTTTAAGCATTTAGACAAAAAAATGAAAAGCTAAAGGTGTTCGTACTAGGGGACACTTTTAAAAAAAATAAAAGTGTTCATTTTTCGTGTTTCATTCAGATGATTAAGGTTGATAAATAATAATTTATTAATTCAAAATGATCCGTTCACACGACAAATTCCATTTTGACATTATGATATTCATCAAGACGATGTACGTACTTGGGTACTCTCCCCTATTGTTTCACGTTACCATAAATCTACAATACTAATGAAACAATTTAAAAACGCATAACAATCGCCTACATCACCCTACTACTGAAATCTATGCATTCACCGTCAACCTCCGCCTACACTCGAACCAGTATTGCCGATACCCAACTTCACCCTCAAATTTCATTTTCTTCTTTCTCGGCGTCGAAATAATAAGCCAAACGATGCCAAATCAAACTGACCTCCTGCCGTAGCCAGCTTCTCTTCTCTGCAATTTCGAATGCTCCCGAAAAAATGTACTCCAATCCCCCCTCTTGCGTCCTCCATAATTCATAACCTCAGGCGTACGCTCTTTCGCTTACATTTCTATATAAAAAATCACGAGCCTTGAAAAAGGATGAGGAATGCCGAGCGCCCGCCGCGACCTATAATGAAAAGAAGTCTGTGTCGAGGCAAGGACCCGCAGGCGTCGTTCGCTATTCTACTTTTAGCCCGGGCAGCGATGCGGCGGCAAATTCAATCACTGTAAACTCGTCGGTGAGCCCCGCACTCCCTACACTTCGATGTATCCGTGTCCCATGCCCGCGTGAATATCGATGAGACTAAATCAACGCGACGCTACGCCCCGACAAGCGAGCCCGGCGGCGAATCTGCATAAGCTCGGCAAAGAAAGGGAGAGAGAAACAAAAAATTATTTAATTTTAAGATTCTAGTTGTTTACAGAGTGAACAAATACATTTCTTGGCTAGAATATATTATTGAATGTTAAGAGGCAGGCCTAGGTTAGACCCGAAAAATTATTGTTTTTTATGAGACCAGAAAATGTTTGCTTCCTCATAGAGGAAGCTTTGAGATGGTAAAAAAAGGTTTGAAACATATTTTGAGATACTGGGAATCAAAATACACTATTTTTAGAAAATGTCCATATAGATGTCTGTTCCTTGAGATATTGATGTATACATACATACATATAAATACAAACACACACACACACACGTACGCACATACACACATACATACACACATACACACACACGTACGCACGCACGCACGCACACTCACACACGCATGCACGAACGCACACACGCTCGCGTGCACGCACGCACACGGACACGCACACACACACAGAGTCTGTGCATGTGTGCGTGTCTATGTGTGTGTGTGTGTACGTGTGTATGTGTGTGTGTGTTTGTATATATGTATACATCAATATCTCGAGTAAGCCACGGTAAAATTTAATGATCTAGGGCTCATTTTGTTTGTTTTCTTACACGAAAGGGCCATAGTAGTAATTTGTTTAGTGTTTCAGATTAGTTTTTGGTTTTTAGCAGTTTTTCGATTTTTTGGTTTTAGCTTTTCGGGTTTTCACGTACGTTAGAAATAATATTATCAATCCAGTGAAAATGAATTTCAAAGAGTATGAAATTTCCTATCTTTTACCATCCAAAATTTTAATAAGGTATTTCGTTTCTGTCGTATACAAGGAAATGCCATTTCTTGTTTGAACGGTGATTTCTCTGAATTATATGATAGAAAATTTTTGAAAAAAATTTAGGTAAGTAGAATAATGGAGAAGATCATTCCGTAAAATTTTTGAGTTACATTATTTTTTTATATTTACAAATAAATCATTTTGTAAAAAAAAATCGATTTTCGACGGCAAACGATAACCTGAGTAAAACGGCGTTATTCCTTCTCAAAATTTTAAAAAGGTAGCTTTTTACTATCTCTTTGCTAAGTTCTTTGCTCAGATCACGAGGACTTTTATTTTTTAAGATATTCGAGGTTATATTTTTGTTGAAAAGAATTTTAATTGCTTATTTCTGATGTATGACACGGTAATTTTTAACCAATTAACGCCTTTTTTCGCGTTTTGATCAATATATATATACATACACATATAACTAGATCATCATCTAAGTTATATTTTGACATATCAATTTTAATAATTAAAATGTATAATAACTTTAATTTTTTTTGTTTTTAGTAGAACTGAAACTAGTATGAAAGTATGAAAATATGAAGTATGAAAATAGTAAGAAAAGCATTGCCAAACTACTTCCACGTAATATATATATATATATATATATATATATTACGTGGAAGTAGTTTGGCAATGCTTTTCTTACTATTTTCATACTTCATATTTTCATACTTTCATACTAGTTTCAGTTCTACTAAAAACAAAAAAAATTAAAGTTATTATACATTTTAATTATTAAAATTGATATGTCAAAATATAACTTAGATGATGATCTAGTTATATGTGTATGTATATATATATATTGATCAAAACGCGAAAAAAGGCGTTAATTGGTTAAAAATTACCGTGTCATACATCAGAAATAAGCAATTAAAATTCTTTTCAACAAAAATATAACCTCGAATATCTTAAAAAATAAAAGTCCTCGTGATCTGAGCAAAGAACTTAGCAAAGAGATAGTAAAAAGCTACCTTTTTAAAATTTTGAGAAGGAATAACGCCGTTAAACTCTATTTGAGAAATAATTACGTGGAAGTAGTTTGGCAGTGCTTTTCTTACTATTTTCATACTTCTTCACATCAGCTAATACATTATTGGCTATCAGCATGATATAAAATAATGCCACAGGTAATGCTGCAGTAATTTTCTTAGTTCTATTCGTAGTAAATATATGCTACAAGACAAGCTATGACAAGATGTATAGATGAGTATGTAGGGTTGATGGAAATTGGCACAATACGGTCAGGCGAGGTTCATAAGAGGATAGTTTTGGGTGAAAGGATTACTGACTACAGAATTCAATTTTCCTCAAAATTTAGTTTCTCGTTAACAAACTGTAATATTTATAATTATATGAAATCATGTTTAGATTAGGTTATCTATGGAGAATTGAAATAATCATATCAACATCATAATGCAATTTAAGGAGTTCTCAATTTTCATTTCGATGTGTAACTAGTTTCAGTTCTACTAAAAACAAAAAAAATTAAAGTTATTATACATTTTAATTATTAAAATTGATATGTAAAAATATAACTTATAAGATGATCTAGTTTCTAAAGCACAATCAAATTTCAAAATAGGTAGAAAAATATTTTATTCAAATATGTCTGATAAGAATCACTCTCATCAAATTTAAAATCTAAATTTGCAATTTATATTATGTAATGGTAATTAAATGTACTTAAACTTACATAATTGAAAACTAATTCTCTCGTAATTAAGATTCTAAAAAAACCTCTAATTTAAAGAAAAATGAATAATGAAAGTAAGAACCTAGTTTACCCAACAGAACAAAACAAAACTCCATCCACGACACAATCATTCCTAACCAAACTTTACGACAAAAGCGCATTTCCAAAGCTTCCTTCATAGAAAAAGTGCAACACTCCCTTGCGCAACCTCCGTTCTGACACACACCCCCACCCCTGACAATTTACGTAATCGTAGCAGAACAGACGTATCGAGTATATAATGAGGTTTCCCATCCACCTACTCCTCTCATTCAGCCGCGATTATGTCGAAGTGATCCTAATTAATGAAAAGAGGCTGAATGCACCAGCAGTGTGCGCTCACACATGACCTCGATTCTAGACGGGCGGTGGGGTGGTGCCCATCCAATTAGTCGACACAATGGTACGAGCCGTTGCTCGAAACGTGACGATATTACGTTACAGCGCGGGTATACCGATGTACGCACGGGTCCGCGTGTGCGTTTACTATATGAGAAGCTGGAAATTAAAATCGACGAGCATTTAGGCCAGCGAGCTCGACACTGTATGTGTATTTTCTTGTGTATCGATTATTTTTGGGAAAAGGTGAGAGGTTAATGTTAATGGGTTCATTAGACGTCGGCAGGACAAATCGATGTCGTTAAAGGGAGAAATCAGGAAGGTATTATTGTAATGTATTTTTGGGATCATTAATTATTTGTGGATTACTGTCATTCGAAGGAGAATACCTACGTATGTCCATGCCGGTCTTAAATAAAAAATTTAATAGAGAACCTATACATCTGATATAGGCATGATGGATCCATAAAATCTTAAGTATTTAAACAAGAATTTCTTTCTGTATAAAGTGAAAAACATAATGATAGTGAATTTTCTTATTTTTTATTACTAAATGCCTGATGAAATCTTGATTTTTTCACTTATTTTATCGAATTTGATCTTGTTATTTTAAATTTTTTCGTCGCTTCTTCATATTACATTCTTTTAGTTTTCTTATTTTAGCAAACTCTAAATAATAGAGTTTATTTTGTACGTTTGCCTGCGTTTTCCTACTTACAATACATTTATAAGCATACCCTTCTTCTCCCCATCACTTTAAAAATTCTGAAAAAATGTAGTTATATAATTCAAACTGTACTTTATTAAACTGAATTTGTTATGAGAGGACTCCTTCAAAGTAATTATGTTTATAGTTTATAATGTAGTAAAATAGTGAGTAAAATTATCGGTATTCGAATTACAAAATTAAATGTTCAGGGCCGTCATTTGAAGTTATATCAAGTACGCGCTACTAGTTGGGCTCTAATTTTTCATCGCTATTATGCGATATTGGTATTACATACAACTCTTTCAAAAGACAAACGTGTGCCTTGTAAACTAGTTGACCTCAAGTTGACGTCAAGACCGACTAGTCAGTGACTATTGTACGTCACATTAAATCTTTAAACAGTGCACACATGAAGTTTGGTTCATATTTTTTGTGGATACTTTTAGATATTGATGCAGAATAGAACTCCACTGAAAGACAAGTATGCCAATACAAGTAATTAAGTACGATAAGTTCAAATATTATCAAAATTTATATCTATGATTTTTTTTTTTTTTTAAATGGCATTTCGAACTCGAAAGTTCATCGCCTCATCTACGCAAGCCTTCCACGTTTCCCTATTTTGTGCCAACCCCATCCATTTCGCGCCTTCCCGCCCAATTTCAGTTATGTCTGATTTTACGTTATCCTCCCATCTGCGTCTAGGTCTACCAAGAGGTCGCGTTGCTTTCGGTTTTCCTTTCATTATGCGCGCTGCTGTACGATCATCGCCCATTCTTGCCACGTGCCCTGCCCATCTTAGTCTCCGTGATTTTATTATTCTGTTAATATTTGGTGACGCGTACAAATTATGTAGCTCGTCATTGTGCAGTTTCCTCCACTCCCCAGTTTCCTCATCTTTCTTTGGCCCGTATATTTTCCGCAGAACCTTATTTTCAAATACCCTAAAACGATTTTCTTCCGCTTTAGTGAGCGCCCAGGTTTCGCACCCATACAAGATTACCGGCATTATTATAGTCCTATATATCCTTATTTTGACATTTTTCGACAGTAGCTTTGACTTAAGTAATCTGTTCACAGCGTAGAAGCAGGCATTACCCGAATGAAGTCTCTTATTAATCTCGGCTTTAATTTCGTTTCGATCATTTATAGTTGTACCTAAATATCTGAATTCTCTAACCTTTTCAAAAGTGAATTTTCCGACTCTGAGATCCCCCTCTGCTTCACGAATGCCCAGTTTCTCCATGATCATATATTTCGTTTTCGATTCGCTCACTTCTAGCCCCGTGTTTTTAGCCGCATTTATAAGGATTTCCGCATTTCTCGCCACCGTTTCACCATTATCTCCCACTATATCCAAGTCATCCGCATAGCCTAAAATTTGCGTTGTTCCGTTGAGTGTTGCGCCTAGCTCGCTAGCCTGCATTTTTCTAACAACATGCTCTAGCGTCAGGTTAAAGAGTACCGTTGAAAGCCCGTCACCTTGCTTCAAACCGTCGCGTATCATGAACGATTCGGATACATTACCGCCTACTCGGACCTTTCCAGTGCTTCCGTTCAGACATATTTGAATTAATTTTACGAGTTTTTTTGGTACGCCAAGGAGCACTAGGATTTCATACATTTTGCTTCGTTTGACAGAGTCGTACGCTTTCTTAAAGTCCACAAATAGCTGGTGTATAGTTTCGCAATATTCCCACTTTTTCTCTAATAATTGTCTTATGGTAAACATTTGATCGCTCGTTGACCTGTTGCGCCGGAATCCACACTGATAATCTCCTATTATATCTTCCGCGAATGGTGTGAGTCTGGCCTGTATTACGTTTGACAGAACTTTGTAGCAGGTAGCTAAAAGTGAGATTCCCCGGTAGTTATTGCAGTCTGTTTTATCTCCCGTTTTGAAGATCGGTATGATGATGGATTCTTTCCAATTTTCTGGTATTGTTTCATTTCTCCAAATAGCACATACTAGATAAAAAATTTTAGATGTAAGCGCGGTGCCTCCATATTTAAGTAGTTCAGCTGGTATAGAATCGTTTCCTGCGGCCTTATTGTTTTTTAGCTTTTTGATCGCGGCCTCTACTTCTTTGTAGGTCGTTTCGTCCATATGGAGTTCAGCAGTGTGGATTTCGTCTCCCATTTCCTCGGAGTTTTCATGCACGTTTAATAACTTATCGAAATAATCTTTCCATAATTTCAATAGTTCATTTTCGCTTGTCACGAGGTTCCCGTCCTTATCCTTCATTAACTGCGATCTACTCTGAAAACCCTTCCTAATAGCGTTTATTCCTTTGTACATCTCGCGCGGGTTATTTTCCCTACTATTAGTTTCTATTTTTCTAATTTCATTTTTCTGATACTCGCGCTTCTTGTTTCTGTAAATCACACGTACTTGCTTTCTTATTTCATGGTATTCTTCTACGGCCCTATCGCTTTCATTGTGTACACTATCTAATTTAGCCTTCTTGCGCCTTTCAAACCAGAGTTCGCACTCTTCGTCAAACCATGGTTTGCTCTTCGGCCTTTTTTTCTTACCCAGTACTTTGTTCGCGGCCCCTTTTATAGTTTTTTCGATAGCCCCCCACAACCTGTTCGGATCGTCATCTACTCCCGTCTGTTCATCCGTTTCCTCGAGCGCCTGAAATCGGTTGCTAACTTCTACTTGGTACTTGATTCGTTCTATCCCGCTTCGTAGTTTTCCAATATCAAAGGTTTCTACTTTGTTCGCTCGCTTACTATTTTGACTGGCTACTAATCTGGCTCTTAATTTGGCCACTACGAGATAATGATCTGAGTCGCAATCCGCCCCCCTATAGGTCCTTACGTCGAGTACATTCGTGTGGCGCCTCTTATCAATAAGAAAATGATCGATTTGATTGTGCGTGGTCCCATCCGGCGATGTCCACGTTGCCTTGTGTATATCCTTGTGCTTGAAGCACGTGGTCTTGACTATAAGATCTTTTGCGGCTGCGAAATTTATGACCATAATACCGTTATCATTGCTGGTTTCGTGCAGACTTTCTTTGCCTATGGTGGGCCTAAACATTTCCTCTCTCCCTATTTTAGCATTGAAATCCCCCACTACTATTTTGGTGTCGTAAGACGCGAATTGGTCGATTAATTGCTCTAAAGTTTCATAATAAAGATTTTTGACTTGTTCCTCTTTGTCCTCCGTGGGGCAGTGGACGTTAATAACCACGTAATTATACCACGCTCCGTCGATGATGATATACGAGAGTCGGTCATTCACGAAATTGCAACTTTTAACGGAATGTATGATGCTTTTGTTAACAAGAAATCCGGTGCCTAGAGAATGCCCGCTCGCGCCCCCATATAAAAAGGTGAAGTTACCGGATCCTAGCATCGCGTTATCTTTCCATCGGGTTTCTTGTATTGCTACCAAATCTAAATTGTACCTCTCAGTTTCATTTATGATTTCCCGGAACGCGCCTGCTCTGTGTAGACTGCGTACATTCCAGGTTCCCACCCTCAAGTTTCTTTTCGTTTTGGTTTGGTTTTGTTTTCTTTGAGCCATGATAGTAAGTTAAACCCGCGCGTTTTGGATCCTGTTCCGATCGCAGGTGAGTCCATCCGTCTAGGGGTGATAACCCTCATACCTCCCTAGAACTAAGTATGAGAGCTTTCTGACTTTAGCGAGGACACAGTCAACTCGTCGTCAGACACACTCGGTTTCATTCTCATATCCTAACGCCCCCCTGCAAGGCAGCGCGCCTTCGCTGGCTTCGTTGCCATGTAAGACCAGGTGGCGAATCATTCTACACATCCCCTCTCAGGGCAGTTGTCATCGCTCCCGCATCCTCCACGACAGCAGGATTTTTGGCCCATTTTTTGTTTGAAATGTGTGGTAAAAGAGATAGATTACAGAGTAAGGTAGAAGAAGAAAGTAAGATAGGAGATTTTGTATAGTGTTTGTAGTTGTTGCGGTGCTTGCGTAGTGTTTCTAGATGAATGCGTTCGCCAGTGCGGGCTCATCACACCCACGCCTGGGCCTATCGGCTGTCCGCGACTGCTTATTCGCTTTATTCGCAGCTAACCTCTTTCTCAGGGGTCGTTCCTCTATCCGCAACCTGAGGACGCGCTGTGTAGTGGTGATAGGCACCCACCCGTCCGCTCTGGACGACTACGCCCAGGACCCGCTTAGGGTAACGGCGTTGCAACAGATTTATATCTATGATAAACCGGAAAAATGACATATGGGTCCACGTTTTTGAAAATTGAGATTTTAGTGATTTTGATATCCATGTATGGTATATTATCAAATGAAAATGCAAGAAAATCAGAAAAGTGTAACAATAAGCGACCATATCAACTGTTTATGAATTATGTTAACGTTAGTTTAAGAGGGAACTCCACCGATTTTTAAAAAAATTATCGCCTTTGACAAATAATATTAAAACTTCGGTAACTTATTTGTCATAATTGAAGAAGATTGTATAATATTTTTCAGAATTTTTCACTTAAATTGTTATACTAGTTATTGGAGAAGATACATATTTTTGTAATAAAAACAAGGTTTTTTTAGAAAAGTTCCTCATGCATACAAATTTGATGAATTCTAACTTAAAAAATTCTAGAATATTTTTCAACTTACAATGAACAAAAGTTAATTTATTTGAAATTGTTTAAACTCCATTAATGGTCTGAAATAAATGAAACGTTTTTTGAACTTAAAAAAATAAGAAAAACTACATGTTTCAACACTTACAATTTACAAATGAAACATTTAACATCAAAATACCTCAAAACAAAATATTAACTTCTTTTCACAATACTTCAACCTATATTTTCTGGAAGATTAAAAAATATCCATGATCATGGGTTGCGAAAGAAACTTTTTGAAGGTAGAAAAGTAAATTTCGAGAAAAACGCGTTTGAAGTTTTAATTTGGTATGCTACGCAATGTATAAATTGTTTCACACAACAGGCTAAAACTTTGGTATAACAAACAGTTTTTACATCCATCAGGTTGCAAAATATTCATAAAAAATATGTAATAAAATAATTTTCGATTCTGTGATAAAAAATCAGTGGTGTTCCTCCTTAAGGGGGCCAGCCTGAGTTTAACACGAAAAAAGTATTTTTTTTATGAACCGATAAAATCTTTTTAAGAGAGAAACTATTCTGAAAAAATTTGACTATAAATACTTGATATATCTTCAATTTTACCGCTATAAAACCTCAAAATCATGATCCTACGTGGCACAAGATATTACTATTGTCAATACTATATTATTGGGAACACTTTGCGGCGTGCAGTGACAGGATCTATACAAATTTTTTTCCGGCAGTAATTTGACTCCTTTATGTATATTCTAAATTTAGTTATATTTAAAAATTTGGTTTGTTATCTAAAAAATAATATTAAAAAAAATTGAACTAAAAAGTAATCCAGAAAAGTTTTAGTATTTACGGAAAGGAGACAAATTACAGTCAGTAATTTTTTGTTGTTTATCATGTATCCTAGAAACGTGCACGCAAAAAAGATTTCTCAATAAACATAGTATTAACAATGGAATATCTCGTGTCACGTAGGAGTAAGATTTTTACGTTTCACAACGGTAAATAAATGAACTTAAGTCGTCAGTTTTTTGGTTCACCGCATATATATGTTTGAGGAATTTAAAGATTTGATTATATATATTTTATCCCTGGTAGAAAGTTATCTAGTTTTATCGAGGCCCTCGATTATTTCTTTGGCAAACTAGTTAGATCTACATAGTTCTAGATTAATTTTCTACCAGGGATGGTATATTTTAATTCTCGAAAAAATACAGATACGTATGTTGTTTAAAGTTAAAAGTTAGGAGCAGTTTTTTTGAGTTTCAGGAGGCTAAGTATCAGTTTATTGTTAGCGGGTTTGTCGTCTGTATCTTCCTTTTTATTTTTCGTTTTTCAGAAATGTACTGAGATGCTTTTTAGATGAAAGGAAACCATCCTAAGTTAGTAAACCTTAATTCAAGAAAACTATAGCCGAAAAAAACTTTTCGATATCAACCCTCCCAGACGATCCTTGACCTTTAGCTAGCACGCTAGCGTCCGCGTCGACATTTTCTCATTCTCTTAATGTACGAGTACAAACAGCTTTCGCGGAGCAGCATAGTTTTGATAAAAGGGAATTATCCCCTCGAGCTGTTGCGTCTCTCCAAGAATAGAAAAACCTTGACGGGCTTCGGGGAAATTGACAAAAGTTACGTTTCAGAGATCGCGATAATCGAGATCAAAGAAGATGAACATAATACTACTGACTTATGGTTACTGGCCTTGTTTGTTCATGAAAAGATAGAAAATTGTGTATTCATAATTAGCAATTTAATGGGCTACTTCTGTAGGTCTATTAGTCTTGATAACGCATATATGATGGACTTACTATTACGGACTTATCCTACTTAAGGTATATATTGAAGTATATCAATTCAATTATTGTTTTAAGTATTTATTCTACATTGTTAAAAATTCATAGAAAATCAATTTGAATCTTTAATTTTTTGCTTTTTTATGCTTCAATCAGTTATTCACCTCGGCTAATGGAAAACGAAGTTTCAATTAAGCTTTCCCATACCAAGTAAATACGAAATTAAACCATTCGCGAACATTTCCAAAAACAAATCTGCACTCTCCAATCTCAAGCAAAATCCTGGTGTCTGCCAACCACTTTCTTTTAACAAACGAAAAAAAGTCACGAAGCAGGGACCAAACTCGTTACATATAAACCCCTGAATCGCTCGCCTCGTCTCACGAATCCCCGCGAATTACCTAAGAAGAAACGGCACCAATTAAGCCGAGCAAACAGCCAATTCAATTTCCGGCCTAAAAATTACCCGGCCAATGTCTGCGTTTGCACGTCGGCTTGGCTACCTATCCGCAGCAGCTACGAACGCCCACGTGCGCGCCTTGTCGCCGATACACATATAGTGTATATCTCCCGTCCCTTCGGTTAATGGAAAAAAAAGAGGTGCTTGCCGTAGTGGCGGTGTGGTGGTGTAGGTTTTTGCGATCAAAGAGCAGAGAGCAAAGAAGCTTTGGGCGGAGCGAAAGCCGAACGAAGAAAAGAAGGTGTTGGGAGAGATGCTTGATGGAGCTCATTAGGTAGGGACTTGTATACGAGAGAAAAGGAGAGGGATAGAGATTGGGTTTGGGAGGAGATGTACTGGCTACCGTAATGTTTATGAGTTCCATAAAAAAATCCATGTATATATAGGGATTATGTGTTTTAAATCACTTTTGAAGCATAGTTTAATTAAAATCTTTCATTTGTGTTTCTAATCCATAACTATCTATCTATCTATCTAACTTTTTAAGAAAGTATATCATAAAGTTTAAGTTTTGCGATAGTGATACATTTATATATTTAACTGTCAACTTCTTTGATATCAAAAAACATTTTTTGGAACGTTAATAATACAGAATTTCCTCTGTAAAAAAAGAAATCATTCCCTTTAAGAATATAACATCAGTGGTATTATGTAAAATATGATATAATCATATTCTATTTCTCCAAAACCCTACAAGTTCTTTTATACGGAGAGTAGTCATTGAGATCAAAGATATAGTATCTCGAAGCGATATAGATAATGCTGGACTTGTGAGATTGCTCACTTACTACCGAATTCGCGCTAGTTATGGAAATTCAGTATATAAAATTATACGAAAGTGTTATGTTGCTTGAAACAAAAATGTTGTTAACTGACTTAAGAAATACATTTGCGAAAATAGACTATTTATTTATAATACAAAAAAAAATAAAATAAAATCAGAACTATATATATAGTCCAAATACTACATAATACTACATATTTTTATAAAACAAAAAAGTTTTGAGTAAATAACTTTTGACAAAGTACATAGCATAAACTCAAACGAGCATAAGAACACGACCTTGTTCAATTTTTTTTCAATGTAGACTACTCGATATTCAAATTCTCCATCCATCAAACAGGACACCCTATATCTTTTCTCCTCTATTCCTTTGACATCTATCAAAGAGGAGCCAGATAAATCGCGAGAGCTCGCCGTATACGTAATAATAATACTCAACGACGAGATGGAATCACGGCTCGTTTCTCCCATTGAGAAATAAAGGAACTGCGGACCAGGTCTCGCTAAGGAAATTGATGGGATCGAGAGATGATGAGTAGTTCCGTCGTCTCCAGCAAGGATCTTTTTATTTACTTTGGGGGACAAAGCAACAGGGCTTCCGTCTGCTCGACTAATCGACGATTCGCCTTACGGACGCTATATTTACGTATTCCCGGGGAGAACGAAGCTTATTATTTACGATTGCACGTGGTCTATATCTCGAAGTCAGTTTCTGTATTTAAGACTACGGCGGTGGAAGAGTATAGTCTATTTCTCCAAAATAGGTACATAGAGAAAGTTTCGAATGAAGCTTTAGAAGCGTATTTCCGAGAACCAATTAGAATGGATTTCGAAAAGGAACGCATTGAAAGAGTTGAGAGACTTCCGATGAATCTCCTCCTTTCTTTATCTCTCTTTTTCTTTGGTTTGTTGTAGAACTTTGTGTTTCAAGCTTGCAAACTAGAAAATTTTTAACAAAGGCTGTATGGGTAAACATAGTTTTCTGGTTTATTATCTAATTGTTTGCGTTACGCTTGTTTCATTGCTTTCCCTTTTGCTTTATCTTTACTCAGATAAATAATTTTAATTATTCTAATACTGTGTACCTTGCTTATTAGTATGTATGCAAGCTTCTGAAGTTGATCTGGATAAAATGAAATTATTTTTCAATCTAGTGAGTAATAGTACTTTTCGACAGTGGTGGGTCCCTTATGGAAAAATCTTGCAGGGAATCCTGTAAGAAACTCTGCAGGAGACCTGGTGGATGCCCTGCAGGTCTTCCTGCATGGTTTTCGTACTGTTTTCCTGCAGGAATTCCTGCAGAAATTCCTCCAAGATTTCCTGCAGAAATTTTTCTAGAATGGGAAATCAAATTGTTAAATAAACAAATTATTTTTAATTTTGGATCTAAGAAGCTCAATCACTGAGTTTTGGTGTTATCATCTGGATGCTAACACCTAAAATAGGCACATTTTTCACTTATTTTATCGTTTTCAACAATATTATAAACAATCTCCCATTCTAGAAAAATTCCTGCAGGGAATCCTGGAGGAATTCCTACAGGAAAACAATACGAAAATCATGCAGGAAATCCTGCAGGGAATCCTCCAGGTCTCCTGCAGAGTTTCCTGCAGGTTTCCCTGTAGGAATTCCTCCAGGATTTCCTGCAGGTTTTTTTCATAAGGAGTACGTTGACTTTTTAGCGAATGGGACATTTTTCACCCGAGCGAAGCGAGTGAGAAAAGTCACATGCGCTAAAAATCTACTTACCCACCAGTGTCGAATAATATGTTATACTACTAGAGCCTAAAAATCATGTCAAATTTGCGATTTTTAGGTTAGAGTGGTATACAAATATATAATAGATTATATATAATTATTATATTTATATTTTTTATAAAAATTAATCTGTATGATGCTAAGTATGATTTCATACTTTTTACTGGATAATGAAAAACTGTATTGTGAAGATATATTTGAAAATTTTGTTCGAAATAAAGATATGCTCCAAACTCTAACTCTTGATGAATATAATCTATAATCCATTGCATCTATCTCTAATTGCATATTCTCACTTCATTATTTACCGAAATACACGAGCCTATTCGTAGTCAGTTACAGTTCCGAACGACTGCTGTACGTACATCGGCGTGTTAAGCGTCCTAACTGAGATATTCCATTACGCAGTTTACAGAAACGGGCCGTTTACGTGCCTCGTAACTCAGACCAATAGTTTGCATGCTAAAGTCCCTCGTATAACTGACCCTCGCCACGCTCTCGTTTATATAACGTTGCAACCGACCACTAAAAAGAAAAATCGACGTATCGCGATAAACACCCGCGAACTCGCCTTCCGATTCGTATTACGAGCCGAGTGCGGCGGCAACGATCGTATTTTATCGATAGCGCGGAGGATTACTCGATCAGCCGGAATTGCTCTGGTTTGTACATTATGGATAGCAGATGTCGTCGTACTGCGGAGCTAATCGCGTTCGTTTATTAATGTGGTCGTTTTCAAGCTGTTACATATTCTAGCTTATTAGCCACGTGTTGAAACGTATAATGTTTCATTTTCAATGAAATACTTTTTTGAGTATGAATGATTCCATAATTATAAACGGGGATGTAAGTATTATTTATTCATCCTTTATTAATATATTCAAAAGTTTTCTTTGCAACGCACTCATTACAAGAAAGTGAATATTGAGTTTAATACAGATATAGCAATGAATTCTATCTAATATAGCTACAGATATTTAAGCTGAAAGTTCGCAAGCATATAAGGTATAACCTAACATAGAACTAATTAGATTTTGGATCCAAATGGTCAACACTAATTATTTATTTTAGAATATTTAAGAATTTTGAAAAAAAATTTAAACTAAAAAATAAATTTTTTCGTCGTTTTATGCATTAGATAATACGACAAAAATATGCAAAAATATAAATGGTGAAAATTTGTAAAAATTGAAAAAAATATTTTTGTAATTTTATACGTTAGATTGATGTACAGATACGTTCATATAGTCAGATATCATGTATAATATGCAATGTGCAGCGTCTTATCAATTGGATATTATGCCAACAATGCACCATTTTTATCTTGCTCTACACAGTAGTATTGTCTACAACATAATTGTTTATTTCTCGATCACTTGTATCAGCGTAAATATTCAATAAATAATTGTGCATTAAATCTCTTTGAGAAAGTATTCAGCTAAAGCAGTTAGCAGTAGCATTTTCTCTCTACAATTTTAGCTGTCATTTGTCATTGCAAGCATCCAAACAAAGCTAAATCCCTCCAAATGGCCATCCAAGCGCACAAGCACTGCAGCCCAACAAGTGCGTATGTCACACATCGAGCGCAAAGTCGGCCAAACGTCAGATACGCTGTTACACCAGCTCGTGTCAGTATCGCTACGCACCCATACGCACCCACACACATACACAGTCGAACATACGTCGGCCGCTTTGCATAATCCCGCGGTTCTGGCGCGCGAGCGAGTGAGCTCCCGATGATTTATCAACCTCCCATTCCCCTCCCCCTGCACACTGCAACTTCGGCTTTTCCCCGTCCACCTGTTGAACTGAGCACGAGCGCGCGCGCGAGCGTCTCGACTTCGCATCCACGAGCCACTGCGCTGCTCTTTCTTCCTGCGCGTCTTCGCGAGCGCAAAGACGAATGCCGGGACGTTATACGGTGTGTTCGACGTGGCGCGCGTGCAGCCGCTCGTTCTCTCGCTCGCGTGAATTATCGCCTGCTTCGAGAAGTAAGAATGCAGGGCCGAGAGGGGACGAGGATGAACGTCCGCGTGTTTTATGAGCTGGAGGAATTTATGGCGAAAATAGGAATTTCGATAGGATTTAATGAATGGGGAAGAGTGGAGTAGGCTGAGCGTTTGTTTTTCTTTTTCGAAGTGGGCTCATAAATTGGTCAGTGATTGTTTGGCTTGCGGGTCTTGGAAGTCAGAGGAATTTTTGCAATTGTTGTCTGTAAGGATTTATTTTTGGGGCGAGGATTGCGTTTCCGGATCACGTGAACGTTTCCGGATCAGTTTTAGAATTTTAATTGGAATTTACATAAGAACAGTGTACGTGTGATTATAAGTAAAGTTATTTTTAACTTAGTCACGTAAGAGCAGTTAACGATTAAATTAAATTTTCAATACGCCACACGTGGATATGCATTATTTTTAATAGAACGACCACTATCCGTTTTATTTTTACAAAAATTGTATGTAGTTAAAAAATTGATAAGTATAATTGCTTCCTGATAGAGGAAGCTTTGTGATGTTAAAAAAAAGGTTTTGCTAAAAACATTAGAAACATGTTTTGAGATACTAGGAATCAAAATACACTATTTTTAGAAAATGTCTGTATGGATGAGTGTGGATGTGTGTATGTATGGAAGTGAATCAACAGTACTCTAAATATACACAGTGAAAATTAATGTTTCGGGGCTCATTTTGTATGTTTTTTGTTTAAGGAAGGCGGCTAAAAAATATTTTTTTTTGTTTTTCTATGCGTTTTTGTTTTTCAACCGTTTTTCTTTTATTTTTTATTTTTAGTTTTTCGGATTTTTTGATGACTTTGAAATAATATCATCGATCGAGTGATAATGCATTTTAAAGGCCGGCGCATTCATAGTGGAGCGGTAACAGGCATTAAATAAAAATAAATCTCGGTAAGCATATAACATAATACAAATCACGCAGCGCTGGCATGGGATAATTACAATTAATGCCAAAGTCATTAATTTTTCGCATACATTATTGAAGAAACCTTTTAAATATTTAGTTGAATGAAGAAAATTTTATATCTTTAAGCAAGTATACAAAGTAACACAAAAATTGATACGGTAGTTATCAAGTTATCTTGCTCACCAACTATATAAAATTGGTTTGAAATAAACGAGTAGAAAGTTTCAAAAGCTTATTACTCCTATTTAAAAAGTTTTTTCAATAAGAGCATCCATACATTTTAATAGGATTCATTCCAAACTATGGCGGAATATTTCTAAAAATAATATAGTTTTAGAAAATGCTTATTATGAAAAATCAATTTATTTAAATTTATTTGGGTACAACCCCTTGATTATTCATCTTACAAACTAATAATAAAAGTTATGATTAATGGGACTATTATTATTATTTTCTCTTTTATTGTTTACGAATGAAAGGGTACAGCGCGAATAGTCGTTTTAAAATTGAAATCGAATTTCTCTCGTTCACTAGTTTTTTTAACGTTCAATCGAGTATCAATATCCTAAAATCTATAGAAAATTTTGATACCCACTACCTGTACTATTCTCTGCTGCTAAACTCAATAATTCGTCAGGGTCGCGCTCACGTAGATATACATCGTCGACGTACTTTCGTCTGGAGGACAATCGAAAACGAAAATCCGGCGGCGCTTCGTATCGACTGTACCTATGTCCGAACTTCGCGCGCATGTGTATATGCATATCGGGGGCACATACAATTTCACGCTGACCCAATTCGCCGGAGTTTATCGGCGCGCAAACGAGTGCAGCAGCAGTAGCGGAGGCGCTCTTCCATAGGTATAACCCCTTCGTTGGAGGTTATACTCGCTGGTTCTTTCGAGTGAGAGATTCAATGTCTCCGATGTGGAGAACGTTTCAAGCATGAAGCTTTTGGGTTATATTCGTGTGGAAGGGATTTCTTTGAATTCTTTTATTTTTGTTTATTTAGTGTAAATTTCAGAATGTATACACTTACGAACTTGTTCTAATTTTAATATTCTATTTTCAGGGGCATTGCAGATATGTACGTTAATTTTTGAAATTTTTTATTTTAAATAAAGACAATACAAAATAAAGTGGTTTGATATCGTATATGAAATATAATCAATACATTTCCATGAGATGTGAATTCATTTAACGGCTTTTTTCGAGTTCAGTATTTTATTACGTTATGCGTCATATCTACTGAATGTATGTCTAAAATTACACGTAAAAAAAGGTTGAAATATTTGCATTGTTGGAAAATTTCGTGATATTGAATTCAGAAATTTTCTTACTTACTAGGATAATTGGCACTTGGTAATAAATTAAATTACAAGTTAATTACATATGTATTGTTGTGTATGAAGAAAGGGTTCAGTATAAACAAGTGATTTCCTTCAAAGTTATATTATACATTCTGCAACATAAAGAAAAGAATTATTTAGCTATATTAATTTTTTATCTTTAAATTTTAAATAACGAGTAATACACCCAAAAATATGCGTCTTATTATATTCGACTGGTTCAACTTAAGGAGATTGGCGGAATACAATACAATAAATAGTACATTATGTAACAAGGGCAAAAAGTCGAATATTTTTCCCGACGGTGAGTTTACTGCTACAGTATCACCCGAGGGAAAAATCGACTTTTTTCTCGAGTTACATATAGTACTTTATGCCCATCTCAACTGTGGCCACTTTTTGACTTGGAAAGCGGGACTAATGTGGATTAATTAATGGACTATTAAAATACAATCGAAAATCAGGGTTATTGGTAGAACTTGATGAAATAAAGGAATTCTGACTATTTTCTAGTGAAGTCACTTTTTCCCTAGGGACAAAAATTACTTTTTCCCGCAAATGCGGCAAAGGCAAAGAGTGGCCATTTTATTAATAATGCATCCAAATAATGACCGGTACTTCGTATGATCATTCTGTAAACATAATTTTAAAAATAAATAGTAATTTTTAAATAATCATTAACTGCAAATAAAAGTTAATTTCAAAGCAATAAAAAAGTCTGATAGTTTTCTGATACTATGTAAAGAATCGTTATTTGAAGGATTGTATAACTTTTAAAGAGTTCGGGAAGATTTTGTGAAAAGTTATAGTAGTTAGCATAAAATAAATACGTACATGTATTGCATTCTTATATGAGCCGAATGAAAAGAGTTTAGAAAAAAAAATTCTTAGCAACACAATGCTGAAAGCTGCTTGATGCACTGTGATAAATCATATCGTGAGTAGCTGTATTAGCAAAGTCATATAAATTATTTCAATTATTTTGAAAATATACAGTTACAATTTTAATTTTCTTAATTTTTTAAATTAATGCTAAATTACATTTAAAAAAATATTTTTTCAAATTTTAAGAAAAAGATTATTTTGATTTTGGTATAACTTTAATACTTTTAAATTTACAATAATTTAATAAACGTAATCATTCAGGTCTCTGTAGAATCTATCGATCTAAAAATATAGTTGAAATTAATGCAATTCTGTTCAACAGTGGGAGTAAAAACACATTAGGTACCAGATAGCCAACTCATTGTAATTATTGTAGACTCTTCTTGTTATAGCGTATTAAGTCTGTAGAGTGTGTTTGCATTATTTTTATTCGCAAAGTTAATCAGAAAGATGAAAACATGAATTGTATGAAAAACCGTTTTGTACTTAATTCAAGCAAATAAACACCCTGCAATTTACAACAGCTCTGAACACAAAGCATTCATCAGGCCACGAATTAACCATCCTTGATTCCCGAGGAGCAACAAAAACCAGCGGCACAACCCAAGAGGTGGCGACTGCTGTATTACCCTCTCGTATCGGGCAGCGGAGCCGACAGCGACCAATAAATAAATATTACATCTCCATTTATCCATCGTTTATATATATACACATAGGTACGTAAGAAGGGCTGCGAAAAGCTAGGCACCCGTAAAGACTGCCACCGCCGCTGCGCTATGGTCGTTACGCGACTCCCATATTTTACGCCCGCGAGAATCCCCGAGCGGCCCTACAATGTCTCAAACCCCCTCTTCTGGCTTTTTTCGCCAGATCTTCCCTCTCCCTATATCTTTCTCCATTTTAACTTTATTTTGCGAACTGTCGGTCAAAGTGAGTACGTGGTGTGTGAAGGGAACTGTTTAGATTCCTTACTGTTGATCTGAGATTTTTCACGTAGCCGAGCGTGGGTGGCTCTTCGGAGTATAGTGGAAAGTTTAGTTTGATTTGTTGGAGCGAAGTGTAAACAAAAGTATAAAGTAACAATTTTTATTATTTATATAGGTGGCATTTGTTACTGTAAAAGTTTGCAGACTGTACTGTGTTTTTTATTCAATGAGGATGCCTAAACTTTATAAAACATGTGACGGCGTGCGTTAAAGTAGAAACCGATGAGACTGGTTAGACTTCATTTGTGGCTGGTTCTTTCTGCCAAGAGCCCATTCTTTTTTAAAATTCTATTTTGTTCTCTCTACATTTTTTGGAGTGGATTTTCACTCTTTTGGAGTGAATTCTCACTCCAAGCTATCATGAAAACACAGTCACTTATTTTGGAGTAAATCTTCACTTTTATAAAATTGAATAATTCACTCTAATGTAAAAGTGACTTTTTCACTCTATATATAGTGAAAGAATACTCGTCAAGAAAAATAATTATTCACGTTGTTTTATGTTTGACAAATGTTTTGATGAATAAATACAGTTTACTGGAAAGGCTGTAATTGAGAAATAAATTTTAAAAACTTCAGAAAAATTGTTGATTGGATTTGAACCCTGGTCGTTTAGGTTCTGGGGCTGCCACTCTATCGCTAGACCATAGTTGCATCTTAATTCGTATGCACTGATTTCTCCTATGTATTGGACTTTGTTGATGAACTTTTATTTAATACTAAAATCAGTTTTAATAAAAGGGTACAAAAATTATATTTTATATGAAATTTAGTACTATTAGTATTACTGGTAATTTTAATATTTGGCAAAAGAGTCTAATATTTTTTTACTACATTTTCTCAAATTATGCATTTTTAAGAACAGTTTAAGATGTTTATAACATTACAATTTTAAAAATTAATAAATTTTTGCTATTTAAGGGGATGTAAAATACTGACAGATTACTATCATACTGGCGTATCATTTATATTTTGTTCGCTGTAAAATAAATATTTATATAAAACGACATTATAGGCCTTTACCAGAAATGTTTAGTTGATTTTTCAAGAGGTATCATTAACTTACTTAAAAAATGGGTCGAAAAATGTTAAGAGGATGTGGGTCGACATACGCACTGCTTACCACGGAAAATATTTACATGTACTATTGTATTCGGTTACTAATAATACCGGAATCTTTTGAAATTACCAAAACCAAATAATGCTATTACAATATACAAATTTGCAGAACATAGTAGGTCATTTTTATTTACAAAATTTGTTTAATCTCGAATAATTGTTTAAAATAAAAAAAGTCGGTAATACAGAATCCTGTAATAAATGTCCTGTAATTAAAATTTATTTAAATAGTTCAATATTCCGTTGAATTCGTAATAACTATATGTAGTTAAATTTTTAAGTAATTTTAAATAAAAGCTACCCTTTCACCTCGAGTTAAATTAATTAACCACATAGTTGTATACTTTTAACCCATTTTTTATACAATTAATAATTAACTTTCATGAAAATTCAATTTAAGATTCCTGGTTCAAATAACCTTTTCAAAGTGAAAAGTCACAATTGGAAACTTTGATTAATTTATAGGTTTTATAATAAAAATTTCACTCCAGCCTAGTGTGAAAGTTAGAGTGAATCCTTAGACACTCTCTAATTTAGAGTGGTAAAATTCACTTATTAGACTGGAGTGTCTAAATTTTAGAGTAAACATTCACTCTTTTAGAGTGGAACCCTCGCTAACTCTACATTTAGAGCGTAAATTTCACTCCAAAAAATTTAAAGAGTTATTTATGATTATTCTAAAAAAAATAATGAATATTAATGCTAATGACAATGAGCAGACGTTTTAGGTAAAATAACATAATGGGTGAATCTGTGATACTTATCCACATAGCGTCCAGAGTTCACATACGAATGTACTGGGATGAAGACAAATATCGAACTGACGATTACAATATATATATATATATACATACATATATACATATAATGTCAACTGTCTTGAAAAATGTACAGGAAACGTGTTTGTTAACTTTTTTTAGAATAAATCAGTAATATAGGGTCAAAATATCAGTTCCATCCCTCGTTTAAAACACAATTTTCAATGAAACCACATACCACATGCAAAGAAATAATCTTACTTACTCTCTAAATTTTTATGAGTGAATTTTTCTATTTGTAGAGCAAATGAGGGTTCCACTCTAACAAGAGTGACTTCTCTCTCTAAAAGAGTCACTCCAGTCTAAAAAGTGAAGTTCACCACTCTAAATTAGGGAGTGACTGAAGACTCACTCTAATTTTCACACTATTTTGGTGTGAAATTTGTATTATAAAACCTATAAATTAATCAAAGCGTTGAATTCCAATTTTTTACTTTAACTACTTTAAATGTCAAAAAGATGAGTTGAAAAATATACGACTATGTGGTTAAATAATTTAACTAGAGATAAAAGGGAACTTCTTTGTTAAAAGTTTTTAAACATTCAATTAGATAATGTTCTTACAAATTCGAAGGTAATAGGAAAACCATTTTAAACAGTTATTCGAAATTGAACAAATTTTTTAAATAAACATGACTGACAATATTCTGCAAATTTGTATTAGCATTGTCTCAACAAACAATTTTCTTTTATCCAATTTCAAAAGATTCCGGTATTACTTGCAACCGGAAAACAGTTTCAAATAGTTTCCGAGGTAAGCAGTGCGTATGGTGACCATTTTAATTATAACATCCTCCTAACATTTTTCGACACATTTATTTTTAGAAAGCTAATGAGACCTGTTGAAACATCAACTAAAGATTTCTGATAAAGCCATATAATGCTTTCTTTATTTTAAATATTTATTAAATAAAGAGAAAAAATATAAATAATAAGCTGCTATACTAGGAATTGATTTGATATCCTCTTGAATTGCAAATTTTATTAATTTTAAAAATTTAAGTATTTACATCTTAAATTTTTCATAAAAATGCATAAATTGATATAATATAGTAAAAGAAATGTTACTCTTCGGGCAAATATTCCCTAAAAAAATTAATTTTATATAAAATATAATTGTTACACAATTTTATTAACAATATCTATTTATTAGCTCTAAGTTATTATGACTTAAACGGATTTTAGTAGTAAATAATAATTTATCAACGAATTCGAATACATGCACGAATTCAAATGCAACTGTGGTCTAGCGCTAGAGTGTCAGCACCACATTCCGAAGAACCGAGGTTCAAATCCGACCAACAATTTTTCTGAAGTTTTTTTACTTTATTTCTCAACTTCATACCTTTCTAGTATACTGTAACATTCATCAAAATATTTATAAAACGTAAAACAACTTGAATAATTATTTTCTCTGTACGCATATTTCACTCTATTTAGAGTGAAAAAGTAACTTTTACAAAAGAGTGAATTATTAATTCTTTTTAAAACTGAAGATTCACTCCAAAATAAGTTACTGTGTTTTCATAATCGCTTGGAGTGAGAATTCACTCCAGAAAATGTTGAGAGTAAGCCAGATCGTGGGTTTATTACATACGTTTTTACTAGTTTTAGATGAAAATTCAATTATTTGGTAGAGATTAGCGTTAATCGCTTTTAACAGCGCGCTATTCGACGTCTCAGAACTATCTAACAATAAATTTTCAAAGTATATGTTCAGAGTATACGAATGAAAATGTCAGAGTTGTCAAAGATTTGAAAATTTACAAACACGCACAAGAAGTTTTTTTTAAATTTTGCATCGTACAAAAATTTTATTTAGTCAAGCCCCCCCCCCCCGTAAACAACTATTTAAAATATGTTTATTGGTCAATAAAATGAATTTTCTCATAGTAGGGGAGGATGGGGTATTGCCGGTCACCTAAGCAAGAATGCATATTATTCAGATTCTAAAATAGTTTTTCATAAAGTGTAAATGATTAGGATAAAGTTAAAGTTATTTACTTTAAATATTTCCAATCAGTTTCGTTTATAATTAAAACGTATCAAAGATATAAAACCAAATAAAAACAATAGATGTGACTGGAATTGCCTTGAAGCATGGGGTAATACCGGTCAGCCTTCGTGCAATCGCAGTCACTATTAAAACATTACTTATATAGGTAAAACGTTTCTTTTAATTAATTATGTAAGCCTCAATATGACCAATCACACTATTAATTGTAGTTTAAGAATGAAATATGTAGTCCAAAAGACACTGTTAAACAAGAAACACTTAAGCAAAGATGAACTATCAGAGAACGCAAAATAACGCTTTACTAACCTCATGTTTGGGAGCGTTCATATGAATAACATGGTGACCGGGATTACCTCAATTCTGCTTAATGATTTAAATAGAAATTATAAGAAAATCAAACAATTTATTTGATTTCTTCTTTAGTAATTCATATTGTTAGAGTGTTCAATTTGGTATAGTAGCATGAAGAAACTGTATAAAGTTTAAATAGTATGCGTAAAAGCTTAGCTTATAGATCAGATTTCTTATCAGAAATGAACGCCTAAACATCATTTACGAATAATTAACTAATAAACCAGAACAGAATGCTGTTTGAACATTAGATTGATAGCATGTTATGTTCCGTATGATATACTATTGGAATTATTATGTACAAATGTTTAAATTATTAAATATAAGGATGACCGGAATTGACAAGTGACCGGTATTACCCCGTTCTCTCCTATTTGGTGGATATACGAATTATCTATGCGGAAAAGTTTTAAAAATATATAGAAGAGATGTTACAAGTATTTTTAACCTCAACTATGAGTTTCGTCCCTCGCTAACATCATACAATTGTATGTACATTTCGATTGGAAGACTTCTTAATGTATCCGATCCAATTATTTTTTCAAAAATGTAATTCTAAGCCCAAATAGTCCTCAAACACTAAGACAGGGTTAATTTCGGAGAAAATATTTTTTTTGGTATAATAAATTTTCGGATACTTTTAAAACTAAACTTTGCAAGTTACGGTAGAATCATCCATATAGCATGCTATATAATTTCTATGTATAATTAACCTCAAAATTAAAGAAATGTCCATGTATGCAACTTAAAATGTAAACATTCAGTTTGATCGTAGTTTCGATGGCTTACATTCAACATTGCATTATAAAGTTTAGGTGAAAGACTCGAGTAAACTCAATTAACTTTATTAAACGTCTATTATTATTCTTATAATTTACTTTTTCAAAAACTCTTTAGACTATTTATATGATAAAAATTATATAATAAAAATATTTTCTTGCAATATCAATCATATGAGTTCTTTATAATAGCATAGCGGTATTGTACACTAAATTTGATATACGTACATTGAGAAATCATTGCACCCTATCTTAGTTTCACAGACCTATTAGGGAAACCTTAATTATAGCACATGTACCTTTGCTCGCACGAACAAAAGGACGCGACATTGATTTCGCCCTTGTATAGGCATACACGAAGTCTCGCATGTTTAATCGGGCCAATTGACAATCGTTGAGTAAGGGATGCTGCTGCCTGCCTGCCGCGCGGATGAGGAAATCGGACAACTCGATAATGACTTTTGTCCTAATTAGGTCGCTTTTAGACGCGAGCGGCCTTCGAAAAGCCTTTTTCATCGGTTTATTGGGGAGAGGGGGAGGGGTTGGAGGTCATCCCGGGCCATGTTTCGCCGGAAATTCGAAGTTACGAGGGAAAAAGGTAATCAGTAGTGCATGCATCAGATGTGAGATTTTCAAATTGTACTTTTGCGGATGCCCCAAGGAAAGGTTTGTTATTTTAGTCCGTGATTCGATTGAAGTTGAAATTGCAAGAAAGGCCAAGGTTTGATTACTCTTAATTACTGGAGAAATTCATCAACCGCTCGGCGAGTGAATACAAGTAAATAAGAATAAACTAAAGGCTGGGTGACGATTATTTTATTTTTTTTCAATTATTCTGTGACATACTAGTAGATTACATTGTACTTTAATAATATTCTATCCGAAATGTAATATGACAATTTTATTTAAGATTTTTTTCAACTGGATATTTTAAACTTATATGCTATATATCTTTTAAAAAGTATATCAGTCACACTATATATATAAAACTACACTACCACAAACAGAAAAAAATACATCACTAAAGAACTAAAAAATAGAATTTCACCTGCAATCAAAACAACATCATAACCAGAGTACTTTTCCATTGCGTCTTTGCACGAAATGCATTATGTGTAAATGTATGTCACACATAAATAGAGTTACGACAGCAAGACACAAGCGTTAAAAAAATTCTCTTTTGAAATTATTACCGTCTGTGTACCGCTGTTGCTCCGGCTACGATTGGTCCTCTGTCTCGGCTCCTCGAGTGTGATGAGGTGCACTCGTTACGACCGACGTGCACGTGCTAATTGATTTTTTTAGAGCCTCGTTTTTCTGTTGTTTCTTTTTCGGTCATAGTTGCTTGTATAGTAATTTATGTACACTGCTGTAGAAAACTATATACGGTTACTTCTCTATCTTCTTACAGCTAACACGTTGTATATAAAATTTTACTATATTTTGGGGGTTAATTATCTCTAGTTTTGGGTACACCTATACTTGTACATAAAAATTCGTTTGATTCTTCTTTTAGTGCAGTTCTGTTCGAATGATAAATAATGTCGCGCGCGTGAAACTGTCGTGGAAAAAAGCGTTTTGAAGTACTCTCTGCGGTTTCTCTCAATTAGTCCCGACATGTATAAATGTCTTTTCTTCGTACGCGCACATATGCAAATGCGTCTGTCACGTATATACGTATCTTCTCTCAACTAAAGCTACTGAAAACTTTTTCCTTTCCTTTACACACATAGACACTTAGCTTCATTTTGACTGTATAATATTCTTCAATTTTAACACGAATTTTGTTTACCTATGAAACACCACATCAGACACATATAAACATCATAATATCTTTATATCGACACATTTTTTCTTGTTTTCAAAAGAACATTAAACACAGCGCGACATATACCGCATACTGTTGCACAAAACTTTAGTGTACACTCATCTAAATAATTTGAAAAAAATGTAATTCACAAATTAAAATCCTCGACTGGTTCACGTATAAGCTCTGACACTCGGCGCTCTCGGCCAAGAACTGACGGCTCTCGAGCTTTCTTCTTTTCTTCTCTTACTCTCTCCGCAAATCAGCAGATTTTGTTATATCCCTGGTCTGCTGCGAGTTCGACCGGCATCACAGGTTGAAATAACAAACAAGAGCAGCAGCGCAGCGTTGTCGGCTTGCATGACGACGTAGGAATTCAAGATGGCAGCTGTTGCGCGCGCGCTCTCGCTCGTTACGATTAATCACCACAGTTTGCCGATATTTTCACTGCTCTGCCGTCGCGTCCGGATCGACTTGTTGACGCTGTGATTTCCCGATTTGTGGACGTTGCACTGGGGGTTTATACGATTTCTTGCTGGTCTTGAAGCCCTTTTCACTTGATGCCTGCGCGCTATTCTAACGGGTGTTTGCCAAGAAGCAGCAGCCTATACAAAATCCTAAATAAATATACGTGTTGGCGAAATCGGACTTGAGCACCATTTGAGATCTTTTTTACTTTTCTGTTTCTGACTCTTTTTCTCTTACAGGCACACTTTGCAATTCAATAATTAATGAAAAATAATTCAATGTATGGATTAAAAAAGTAACGAAAATCATATCTGTGTTCAATGTAAGTACTGTATATTCGGATATAATTAAAAAGTCAAATATCGACCAGAATATTACAAAATAAAAGAATTTTAATACATTTATCATTCTTACTCAGACATTCTTTCCCTCGTTTCTCCAAAAAGTGGTGGGTGTAGAATTTTATATAAACCTCTTATTAGGTAACAATATTATGTTTGGATGGCGTCTTATATTTATCAAGAAACTATGTAAGAAGAACAAGGTTTGAAATCTGTCTTTCGATTTTTATTATACTTAACAATAACACTATCAAGATGAATTTTTACTTTATTATAGAAATTCACTGTAGACTTAATTATTTTTTAATAATCTTTTTTATAAACTTCTTCACTTATCAATACAGCTACCAAAACTTTTGGTTCTCTGACATAAACACTATTTTATATATTAACGAAAAACCTCTGAATCACACTAATTCTTCAGGGACGCAATAAAAAAAGCAAGAACAAGACGCCATCCAAACGCACAACACATACTTATGTCGCACCTCCGTCCAGACTGTTGCGCGCTGCACGCAGGCGGCGAGCGTGACTATGTACTCTGCGGTGCAACGCGCGCGCCATCTGGGATTCAAAAATTTCCCGCTACACGCAACGGCCCCAACTACGCGCAAATCCGTACCCATTAGTCTACACGAACGAAAACAATGATTCGCGTTCGCGCGACACGTCTCGATCAGTTGTCGGCTGCGCGGAGAACACCGCGCACTGACTCCTCGCGTCGCGCATTATACACGAGCCGATCGCGGGTCAGCGATACTGTAGTGCGAGAGTTGGCAAATTGCGTGTAACCACTGCCGCCTTACTTCCTCTATCTCTGTCTCTCATTGGCCGGCTCACGTGCGCGGTCGTCACCTCCTTCTCTGCCCCCGCCTCGGGGTGTGGCGTTCACCGACTCGAAAAAGTCATTTTACAGCCGGCGAGGGACGGGGAGAGAGACTCGAGGAACTACATAATAGGATAGGAAGAGGAATAGGGGAGCTAGGGAGGGAATGAGAGCGAGTGAATTTGTGAGTGACGTTTGTGTGGGTTTGTTCTTTTGAAGGTTGAAAAGCGTTCGAGGGTGGCTCCGCGTGGCATTTGAAGATAATTCTTGTAATTATTGATAATACTGCGTACAGTGCTTTTATTATGTTATTTTTCTAATTTGCGGCAAGTTATATTACAAATCTGAATTGAAAACTTGATTTCATGTTATGAAACGGAAACTATTTCTGATATTGTTCGATTTATTGATTCTTAACAACCGTATAAGCATCGTTAGTTTATTTTTGGCGTTATTTGCATGATTTAAGCAGGCCTACATGTTCACATTACTGCAGCTTAGCTTGCCCTAAATTTATTTTAATACCGATTATTATTCTATTTCTGGCGCAGAAAACTTTAAATTTATATAGCGAAATAGATTTAAATATGATATTACATTTTTAAGTGCATAGAAAGACGATTGAGGTTATATTTATATTTACCTAACGTCCCGCATCTTTTGTAAAACATAAAATAAATCAAGCCTTTTACTATTCAACGGTACGTTTCATCGACCGGATCGATACACAGTGGCTTTTTAAAAACAAAAACGAGCAGCAAACGAAACTTAAACCGCCAAAAGCAAAATCACAAGAAGCGTCGGTAAAACAGTGCACCATTAATCAGGTTTTTCAAAATTCCGAACCACAAGTCACTTTTCCGCTTCTCCAAAAAGTCAAACTCAAACGTCAGTCCACGTGAGACACCCCCCACTTCCTCTCAGATATCGAAACAGTCAAAGATAAGATCTCAAATCGTGCAACCAAGAGCGAAAATAAAAAGGAGTAATTGTACAGTCGTTAGGCCGTTGATACGGCGGCAGCAGCAGCTTCCGCGCGCGGCCCCAGCACGTGCGGCACACGTCGACGGGCCGACGGCTCGGAGGCGACTGCCTCGCACGACTCGTCCCGCGTCCCGGCGCCCCTGCGCGCCGCGCCGGCCTGATCATCTATCTCTCTCTCTCTCTCTCTCTCTCTCTCTCTCTCTCTCTCTCTCTCTCTCTCTCTCTCTCTCTCTCTCTCTCTCTCTCTCTCTCTCTCTCTCTGTCTCTCTCTCTCTCTCTCTCTCTCACTCACTCACTCTCTGCTCAAGCTCCGAACTGCTAGCCAGCCTCAAATCTCTCCCTCTCCCTTTGGGAAGCGCGCGCGCGCGGGCTTTTCTAGCTCTCTCGCCCCCAGCGAGCTTTTTCGCGCGTCCGCTTCGGCGCTTTCCCTTTTCTTCGAGCTGGAAGGTGAGAGCTTTAACGGATGTCTCTTGACGTTTGAGGGAGCTGACTCTGCTATGCTCACAGGGATTTCGGTGCATGCGCGAACGGACGGTGTCGTATAAACACATGGCTTTTGAACTTCAGGAAGTGTTTCTTAGGATTCGTTCACAGTAGCGCGTACTGCTACGGGCGCCCGATGTTAGCTGTGGGTGCCCGTGGGGAACTATAAATACAGATGCAACGTTGCGACCAACTTCAGGCAGCCTCGGCCTCCTTTGTGCCCACACGCAGATGGCAGACAAAGAATAGATTATAAATAAATAATGCCAAGAACAACTATAGGAGTAAGCTCGCTATTATAGTTGACTGGTATTTTGTCACACAATTTACGATAAATAAAGAAAACGAAGAATCATTAAAGTGACGTTAAATCTCTCCGTTATCGGCAAATACGGGGAACCACTTTTACGTTGCAATACCAGCTCAAGCTATTGATAATATATTTTGTCCTATTGAAATTGAATAATATTTTAATGTATTGTATGGAAATGTTTTTCCCGAATCTACAGGTCCATCTATAAAATAAATTTTATTTGAATCGTTCGTTAATATTTCAAAAATGAATTTTTATTACAATCTAACTGATAATACATTTTTTCAAATATATTTTGATGTATAAGATTTCTTCTTTATTAATTTGATTATTTGTTTCTACTAAAATTGGATCTGGTTCTGGCAAACCAAAGTCTTTACAAGTCATTTCTTCCATTAGCAATATATTATTTGTAAGAATCAATGCATTGTTCTCTTTATTTTCTTTAAAATCTTCAACAAAATATTCTTTAAAGTTTTTCCAGTTAGATTTCCCGCGAATATCTTCCACTATAAGAAACGATGCAAAATTTTAATCTTAAATCTTCTTCAAATATATTGTTACGATCAGGTTCAAAGTATATTAAATAAATACGCATTATATTTTAAGGAACACGAACATAGACTTTATTTTACAACTTTATCAAATCAATATACACGAGTCACAACCATTCTGGAGAATCTTAGACTCTACTATTTACAAAACAATATCAGCTGTTAATATGTCTATTACTAACACTACAACTTCACGTCTATTCGAACACTCTGTGTTCAAATTGCATTCATAACAATATTATAAATTTGAGAATCATTCTCTACTAAGGTAATAGAAATACCTGTTTCTTTGAAGGTATATATATATGTTATATTTGTATGAGTCTTAAGTGTCCGAATGAAGTTGCACCTTTTACTCGATTTACAAATAACTTTAAGAAAGAGCGTTCAGTATCTTTAGGAGACACGATGTTTAGACGTCCGAATGCGGAATTTTTTCTTATATTTATACACCCTGGTAGAAATTTAAGCTGGTTTCTAGCCAGATATTAGCTAGATTTTCTAAATCTACTTTAATTCTGGTTAAGAAATTAGCTAGAAATCAGTTAAAAACGACATGATTTTTGGCTAATTTCTAGCTAGATTCTGCTTAATATTCTAGTTAATATAAAATTAATAAACTAAGTAATTTATGTATTAATTAATAATGGAAATAATAACAGTTTTATAATAATCAAAGTAATACGCAATTCTAATCATACTACATTAAGTATTTTACTAAATTAAAGTTAAAAATGTATCTTAAATGGCTAGTAGTAATTGAGGTTAGGTTATTTGTTTACATAACGACGTGTGCATTTAAAAAGTATTATTTACACAAAAAGTACCAAAGCCCCGAGTAAAATTTAAGTGTCTTTATTAAAGAAATTTGTGTTATAAATAATAGAATGCGTGTAGTCATATAATTATTGTTATTTTAAAAATAACAATAAAAACAGAATAATGTAAGTTATTTCGAAATTTGGAGAATTGGTAAACAAATATTTGTAGTTTTACAATGAAGTTTTATTACAAAATTTTATATTCGACATCAGTCACAAAATTTCTGTTGACTAAGTTATGATTGACTAATTTTCGGAAAGGAAATTATTAGTTATCAAATACTTTTAGTATTGCATATACATATTTCTATAATCTCGTAAGTTGTTATTTATTGATAAAAATATTTATTTTGGCGGCATACTTATTGAATATTCAATAAAGTATAATAATATATATTATTAAAAACTAATAACTTTTCGAAACAAAATATAAATAGGTTAGATTTGCAAACTAAATACGTCCTTGCTTAAAGCATAGACTTAAGCAGATTCTAGCCAGATATTAGCTATAATTTGACTTATTAATAGCTTATTAATCTGGCTAATAATTAATAAGCTAACCAGCCATTCTAGCTAATTTTCTACCAGGGCGATTACCCATGATTTAGTCGTTTTGTGAAATATATAATATTGAAGTATGTTGACATACTTTATACTCTTAGCAAAGTCATCTGTTTTATTTAAGTCAAACTATGAAGTAAAAGTTATTTTCGAATTATCTAAAGATTGTTATTCTTTACTTTCTTCAAAAACTATTTTCTATTGATATGGAGTATGGGAAGCTAATTCATTAATTTGCTTCAGAGTTCAAAAAGCTTTATCTACACCTGTGTGTAAGTAATCGATAATATTCTGTGAAATATAAGAAGTAAAATTTTTGAAAAAAATTGTGATGATTAGGAATATGGAGAAAAATATTCTGTAAAATTTTTGAGTTTTAATACTTTTCTGCTTTTGAGAAAAAATAATTTTGTAAATAAAATCGATTTTCTATGTCGTATGATAGCTTGAGTAAAACGGCATTATTATCTTTGAAAATTTCCGGAAATGTAGCTTTTAACTATATCTTGGATAAGTTATTTGCCCAGATCACGAGGGCTATTATTCTTCAAGATATTTGAGGTTATATTTTCAAAAAAATTTCTTTTTGATCGCTTATATCTCGAGAATATCGGGGTAATTTTTTGTCAACTTGGGCTAATTTTTATACGACTTTTACGAAGATTCGGAATTCGGAGAAATCTGTTTAACGATATTCTGAAATCAATGAGGTAAATTATTTTGGTATGTTAAAAATAATATGATCACTTCAGTGAAAATGCATTTGAAAGAGCATACAATTACCTATCTTCTCTGACACGATTTTTTTTATAAGCTATCTTCTTTCTTTTATTATACACAAAAACGTCTTTTTTTTAAACGGCGATATTTTGGAATCATACTATGGAAAATCTTTAAAATAAATTGATCTGGAATAAGTAGCTTTTTACGCTATCTTGGCTGCGAGCTTAGCCCAGACGATGAGGTCTTTTATCTTTTAAAATATTTGAGGTTATATTTTTTATCTAAATTTGATTGCTTATATCTTGAGAACGTTGTTGTTATGTTTTATAAAGATTTTTCTATTTTAAAATAGCATTAATATTAAAACAAAAAGTTTAATATTGGAAATGTTTTTTTTTATTTTTATAAAATCAACTCTATTCACTTAAAAGTTGCGAATTGGGCATTTTTAGAGTCGCTGATCACGAATTCGCTAACAAAAATACGAAATTCAAAATGGTGGATAACATTTTTGACAAACAGATTGACATGTTTATTAACTTACATTCATGGAAAGTGTAAATCAACGTTTAAATATCGTTTCCACGCTACCACGAGGTAGATATCTCAGCGCATTTTGTTTTTTTAAGAGACAAAATGTTTGTTTTATGTAATTTTGCTGTAATTATTACAAAAAAAAATAGTAATAAAATAATTTTATAACTTACTTATAAATATTTTATAATTCTTAAAAGCAAGGTTTTATTCACTTATATTGTTAGATATATATATATATTTGGGTGTTACATAATTAAAATAAAATCTTGATTTAAGTGGTATTTTTTAATTCAAATCATTATGGCTTCATGAAATTGTGCATATATTAACTATAAATATGATAAATGAGACAGAAATAAACATTTTGCGCTCTTATATGTAATAAGTGTTACAATATTTTACCTTCAAAAAATGATACGATATGCACGGTAAATAAAAATTAAAATTAAATTAAATCGATTTTCTGAAAAATATTATTAATATTTTTAAAAAAATTAATTGGTTCTACGAATAACAATAAAAATGATTTTATCGAAAAAGTGCTATACTTATTTTGTAGTACATGTCAAAAGAAGTCGAATAACCGTCAAAAACAAAATTTTCGTTCATCTTGTCACCTAGAATCACGTGAGGAACAAAGTTCCTGTAATAAATATTGTATTGAAAATAGTGATTTATTCTGACGTGTCGGACAAAGATTTTGAGGTTCTATAACGGTAAAATTTAAAATATCATTAAGCATTTATAACACAAAATTTTTGTGAATGATTTCTTTTAAATATACAAATTTTTCTTGACAGATTAAAAAAATCTTTTTTTGGGTTTACCCCTGTGTCCCGTGGTTTATAGGGATTTGAAAATTATTTTGCAAAAAATATGTAAATCAAATTAAAATAAATATCTAAATACCTTTAAATCTACTAACTTAAAAGTATGTCAACCATTAGACCATTAAATGATTGCACCTGTATCAATATATCATAATACTCGCAAAAAAGAATAGTCACTCTTCATACGACCCGTGTGCGCCCGCTTGTGAGAGTTGATGAACGGGTTAGTTTTATAGCAGGCAGATAGGAGTGAGAGGAAGTAGTAAAAGAATTTGCACGAAGGGATCAGAGGGAGGAGATCTTGACTGAGGAGTGAATTATAGTAGGGGACTGCTTATCTGATGATTTTGCTTCTGTCTCAGTCAGCTTCCCCTTTTTCCATGCGGTACGTTTCATCTGGCTGATTTATTTTAGTCTATTTCCAGGACAATTGCTCTGTTATTATGTTTTTTATACGTAGATTTTCATTCCTCGTTGTTTTCAGTAGGTGAGAGAAAGATTTTGTAAGATTCGGAATTGTGATTTTGACGAATGATCGAACACAGCTAAAAATATAATAATACGACAAAACAGGAAAATATTAATAGTACATTGTGTACCACAGGGGAGAAGTAGGATTTTTTTGCCCGCGAGTGAGGTTTGCAATACGAGTCGTAGACGAGCAAGCACGAGCCGAAGGCGACTTGTTAGACTATAAAATCAGCCTATTAGAGTCTTTGGCCTACCTAAATATGTGGTATCATCCTGATGGAACCACATGTTTAGGGAGGCCTAAACTATCTCAGGGATTATTTTCGAAAATCAGCCTACTAGAATGTTTAGGTCCACCTAAATATGTATTATCATCCGGATGGTACCCCTCTTAGAGCTTATGTTCGCAAATTTACTTTACGCCCACTATAGCGGGTGAAAAAAAGTATATTGTATACCAAGTCCGTAAAGTGGGCTGTTTTAGACCAAGTGTGGAGTTTGCAGTACGAGTCGAAGGCGAGCGAGCAAGAGCCAAAGGCGAGTGTATGTTGCGAGCCGAAGACGAGGACTGCAACACACAAGGTCAAAAAGCCCACTAGCCCTTAGTGCACACCATATTTTTTGTGACAAATGTATGCATTTTTGCGGTTTTTGCATCTTTTCTTCGTGTAATTTTTATGGAAAAGCCTCGAAAAGTACAAATAAACAAATAAACCAATAGCGGGCAAAGAAAGCTACTTTTTTGTCTGCTGTTTTGTCTTTACCCGCCGGTCAGAAATCAAGCCCTTTAGGTTCGTTATTTAGGTTCAATAAACCGCGAAAATCGTGCATGTATTATAAAAATATTTGTATGCCCATCTGAACGAAAATGGCCACTTTTTTCCCTGAAAAGCGAGACCAAAATTATACTTTTTGTCCGCAAAAATGATTACCGGGAAGAAAGTAATTTTTTTCCTGCAAATGCAGGAAAAAAGTGACTTTACTAGAAACTAGTCCAAATTCCTTTATTTCATCAAGTTCTACCAATAACCCTGATTTTCGATTATCTTTTAACAATATTGTCTTTTAACAGTCCATTAGTCCCGCTTTCCAAGTCAAAAAGTGGACACAGTTGAGATGGGCATAAAGTACTATATGTAACTCGAAAAAAAAGTCGATTTTTCCCTTGGGTGATACTGCCCTCGCTTCGCTTCGCTCGCTCGGGAAGTAAGAATACAATACATTACTCCCGCCTCGCTTCGTTCGGGCAGTAAACCCACCCCCGAGAATAATCTGCGACATAATTCCCTTGTTGCAGAATGTACAATTATTCCCTCTTGTCAGCATTCTTAGATTATCCTCTTATATTTAATTTTTACATAACATTTATCATATTCTGCTCATTTTAATCAAAATAACCGCTGCTAATTCATTGACACTTAGCTTCCTCAAACTTTAAAAAATGTACCAATATGAAATTATTTATTCTATTTAATACTAGGGTGAAAAATAAAAATGACAAATCTATTGCTTTTCAATATGTCGATGTATATATATATATATATATATATATATATATATATATATATATATATATATATATATATATATATATATATATATATATATATATATATATATATATATATATATATATATATATATATATATATATATATATATATATATATATATATATATATATATATATATATATAAATTTAGAATCTTAAACTTATGCAAAAGTATAGCATAAATTATGAAAAAGTATTGTTGTTTAAAATGTTTTTTAACCCTTTAACGTGAACAACGCCCGATACCGTATCGTTGTGGCCTATGTTGGTTTCTACTTCATTTTCTTAAATGCTGAATTAAAATATTACTAATTTTACTTTTCATTTATACTGAGTAACGTATGATCAATTATTTATGTGCTTCTTCGGGTTAAAAAGTAAAAAATTAGACGCACAATCGAACAAAATAGATTTAATGACGTTACTTTGATTGGTTAATATACACGGTGACCCATTTTAATCGCCGCACCCGGATTTCTCGGAACCTAAGCTAGATAGGGAAAAACGGTTCACAATGGCGCTAACGTCTTTGACCTTGAACTTGACCTTTAAGGTTATTTCAAGGTCAAAGTGGTTTTTTCATATGGGAAAACCTAGTTTTGACCCCGGATTCGGAAAGAGTGGGAAATTTTACGTTCAAAATCATATTGAAAAAATTTTTTTCAACGTCATTTCAAGGTCAAATCAAGGTCAAACTTCGAAAAGTCCGTTTAAAATCGTTTTTTTCCATGAACCACAGGCTAAACTGGTTCAAATTGATCGTAGGTTTAATAGGGGAACCCACACACCCAAAACTTACATATCCTAGTAAACAAAACTCAAACTCGCACATCCTAACCCCATAAACTTCGTGCTCTTACATACTAAACTGTTACACCCCAGTCCCACACAACCATACCCCACACCCCACAGTCTCACACATCCCTACCCCACGCATGCTAATCCCACACACCCCAAACCCACACATCCTGAACCCTGAAAAATTTTTCTCAAGGGCAAAATGATTTTTTAACGGAAACTTTAAGATCGTTGAAGCTTCTGATATAAATGTATTAACCTTACTTTTCGCGCTACCCTGAAACAACGACGTGGACGTAGTAAGGATTGTTTCCTTTGGGGTGCTTGATTAAATTGAGTCCCCTTGCCTCTCACTGTTCGGGGTGCTTGATTATAGTGAGTCCCCTTGCCTCTCACTGATCGGGGTGCTTGATTATAGTGAGTCCCCTTGCCTCTCACTAATGTAAATAAATTATTTAACCTCGAAGCAAGTGTTCGAAATTTAACCTCGAAGCAAGTGTTCGAAATTACGACCATTTGCTTCAAGACACAAAGTCAAACGCCTTTGAAAATGGCGAACGGTGTTCTGCAAAGTTTGTTTCGAAATGGCAGCGCATGCTCGACGAATCCTATCCTGCATATCTGCTCTTGTAGTGGGTTGTTGCTCAAAAACAGCATTTTTTAAATACCCCCATAAATAGAAATCTGGTGATGTAAGATCGGGTGAGCAAGCAGGCCAGTTAACCGGACATCCTCGACCAATCAAATATCCATTGATAATCCCGCACCATACCATAATACTCCAAAGTCTTTGATGGTTTACAGTTCTCACCCAATGAGGATTCACATCAGACCAATAATGGCAATTATGCCTATTCAGTTCCCCATCACTTTGAAATTTTGCCTCATCAGAAAAAAGAATAAAGTTAAAAAAGTCTGGATCATTTTCTATCATTCGTAAAGCCCATTGGCAAAACACAATACGCTGTTGGAAATGCTCAAACTGTAGCTCTTGAACCAAAGTAATATGATACGCGTGATATTGAAGCACCTTCATAATTCTTAAAAAAGTATTTCTTGGAATACCAATTTCCCTTTCGACTCGACGAGCGCTAATGTGTGGGTCAAGATGAATTATTGCAAGGATAGTTACAACTCGATTATCATTTTCATCATACTCATGGCGCTACGTTGGCGAACCATGTGTCCACCACGAGCTCTTTGAGTTAAACGTCTGATAGCTCTATCGTCAGGGTGTCGTCTGTCAGGATAGCGTTCAGCATAAAGTCTTGCCTGACCACGATAATTATTTTGGCTTGCTCCTAAAACCAAAATCATATCAACGATCTCGTTGGGCGGATAGTCAGCCATTTCAGAGCCAGCTATTAATTACTATTAAATTTAAATAGTAAAATGGTATCAAAAATATTAATAATTATAAGGCTCGCCCGTATACAGTCGCGCCTAAAAAGGAAAAACGTTGGAAAATTACGGTAACTTTATTTAGCTAACTGTATTTGCCATAAATACTTCGTTTGTAACACTTTTTTAATTTTAAATTTTAAATTAAAATAATCGTCAAAACATTAAAGGTATTCAATAAAGCATTATTTCTTATTTTGATTGCAAATAAAACTAAAACTTCCTTTTATTTTTTGTTTTATGTAAATAATGTGAATTAGTAGCGTTCGAATTTCAGAAATACTAATTTTGATAACGTAATCATTAAAAACACATCTACGAAGAAAATAGGTTCCGTCAATGGTTCTTTTAATTAAATCTGAACTGCTCACCGATTTTAAGATTTTCCGCCCATGTTTAATATTAAGTTTTTTTTTAATAGTTCGATTCTAAAAAAAATAGCTACGATGCTTTTTGTACAAAACAGAAATGTTGTATCTTTATTTTTTAGGAAGTTATGAGTTATTTTTGTAAAAAGAATCACATTTTTTGACAGCTCATAATTAAAAAAATTAGGATCCGACTAAGATAATTGTAGAAGCAAAAAATAATAATTAATAAAAAATGCAAATACAATGTCAAAATTTAAATTAAAGAAAAAAATAGGATATGTGAGTTTGGGGTGTGCGGGTTTAGGGTGTGTGAGGTAGGAAAATGTTGGTTAAGGATGCGTGAGTTTAAAGTTTGCGGATCGAATGTTTTTGGTTTTGAGATTTGTGGGGTTAGGATTTGTGAGTTGGAATTTGTGGGTTTCTATTTTAATCTCAAGGTCAAATTGACTTCACTTCGGATTGTTTTTGCCTAGAAATCATACAAAAATAAACAATTTAAAAAATTTATTTACAGCCTATGATCAATTTGAACCAGCATAGCCTGTGGTTCATGGAAAAAAACGATTTTAAACGGACTTTTCGGAGTTTGACCTTGATTTGACCTTGACATGACCTTCAAAATTTTTTCTCAATATGATTTTGAACGTAAAATTTCCCGCTCTTTCCGAATCCGGGGTCAAAACTAGGTGTTCCCATATGAAAAAACCACTTTGACCTTGAAATAACCTTAAAGGTTAAGTTCAAGGTCAAAGACGTTAGCGCCATTGTGTGGCCCCCTTTGTCCCCTACAACTTTTGTCTGAACCGTTTTCCCTATCTGGCTTAGGTTCCGAGAAATCCGGGTGCGGCGATTAAAATGGGTCATCGTGTATATATTGCATACCATTTTTACAAATAGATTTGAGATAAGATAACATTTAACAAAGAAAATATTAAAAATGTCCATTAAGGGTAATTCTTTGAGTTAATTATTCAAAATAGTTTATTCAAACTCATTAACTATTAGCTCAAATTGTAACTCTATTAAATTTTATTCCTTATAAATTGTATTGGAAAATAAAATATAAAAAATATATTGATTAACTAAAAAATGCTCTATAGTCTTCTTTTATTTTGAAACTACTTGTACAAAATTTCTTTTTACAAGTTATTGGAGTAAACGCATATTTTTGTGATAAAAACGAGAGTATTTAAAGAAAAAAAATCGTAAATTCTTTTTATTTCGAATCTTTATCAAAAAATAAAAATAGAGCTTTGAATGGCCAAATTTATCGCATAATACTCAAGAAAAGAGCTATTAAAAATTAGAAAAAAGATGAATGTCATAAAAATTAAAAAAAACGTTATAAAAAAGAATGAATCTATAAATCTTAAAAATTCTTCTTCATTTTAAATCTTCATCTAAAAACGTAAACAATAATCTTAAAATGGTAAAAAATTACCGCATAATACTCAAGAAAATAACAATTAAAAATTTCTTGAAAAAGAAAATTAATATCATAAAGATGAAAAAAATTATGAAACAGAAACGAATCCATAAATCTTAAAAATTCTTCTTGATTTAAAATCTTCATAAAACAACGTATAAAATGAGCTTTGTATAGTAAAATATTACCGAGTAATATGCAAGAAAACTATGAAAAATTTGATGAATCTTGTATATTGTTTTTGATCTAGAATCTTCATTAAAAGATGAAAATAGTACATTATGCATCAAGGGAGTAAAGTGGGCAATGTACGCACTGTGTGACGTTGCCGACCGAGCGAAGCGAGGTCGGCATTTCACACAGTGCATGCTTGCCTACTGTACTCCAGAGGTGCGTATACTACTTTTCACCACACCCCCGTAAAGAAATGACTGTACGCATCTCAGCAGGCCGTACAGTACCCCATGCTCTGCCTAGAAGTAAAGTGACTTGTGTACGCGCGACGCGCTGTTTTACCGCTCGAGACGCAGTCGAGAGCGGAAAAAGGCGCATCGCGCATGCGCAAGTCACTTTATTCCCTAGGCAGTCCATGCGGTACTGTACGGCCTGCTGAGAGGGCGTACAGTCAGCACTTTACGCGCAGTGTGGTGAAAAGATAAGTATTCATTGGTAAAAAATTACCGTATATTATCCAAGAAATAAGCAATCAAACATTTATTGAAAATGAAAAATAACCTCGAATATCTCGAAAAATAAAAGTCCTCTTGATTTGTGTTAGCGTGCTCACAAGCTTCCAGCAAAATCTGTGTAGTTACATATCGATGAGTATATAAGATATACAAATTTCTTACCTAACCTTTGCGCGCGCGAAATTCAATTTTAATTGTGCACAGTCGAGAAAGAGCAGTTTAAATACTCATATATTTGAACTCGTGTAATAAAACCATGAACCCAAAATACTGATTCCTCATTTTTTAAGCAAATCACGAAAACCGACCGATAACTAAATACACCAATAACGCGCGGACAAGCGCATACGGAGTCGGAAGTCACTTTGCAAAACCATCGCGATGCACGAGAGCGCAGATCATCGTTAGAGACCCATGCCAATCTACCCATGCAACAGCAATTCCCGCCATCATGAGACCGCATGATAACGTAATGTGACCAAAAATGCCGATCGCTCAGTCAAACCCCCCTTGCAGCACGAATGCGACAAGAGAAATGCATCGTTTTGCCAAACTGCTCGTATTGCGCGAACAATAAATGCCAGAGACTTGAGTTGTCTCGTCAAATGTTTCGTGTCGCACGAGCTGCGAATGCGGCTGAAGACGCGAGGCGTCTCGCCAATTTTCTCGTGTTGCACGAGCTGCGAACACGGCTGGAGACGCGAAGCATCTCGCCACATTTCTCGTGTTGCACCAACTGCGAATGCGGCTGGAGACGCGAGGCGTCTCACCAATTTTCTCGTGTTGCACGAGTTGCGAATGCGGCTGAAGACGTGAAGCGTCTCGCCAAATTTCTCGTGTCGCACGAGCAGTCACTGTGGCTATAAAAAACAAGCCGTCTCGCTGAAACTCCCTTTTTCCTCGCAAAACCTACCCTTTTTGCAGCTGACGACCTCAACCAACACCGAGATACAGAGGCAACTCCCCGCGGCTCCGGGAAATGACTCTCTCCTTTATCCGTGCGTGCGTCTTCTCTTAATCGGCCAAGCTTACGTGGAGGGCCGAATTGCGGAAAAAAGAAAAAGCGTGTTTGTGTTAAGGAACCTCGGAGTCGAGCAAGCAGCTAAAAACAAAAGCGGTTGTACGTGCAGCCCCGTTGCAGTTTTTTTCAGGTCTAACCCTACCATCACATCGCAGCGCTCACGCAACAACGCAGCACGAACGCCATCTCGCGATGCCGCCCCTCATTCACGTTCCAACATCTGGGCAAATATCTTAGCCGAGATATAGTAAACAGCTACTTTTTTGGACATTGTCAGAAGGAATAATTTCGTTTTACTCAAGTTGTCGTTTGTCATAGAAAATAGATTTTTCTTACAAAATGATTTTTTTCTCAATCATAGAAAAATAAAATGTCTATAAACTTTTACAGAATATACAGAATCTTCTCCATTGTTATAATTCCTCAATTTTTCTCAAAACATTTTGATCATATATTTGAGAGAAATCACCGTTCAAAAAAAATGACGTTTTCGTGTGTAGCAAAAGAATTGAAAGACATTATTCGAAATTTCGAGTGGTAAAAGATAGGTAATTTTATGCTCTTTCAAATGCATTTTCACTGGATTGATGATATTATTTCTAACGTACCTAAAGACCCGAAAATCTAAAAGCCAAAATTCGAAAAACCGTTAGAAAACAAAAACGAATCCGAAAAACTAAATAAAGTGAAACATTAAATTTTACCGGATGGATTACTCGAGATATAGATGCGTACATAAATACATACAAACACACACACACACACACACGCACATGCATACACACACGCAGCCACACACACCGTGACACACACATACACACATACACACAAACACACATAGGGTACCGTCAGTATGGTACCCCATGTTTAGGGTTGTCTAAACACCTTTTGGCTAAAAATGTGTCTTGTTTGCTCAGCGAGCTAAACAGCTCTAAGCGGGCGCAAAAGACTTTTTTTGACGGTTGTCAAACGATCACGTTAGGCTCGATTTATAGGGAAGAAAAACGCGTAAATCGTGCGTGTGTAACATAAAAAATATTTTGATTAATATAGGTCATACGTATGTTTTGAATTTTCTAATCTAACAGGCCCACGTTTGTGGCGTCTCGAACAATGGCACAGTTTAGTAACGCTCTATAGGTAGAAAAACTCGTAAACCAGACATGTGTTACAAAAAATATAATGTCCACCACGGACAAGTGGGCCATTTAAACCTCGTGTGTTTGCATTTGTCGTCTCCGGATCGCGATACTCACTCACCTACGACTCGTACTGTAAATTCTACATTCGGTCAAAAAAGACCCACTTTTCGCCCTTGGTACGCAATACACTGATAAATTATACGGTTAATAATTAAAGCAATTCATTAGAATATTCAAGAACCTCGAGAAAGTGAAAATTACATCATGATAAAGACTTTAAAACTTTAACTGTTCATATATTCTAAACATTATGTACAGTTTTATGATCATAACATTTTTATGTAAATCGCTTCAAAGTTTTATGACGTATATTACTACTTACTTTTTATTGAACAACTTCCGTAATAAAGTTCATGTGTCGAACAAATGTCAAATTATTCTATAATTTTTCTCTGAGAAGATCATTCCGCCAAGCATTAACGGAGAGTTGACAACGTAAGAACTGGCTATACTCGTTTTATTGCCAATAAGAACTATACGAGCCAACGATATGATATCATTTGGCATAAAAGGATTTTTATTAACTTCAAAAACAGTACACAGCTTGGTGAATTCATTCGTTAGGTATATAATAGAAAATACGAATTTTGTATTACATATTTATTTTGATTAATTATAAAATTATACATAATGCTATAATATAAAGAAAATAAAGAATATTCCATTTTGATAAATTAGAATTTTATTATGTAAGGAGTAGATTTTTAGAGAATATCCTAGGAATACACGATATACGAGGTCTGTCCCAAAAGTATCCGACCTACCTTGATTTCTCGGCGCTTGATTTATTCTTCGTCATCCGGGGGGTGGCATCCTTCAAAGTAGTCCCCATTTGATTGAACAAGACGCTCATATCGATGTTTCCACTTATTAAAGCACTCTTGAAAGTCAGACTTCGGAATCGCCTTTAGTGAATTCGTCGCATTAGTTTCAACAGTCTGTTTATTGTCGAATCGATATCCTTTAAGCGGCATTTTCAATCGAGGAAACAGCCAAAAGTCGCAGGGAGCTATATCAGGACTGTATGGAGGCTGGCGGAGCTGCGCAACACTGTGTTTCAATAAATACTGCTGCACAAGGTTTGATGCGTGCGCTGGAGCATTTTCGTGATAAAGAAGTCAGTCACCGGTTTCCCAAATTCTCGGTTAAAATTCGCCAAACAGTACTTTTTGGTATTCCAAGTTCATCTTCCAGTTCTCTCACAGTCAAACGACGATCTTGTTCAACTGCGACACGCACACGCTCGACATTATCCGACGATGTTCCCGTCGAAGGTCGACCAGAACGAGGATCACTGTCAACAGATGTGCGGCCACTTTTGAACCGCCTATACCACTCTTTTATTTGTGTTTTGCCCATACACTCATCTTTAAAGGCCTTTTGTAACATTTCAATAGTTTCGGCACACTTTTACCGAGATTAAAGCAAAATTTTGTGCAAATTCACTGTTCGATTCGTTCTGCCATTTTTAGCAATAAGCAAATTGTGATGAACGCAAAAAAGTCGTTGTAAACAAATACATGCTGCGAGAAGGTTAGGAGTTGCTGGTGACGTTCGTACCCTCCAGAGGTCGCCTGAGTCTCTCCGCGCGAAGATATGAACGTAGGTCGGATACTTTTGGGACAGACCTTATATAAGGAGAATATATGAATATAAAAAATGCGTTTAAAGTTATTATTTAGTTGTACAACTTTGTACGAAATTTTGTTTATTCTTTTAATCGATAGCAATACTACTAAAGAATATAATTCTAGAGTGCCAAAAATAAATGCGAAATATCTCTTTAAATATAGCTACTGGAGCGCGCACATCTCCAGCGCAGGTATACGGCGACCGAAAACTTAGAACGCGATGTTCTAAAAATGTGTTTTTATAGTTTTATAGTTTTTGCAATAGCATGCACGATTAAAGAAAAGTACTTGATCTTTTGCTATCCTTAAACATGTATTAATTAGATATTGATCATCCATTCTCTATGAAACAGTCAATAAAAAATTTAGGTTAAAATCACATGAAAAATCATAATTCTTTTTTGCTTCCTCATAGAGGAAGCTTTGTGATGGTAATAAAAAGCTTGCTAAAAACACGTTAGAAACATGTTTTGAGATACTGCGAATCAAAATACGCTACTTTGTGTGTGTGTATGTGTATGTGTGTGTGTGCGTGTGCCTGTGCCTGTGCGTGTAAAGAACGCTCTTTATGTCCACTGATCGAAAATTAGCCGCTTTATGTCCGCTTTTCAGGTATGAAAAAACGCAAAAATCGTACAGGTGTAACAAAAAATAGTTTGATTTTGTCACATTAGTAGATAGGCAAGGGGGATTCTGGGACCCCCCACCACTCCACCTTTCGACTCATCTGTGCAGGTGAGAAGCGTTGTGGTTGGTCGAGTCGGGCAGGTGCGAATAAGCACCGCCCCCACTGTCTCACCTGTGCGCAATGGCGTCATTTTCTAGATTATTCTCGAATGTTCCCGCCGCATGTCGAATATTCTCGAAAAAGTTTCATGATATTGCACAATTATTGAACACATCTAGTAGCAGAGCATGAGTCATCGAGATTGTATCGTGGTTGTTGTAAATATGTGATATATTAAAATTGGAATATTGGGATCAGGGTGCCAAATATCAGAATGAGGGTGCGCATACAAAATCTAGTTTACTGATTAAGACTTACGTTAGACATTTACATTTTTATTTATACTCAATACGAATATTCAATATAATCGAATAAAACAAAGAAATTCTACGAATTTTTTTAGATAATAGTGAAAATAAAAAGAACTTTAATTCGTGTATATCTATATATAGTGTAATTAAATAAAGAAGATATTTTATTAGATTAAACTATTAACGTAAATATAAAGCTTTCAATAAATATTTTATAATATATGGTAGGTATAAGGGAAGTGAGGAATAATGGGTTATATAAATTTATAAACTATCAATTTAAATGTTTTTTTTTCGTTTATTCAATAATTCAAGTCTGTTTACAAGTATAGGAGTAATAATTCTACCAATTTTTTTCATTTTTATTCTGAAACGCTCTCTATCGCGTGCCATTTTTTCCCATAAACGACAACATGCACTCTGATATGCAAAAGTCCATGTTCACATCAAATACACAGTGGGATTTTCTTGGCAACTAACACGCTTCTTAATTGTAGAATTTCATTTGTCTTCCATACCTAGGTAGCTTCATACAATTTGATTTAAAATATTATACTACGAGTATCTTATTTAATAATATAATGTAAATGAAAATGGTGATTTCGCAAAGTGAACAGTAATTATAATTAATCAAGCAATTTTATGAATATTTCAAGTTTGAATACTAGCATTTAGTATGCATTTAGCGCAGTGTATTCTCAAATGTGGTTATTCATTCTGAATAAAATGATGCTCCTGAGCTCGTAAACATCCTAAGATTTCTGCATCATGTTTCAAATGTTCAGGCAGCTTATCTCATGCCTGCTTAATATGTTTGCCCCAAAGGTCGCGAGAAAACTCTTGGGCAGTTGATCAATGTCCGTCGGGCTCAGGAATGATAGATACTCCGTGCGAAAGGATATCTTGAGTAATCGATCTAGCGATGATGTATTGTCATGATAAAATTTTTTCAGCAGTAACGCATTACGATGTGTGCAGTTGGCATTGTAGGCGAATCTGTGGTTGGGACATATTTTCCAATATTTCAGTTTTAAGTCTTTCCAATGACGGTCAGTGCATATCTCCCATATCACAACTTTGGAAGTTGAATTTTTTGAGCCAACACTTCTTCTCCAGATCTTTAACGTATATTACACTTGTATTGTGCAAGGTGTTGTGGAGCACGTGTTCAAGGTCCGTATGTGGTAGCTCCCCCGATCTCCATGACAAGCCGTGATACTTGCGCTTCAGCCATAGATTTTCATTCGTATATTTGACTGAAAGTACACCATGGTGTGCATGTCATTGGTCTTAAAAGACCAATGACTTAAAATTTGAGTTGAGCGGAACTATGGCAAGTTCCTTTACAACAAAATCGTTCACAGGCTACTTGAATCCTTGTGCATGCACCACGTACTTAATTGTAACTAACTGACTGCTCGGCGCTGCAACCCATTTTATACTCGAATCCCCACCACTCACACAAGCTTTTTTATATCTCCACTTATTGGATTGTAGTCGACAATACGATCGCGTAGGATCAAGAAGTAGGCTGATCTTCCTGCTGGAAAATTATCTATAGCCTCAAATTCGAGACGAACGTCAACATCGAGCTACCCAGCATTCTCAAAGAGTAAGCTCTGACTGGGACTGGATACCAAGCCTTTTATGAGATTCGTTAAGCCCACATTCTTGCATCGATCGATTTCTATGGCGCTTATCTCGTAATGAATTTCTTCAAATACATGACAGATGGCGTTGTTGACTAAATTCATATTTGTAACAGTAGTTTCATTTGTTTTCACCAGACGTTTATAGATATGCAACGAACTGCGTAAAGGTGAAAGACAGAGATTTTGATGTCGTATGGCTATGCGCACGAATCTCATAATGCGTAACAGATTTGTCTATGTTACAGGTGATTGTATGCTTAGCATCTCCTCCATTTCGTTGAAAACAGCAAAAAAGTACACAGGTTATCTTTTTATAGCTGCATTGGTGACGACTGTTAGATCTAAGCTTCTCATAAACTGACTGTTACAACGTGTTAGCACTTTGAGCACTCGCTGACGACTGACTACTTGATGGCATGGTAAGCTTCTACTGCTGTTATTAGACTTAAGCTTGATAGGCAGCTCTCAATGTCTTTAATCTTGTAACTACCTATCGGTAAAGTTAGTATTTTTCGAAATCACTCAATCAGCTAAAGTATAAGTTTCTCGAGAAGCTCCTGGAGTCAGTAGATGACGTTGAGTACTTTCCACTCAGTGAGAATGATACAGCTGTGGCACCCGAGGATGCGCTTCCAAATTCTATAATGGTCTTCGATAATGTAGCCTGTGAGCAGCAGGACAATATAAGAGTCTTTTTCTACATGGGTAGACACAAAAATGTAGACTGTTTCTATCATTGTAAGTCATACGCCCACATTCCAAAGCATTTGGTGGGTGACAATGTTAATCTGCTGGCTATAATCTGACAAGACGATTTGAATCTCAAACTCATATACGGGGATCATGTAAATTCCAATATGTCTTGTACACAATTTAAAAGTTTATGCTCTACGTGCTGGAGAGATGATCAGTATAGGTTTCTCGTGATAGACAAAGAGCGAGAACTTAATGCTGGCAGATACCGAAAGAGCTTTGACTGTTTTGCTCTAAATATTGCGCACACAAGATGAATTGAGTAATGCACTACAAAACATTAAACAGTCAACATGGCAGACTTTCGACGGAAGAAAGATACTCTTCGTCAAATTTCAAACTACAAAGAGGAGATTAGGCAATAGGTAAAACTTTCAAACCTATCATCAATCCGCTCGAAAAACTTGTGAATGTCTCGGAGTTATAGAAGAAGCAAGATATCATCGAGAATGAGCCTAAGAGTGAACAAGTTGAAAAGGATGAATATCTGATAAAGGTGATTCTGACGATACTGATGATACTCTACGCGTTCAAACTTTAGATGCTTCATTCCAAAGTGCAAACTCTGAAACCTCAGATGAGACTAAGAAATCCGATTCAAAGAGCAGCTAGTACTTTGTAATGCACAATTAAAATCGCAAAAGTTATTTGGATAATGTGTATGGAGTTCGTAAGCAGGGTGATACTCTCGTGATTGATGATTCACCAATAGAATTCACGAATGATGAGGTGAACGTTCTCAACCGTACATACTCAAAAACTATTGGTTTTCTAGAGTTACTGTTTAGAAAGGAGCCTGATACAAATTTAATTAGCCCAAGTGACCGTCAAAATTATCGAAATATTGTCTAAGTGACAAATGCATTTATAAAACAGTACAGCAAAGATTAGCCTATCCGTCGATTAAAGAGCAACTAATAATAGAAATTTTATCGCTCCGTTTCTCGACAAGTCTCCAGATCGTAAGCGAGCATCGACTGGTGTAGCGGAACACTTACTACGATATAAGATTGCTAAAAATAGATATGCTAATAAACTACGTGTATTGGGATGATCCTAATGCGCTCGTCGACCATCTGCGCTTATTATTACTTGCTGAGAGAGCGGCTAGTAATCAGAGCCACACGAATGAGATTCACTCAATTATCGAGGAACTTCGTGAAGCCAACATTATACATTAAGAAGTGCAAGCAGTATAAGAGTCAGTAGCAAGATGAGTATTGGCATGATCGAAAGACAGCTGGGTGAAGTTGAAGCTAACCGTGGTCCACCTGATGTTGGTTATAAACTCACTGCCGACGGTCAGTACGACGTAGAAATCAAGAGATTGTGCAACGTTGCCACTACTCAGCAGTCAAGTGACGCCATCAATATAAGCACTTAACAAGGCTTGGTTTAGTCAGAAGTTCGGAGCCTGTATGATGTGACAGCTCGCTTGATGACGCTCAATCAGATTTTAGTGGTCTCAACGATAATTACACAAAGAAAATAGACAAAATTGATAGAGCTATTCAAACACTGTATGATATGTTATTTCAAAATTGTCAATCGAATATTACGGTAGATAGCGACTCAAAAAATGATGACGCATGAGAGACTAGTGGAGGAGCTCCATCAATCCGCTCGACGTAACTATCCACGTCGAAAATTTATTATACGAGGCTGTTCCAGTAAAGCGTAAAACTGGTGATGAGGTGGCAGCAACCGTGAAATCCATCTTGCAACAAGGTCGCGTACCAAAAAGTCTGCATACCGATCGAGGCAAAGAGTTTTATAACTCCTCCTTTCAAAGTCTCATGAAACAGTATGTAATCAATCTATACTCAACGTTCAGCAATCTCACAGCGTCTATTTGTGAGTATTTCAATCACACGCTCAAGAATAATATGTGGATGTAATTCATTTTGCGTGGCAAATACAAGTGGATCGATGTCATACCTGATCTGATGGCTGCATACAATAACAGCAAGCACCGCACTATTGGTATAAAACCCAAAGATGTTTCACCTGCAAATGAAGCTACTATATTGGCACAATTCTCTCATATAAATAAAGCTGCGAGGAAGCCAAAATTTAAGATTTGAAATAAAGTCCGAGTGAGCAAGATGAAACAAGTATTTGAGAAGGGTTACACTCCCAATTGGTCAACAGAGATTTTTACAATTAGTAAAGTGATGGCCACAAATCCAGTAGTCACCTATAAGCTGAAAGACTATCGAGATCAATCCATTGCTGGTGGTTTCTACGAACAGAAACTCCTCAAAGCCAAGTATCTGGACGTCTACCCGGTGAAGAAAGTATTGAAGAAGCGTGGAAATCCAATTTATGTAAAATGGTTAGAATTTGATAGATCTCACAATAGTTAGATAAATAAATCTGATTTTTAAAGGTTGGAGTAAATAAATAAATGTATAAAATTATATAAAGTATCTCTGTATTTATTAAGCTTTATTATAGTTATAATATATTTAAGCATAATAGAGTTAATTCCCTTTTGTACTTCATGGTCCCAGACACGGTTTGTGTTTGAATCTTAGAACTCTATGAATATTTGCAGTCTTTAATCAATTTTTTACAGCTTGCTTTAAATTCCGGTAGTAGAGAACGTATCGGGTCTTCTCTTCAACAGTGGTTTCTTATATTCCGGGCGAAACGGTAAATCCTGATGCCTATCGTGAAAATGTAGATACTCCAAATCCACTTCGAGAATGTAACCTATTGGTGAATCATCTGGTATGTTAAAGTCCACGTTTTAAGCGTTTTCACTCATTCAAAGCCATCGTAGGGTAGTAGCTGCATTATTGCTCAACCATAGCGATCGCAGCATTGACTTACACCACCTCTTATTCCACGCTCAATAAACAATACTAATAAATAATACCATATCAATGTCAGTGAACAGTTCAAGCTGAATTTTCGTGAATTTCAGCACTACATCCCAAGTTAAACCTGATGTTGTATAGTAATGAGCTGGATCCAAACCATAAGTATTGAGACCATTATTGCGAAAATCTTCAAAAACTTCTGCCAAGAGCAGAATATCTGTTTTTAGATAAAGAGAGATAGAATTTCTGAATATTGGTCTCAATTTTGTATACCAAAAACTCTCCAAACATTCGATGTATGCTCATAATCTTCATCAAATATATCACAATCGTTGAGTTTGCTATGAAACTCATGCTTTGATGGCAACTCTGGATCGTAAAGTTTTTCCTCCTAATCTAAATAATCATACAAAAAGACCCCCTTTCTTCGCTATAACTAAAATTGTTCTTCAGTCAGAGGTGAATATTGCGTATCATGAGAAAACTCATTTTGCAGAATATTTAGCTCCTGAAGGTATGAATATATTTATCCAAGAATGATGCCATAAACCGATATGAATCAATAAATCTAAAGTTAATATGGCTATATTACGAGGGTAGTTCAATAAGTCTTTAGAATAAAGTATAAAAACAATTTTTTTTGGGTAAATTTTTTTTTATTTTCCTCAGAATCCTTCAGAAAGGTGCGTTTTCGGAAGTTCCTCAAAATAAGCACTTACAGAGGCAATGACGTCTTCGTTGTCTGTAAATCTCTGTCCACCGAGCCATTTTTTCAAGTTTGGAAATAAGAAAAAGTCACTGGGGGCTAAATCTGGTGAATACGGTGGGTGTTCGACCAATTCGAATTTTATTTCTTCAATTTTAGCCATTGAAACGAAGCATGTGTGAACTCGGGCGTTGTCGTGATGAAAGAGAATTTTTTTTCTCGCCAAATGTGGTCGTTTTTTTTTAATTTCTTCTTTCAGCTGCTCTAATAATGATGCATAATACTCACCAGTAATTGTTTTACCCTTTTCCAAGTAGTCAATAAGTATAATTCCACGTGCATCCCAAAAAACTGTAGCCATAACCTTACCAGCTGACTTTACGGTCTTTGCCTTCTTTGGAGCTGGTTCGCCTGTGGAAATCCACTGTTTGGATTGTTCCTTTGTCTCAGGAGTGTAGTGGTGTATCCATGTTTCATCCACAGTCACAAATCGACGAAAAAATTCCTCAGGATTCCGACTTATGCGCGCCAAAAGAGCCTCAGAGGCGACCACTCTATTGCGTTTATTCTCAGCTGAGAGCAAACGCGGCACCCATCTTGCCGATAGCTTTTTCATGCCTAATTTTTCATGTAGAATTGAAACAACTGCACCTATAGATATCCTTGTGGCCTCAGCTAACTCACGCACTTTTAATCTTCTATCCTTCAACACCATATCGTGGATTTTATTGATGATTTCGGGAGTAGTTGCTTCTACGGGCCTTCATGAACGTGGTTCGTCACTTATTGATGTACGACCACGCTTAAATTCATTTACCCAGTTATAAACCGTTGCTAAGGCAGGGGCAGATGTGCCATGAACTGAGTCCAATTCATTTTTTATCTCATATGGAGTTAAACCCTTTAAATGAAAATGTTTACTTACCGCTCTGAACTCGTTTTTTTTCCATTTTTCTTAACAAGCAATTTTTTTTTTCAATTGGTCATAAAAACACGTAAACTCAGAAGATGTGGACTGTGACTACACCATATATCTAGTCGGGAGTGGTGCTGACTGAAAACAGATGATTTGGAGCGATTCGCGCGCCATCTGTTGGTCATTCTAAAGACTTATTGAACTACCCTCGTAAATACGTTTCCTGAATAAGATAAAGCGTTCCCTTTTCAAAGGTAATAGGTTTACTAGTCCGGGAAAACTATTGGCGATATCGTTAATGACAAAGTGTGAGTCGTATCCAGTGAGATTCTGGAAGATGACTGCAATGGTGTGTGAATCTTGATAATTTAAGTTTCATTTTTCATGAACTGCACCTCATTATCTGAAATATAATATTAGATTTTCTTTTAATAATATAATCATATTGTTTAAATTTTATAGTAGGATTGTTATATAACTCATTATATTTTAATCTCACCTTCCCGTGAGATGATAATGGTCGCGAACTCATTGTGCATCCAAAGACTGCTCGTATATATGGCATATTGTTGCATTTTTTAAAGCAAATTATTGCTCACTGCTCAAAGTATCTGAAGCTTCGATAACATGAAAGAGTAGTGCCATAGCTTCATCTTAAATAATAACCCACACTAAACACCTCGTATTGTTGGTAAGCATTTCCATCATTAATCGCTTTTAGGAGACACTCAAAGTCTGCATAAATAACGAATGATATTTTCTCATTGTTGTTGAAGCTTCTAAACTGTAAAATTTTATTTCTCCATGTCGGCAGATTCAGTCTGAACTTATTGATGCCCTTACAATCTCGCTCATGCTTTTTTAATTGTGTATCAGTGTGAAAAAATGTAAGCATCGATCACAAATATATTTTCTAACTTTCTTTGTCGAAAGTTGACTTTATTGTTGATTTATGACTTAGTTGATACTAAGAGATAAGTGCTTAATCCAATCATAATGATAAATAGTTTGAGTGGCATATTCGTCATCTACACCCTTCTCCTCCTCTTCTTCATCTATATAATTATTTTGTACAAGGAGAAGATTGACATGATGATTTTTTCGCTTGTGTGATGTCAAGTGAATTGATACCACTCTACATTTACCTCTCCTTTTTGTCAAAATGTAAACATTAATTGAAGTCTTATTTTGTCTTTCAAAGTTTGTAGTTGTTTGCAAAATGGAGTCTACTTTCGTGTTGAAATACTTCATTTCTAAAGCCTCTTCATCAGCTTTCGTTATACCGTATTGAGCAGCCAACACTGTATAAACTTTCAAAGTATCATGCTTCTTCAGAGCATTTTTTATTTAATAAAAATTGTGCATCTCTCATGAATGTCTTAAGATACAAATTCTTCAAATTTGTAATTACACCAGATCTGATTCGAACATTAAATACACAGCCAACATCCTGCCAACATCCTTCACTCTGTCACTTCGTCATTCATTAAGTACGACACCTTGTCCCCTTTTCAGCAAACACATCTTATGTTGCACACCCTTGAGTAATCCAATTGTGGATATAAACTTCTGTTTCTCAGAAATGTTGGTGGCATTTTTGTGTAAAAGTAACGTTATATTTCTCAAATTTCGGTTACAAATTTTAATCTACTGGGGTATTTCCTCATGATTAACTCGTTTTTGTGCCAAAAGCCGTAGACTTGTAGCATATTATTTGCAAGACTTGTACATTCGTATGCAGACATTGCTGTTTCTTTGAATTACAACACGTGAATAAAAAGAGGAGCCGGGTCGTGCTCGCTTATATAGAGCCCCGTATGATGCAACAATTCCCCAAATTGTTTACATCTTTTGAAGCGTAAAATTCTTAAGTGTTAAGCGTTTCTAGAAATCATGTAATTTGATATTATATGGAAATTGTTTATAATATGTAAAATTCTAAAAACTGCATATGTGATAAATACTTTATATGAATCATTAAAACATTTCCAACTCTTGATGAAAAAAGGAGCCGCGTTCTGTTCGCTTTCTATAGGGCTGGAATGACGCAACAATTCTCGGAACTGTTTACAACTGTACAAATTTCTAGAAGAAGGAGTAGATAAGAGTCGAGAACAATTCATATAATTTGATACCATTTTAATATGAATTATACGCAGGAATTTATAATAAAAACATAATCTGATACAGTGTTGTGCATCTTGTCGGTTGTGGAAAAGGGTAATTTGATATCCTGTGGATAAATGTGATTCACTAGTATAAATCTTTTTCGATTATCGAAATTACTAGATGACAGTAAATTCTTTCTCAGTAAAGTATAAAATTACATGCTGTCATATTCAAACGCCAGGTACTTTAGTCACACAAACCATGTTACGTTTGAAATTTTTTAGAACAATGAAAATTGATGTTTTTTCAAAACTATCCATGCGCATGGGAATGCAAGTATAGGATTTGAAAAAAATTATGTAATATCTAACACCTATACCACAAAGAACTGTGAACTCCAAATTTTTAAAAACACAATTATAAATAAAAATATAACTATATTGAATTTTTATTGTAAAAATAACCGAAAAAAAACATTTTTAACTCTATGCATGGAGAACACTTACGCATTAGATTTTTTTGAAAAATTGGAGTTCACGGTTGTAATGCGAATAAGTTGAATAAGATATCCTTAAAGTTTTAGATTGTTCATTGTATTGCGCATACGACTAGCTGAACATTGGAAAACCATAAACGGAGAAAACCTCACTTTTGTAAAAATAATAAATAATTTTCTGATGATTTTAAAACAATTTTTCTATCGCAGTTTATTGATCAAAATGTATTTATTTTAGAAATTTCTATGTTTCTGAAGTTTGTCTGCATAGTATAGAGTAGATTTGGACACGGGTTTGAATTCGGTTAATGTAGGAATACGCAGGATTGTGAGCAATACAGGTCGGAGGAAGAATACGTATAGATAACTATAAAGTTCATTAAAATGATTTCTATGGCCAATATTGCTAATACAAAATCATTTTCTCTTCTAAAGATGTACAAAGTGTCAGAAAATGAAATAAAAAAGAAATCGAGTTTTTCGTCAAATAGTACTATAGGACCACCTTAAACATCTTCCACGTCATAAATACTGATGAAACTTAGGGTTAGGGCTGAACCTTAAAAGTAATTGAAATTATTTAACTATTTTAGGTTATTTTTAACCTAAATTAGCGCGTTAACGTTTATAAAATGCATACAATAGAAATTTCGTAACTATAGTTCGATGAACATTCCGAACTTTAACGACATGCAATAGGGACATTTATCTTTTGATGACTCTGTACTTTTCTCCAAATTTTCTTTCATTATTAAAAAGCTTTTATATCTACAAGGAAGTAGGAAAATTCAATGATATTCATAATATACTACTCCTTACAGTTCTTTATTATTTCTACTTAACCATATGCAGAAACCTCTTATTTAGTGCGATTCGATAGATTTCTTGTTAAAACTCTTCTGAACAGAAGATGATTTATCGATTCTTAGCCCTCTTCAGCCCTCTATCAGCCCCTCTCCAAATTTTTCCTTACTTACGTTATTTCTCTAGAGCCCATAAAGTCAAGAAATAAAGTTGAGTTATTGAATTATTGCTATATTTTTTTCCTTTTGGACACCCTGTAAATGTTACAATTGTGCATAAGTATATGTATATTTCCAATATCCTATATCTCTAATTCAGATAGGTAGATATTTTATTGTATGCAATACAAAAAATATTAATATAGATAAATAGCATATAATCGTGCTTCAGTACAGAGTCATCAAAAGATAAATGTCCCTACTGCATGTCGTTAAATTTCGGAACGTTCATCGAACTATAGTTACGAAATTTCTATTGTATGCATTTTATAAACGTTAACGCGCTAAGGTGCGGACACACTCTGAATGAATAAAGAATTAATTGTGGAGAGTTTTAGCGAAAATTATCATGTAAAAAGTACAAAAATAACCTAAAATGGTTAAATAATTTCAATTACTTCTAAGGTTCAGGCCTAACCCTAAGTTTCATCAGTATTTATCACGTAGAAGATATTTAAGGTGGTTCTATGAACTATTTGACGAAAAAATCGATTTCTTTTTTATTTCATTTTCTGACACTTTGTACATTTTTAGAAGAAAAAATGAATTTGTAATAGCAATATTGGCCATAGAAATCATTTTAATGAACTTGATAGTTATCTATACGTATTCTTCCTCCGACCTCTATTGCTCACAATCCAGCGTATTCCTACATTAACCGAATTCAAACCCGTGTCCAAATCTACTCTATACTATGCAGACAAACTTCAGAAACATAGAAATTTCTAAAATAAATAAATTTTGATCAATAAACTGCGACAGAAAAATTTTTCTAAAATCATCAGAAAATTATTTATTATTTTGACAAAAGTGCGGTTTTCCCCGTTTATGGTTTTTCAATGTTCAGCTAGTCTTATGCGCATAGGATTACAATGAATCAATCTGAAACTTCAAGGATATCTTATTCAACTTATTCGCATTACAACCATGAACTCCAATTTTTGCAAAAAATTTAATACGTAAGTGTTCTCAATGTATAGAGTTAAAAATGTGTTTTTTAGGTTATTTTTACAATAAAAATTCAATATAATTTTATTTATATTTATAATTGTGTTTTTAAAAATTCGGAGCTCACAGTTCTTTGTGGTATAGGTGTTAGATGTTATATAATTTTTTTCAAATGCTATACTTGCATTCCCATACGCAAAGACAGTTTTGAAAAAATATCAATTTTCATTGAAAATTTTGAATTATTTGTATACACTATGCGCATAGTTATGTAGGAAAAACTACCAATTTTCAATGAAAATTGATGTTTTTTCAAAACTGTCTTTGCGTATGGGAATGCAAGTACAGCATTTTAAAGAAATTACGTAATATGTAACACGTGTATCACACAGAACTGTGAACTCCAAATTTTTAAAAATCAATTATAAAGAAAAATAAAATTATATTGAATTTTCATTGTAAAAATAACCTAAAGAAATACACTTTTAACTCTATTCATGGGCAACACTTTCTTAATAAATATTTTTGAAAAATCTGAGTTCATGGTTCTAATGCGAATAAGTTGAGTAAGATATCCTTAAAGGTTAAGATTAATTCATTGTAATCTATATGCATAAAATTTGCTGAAAATTGAAAAATTATAAGTAGAGAAATCCGCATTTTTGTAAAATAGAATAAATAATTTTCGAATAATTATAAAAGATATTTTCTATCGCAGAATATCGATCAAAAAATTTTTTTTATAATTTTTACGTTTTCTGAAGTTTGTCTGCATAGTATAGAGTAGACTTGGACACGGATTTGGATTTGGTTAACGTAGGAATACACTGTGTGCAATAGAGGTCGGATGAAAAATACGTATATATAACTATTAAGTACATTCAAATTATTTTTATGGCCAATCTTTGCCAATACAAAATCATTTTCTGTTCTAAAAATGTACACAGTATCAGAAAATGAAATAAAAGAAATCGAGTTTTTTGTCAAATTTTACTATAGGACCACCTTAAGAGAAGAATATACGTTTGAAAGTAATTTTTTTAAGTCTAGGAAATTTTTTTTTATGATTATATGATTACATAGGTGATTGTCAAAAAGTTGGCTCTTTTTAAAAGTATGATTTTAAAAAAAATAAAGTCTTTGAAACCGATAATAAAAAATATGATGTAATAATATTAATCTATAAATAAAGAAAATTAAAATGAGCGAGATCAAAAAATACTTGTATGTAGTTAAAAAAATTTTACAATGTTGAAAGTTTCTTATAACTAACTCTTTTAAATTACGAATTTATAGAGTATATTATTATTATTACTATTAAGTTGAATTTGGGCTCCTTGAGAGCCCTAGACGCATGGGTTCCCTTGCTTGGCGTCCCTTCTTTTCGCCTCCCAAAAAGAGAAAATTCCGGGGGCATCACTGGCCCTTATATCTTCGACTTTCAGAAAGTAGGCTCCTAGAAATCGGCGCCTACTTTAGGATAGCGATGGGCAACTGCATAGGAGATGTTCCGAAGACTTTTCCTCCAGGCAGCAATAGCGACAGTCTGGGCTGTTTTCCAGACCCATCCTATGCCTGTGCAGGCGCAAATTACCGTGGCTAGTGAGTATTTCCTCGATAGTTCTGGCTTTATTTTTACTAAGACCAAGAATGACTTCAGTCCAGTCTTTTACCGTTGGAGGTGTGATGAAGGCCTTTGCTTGCTTGCAACGTTCCTCTTTATCTCATAACAGTTGATGCTCCGCAGCCACCCACTCAGTAATTGCCTCTTTCACTAAATTGGCGCTGATGCTTACAACTGGTTCTGGGCCGATGAAGCTTTCTTTTGCTCCAGTATTAGCCAGTTCATCTGCTATCATGTTACCCCTGATACCGCTGTGTCCTGGGATCCATAATAGCGTGACCTTGGCGATTCCGGCCAGATTGTTGAGGGCTTCATAGCATTCACACACTAATCTGGATTTTGTTGTAAAACTGTTGAGTGCTTGTAGAGCGCTCTTACTGTCTGAGCAGATGTACACTCGTCTCTCTGAGATGGCCTCTGCATCTATCACGGCGCAATGATACCGCTGTGTCCTGGGATCCCCCTGATACCGTTGTGTCCTGGGATCCATAATAGCGTGACCTTGGCGATTCCGGCCAGATTGTTGAGGGCTTCATAGCATTCACACACTAATCTGGATTTTGTTGTAAAACTGTTGAGTGCTTGTAGAGCGCTCTTACTGTCCGAGCAGATGTACACTCGTCTCTCTGAGATGGCCTCTGCATCTATCACGGCGCAATGAGTTATAGCTACCAGCTCGGCTTGGAGGACCGAGGCGTACTGACCCAAAGGCACAATAGTACCATTACCGTTTCGCCTACAGTATATGCCCACTCCTGTGCCTGAGTGCCTGAGGAAGCGCGTATTCGTGGTGTCCAGGGTCATCCGCAAGACGTCCCTTCTATCAAGTCCCTTGGGGTATCTTATTGACTCCCCAATACGCTTCTCTCCGAGTGCTCTTCTGACTCTGTGGAGGGCTTTTGCAGCCTCTGCTTCCAAAGTCAGTCTGAGAGGCTCAATGTCCGGGAGCATCCTCAGAGCTGCAATAGGGGTGATTCTAGTTGCTCCAGAGATGGCCTTGTGGATTAAGCTTCTTGTTCTCTCTAATATGATGTTTGTTGTTGATAGTGCAGTTCTGTCCCACCAGACTATGACCGCGTAGGTAAGTCTCGGTTTAAGGACTGCCTCATACATCCATTTCATTATTTCTGGTCTCAAACCTCAGTTTCTTCCTACGGTCCTTATCAGTTGCCACAGGCATGCTGTGAGTTTTCACCTAGGTACTTTACCTTGTTCTTGAGTGTCAGTTTCTATCCACTCAGGACAAGATTGCATTGTCTGTCCCACTTGTATCTCCTGGTGAAGACTACTATCTCCGTCTTTGCTGGATTGACGGATAGTCCCGTACATGTACACCAGGTGTCCACAAGTATTATGGCTTTACGCATAATGCCCATAAGGGGGTCTAGGAATGGTCCACGCATGATAACTTTGATGTCATCAGCGTAGCCGATTACCTTGCAGCTCAATTCGCTGAGCTGGTTCAGCAACTCGTTCACCACCAAACACCAGATAAGGGGGGATAGGACGCCTCCTTGTGGGCATCCACACCCCACCCTTCCTTGCAGCGTTCTGTCGCCCTCGGTGATCTCGAGAAGTCTGTTTCCCAGCATGTGGTCGATCCAGTCGATTAAGCGAGGAGGAACCTTTTGTCTATTTAAGGCCTCTCTGATAACCTCTCTTGATGTGTGGTTGAAGGCCCCCTCTATGTCCATAAGTGCCCCAAAATAGAGTATAACTTTCATTTAATATTGTTTGATATATATATATATATTACCTTACATGAAGTATCTCTTGTTTAGCACAAATTAAAAATTGCATTGCTTATTACATAATACGAACGATTATGATCTACGCTTAAATAGGTTAAAATATTGTTTATTTACCTATGGGTCGTATAAAGAATACGTTAAAGAATTTTTCGCTGGACAGACAAGACATATAATAAAGGTACGGTAGTACAAGTGCAACATTAACTAATTATTTGTAGAAAACAATACTAATAGATAAGTATATGTGAACTTTTTTTACAAAATGTATATAAGAGTTACAAGAAGGAATAGGTTGCATTTTAATTTGTGAATATTTTAATACAACTTTCTTTGAATAAAGCCCTTGGGACGGACAAGACATCAAAACTAGGAGACACATTTCGAAACGACCATACATAAACAGAATACACGCATTAAAAGGTCGCGCATCCTATTTGGATTAACTAAGACTTACATTATCCCTCTGTGTCATTTTATTCGGTTAAAATTTAGTGTATTTCTAAATTTCTTGGTATATTCGGATGAAATTAAGGCTTGGGACATGGGACGGACCAGACATTTTGCATAGTTTTTTATTTTTTACTCAGAATAGAAAATACTTGATATTCTGAAAATGTTCCAGATTCTAGCTTACAATAGTCCGGTTGTAGTAATGTTTATGAGATTCATATAATGCCCTGTTACCTTGTAAAATAGGAGGGTCAATAATTGTTCAACTTTTTGACAAACCCCCACTATATACATAAAAGAAGGATATTTTAAGCATTTACAATGACTCTAAAATGTTTTCAATTTGTTTTAATGTTCTAACGCGCGTAGAATACATTGAAGATTATTCGGCTAAAGTTTTAATAGTAAATATTAAAACCACGCTAAGTTACAACGAGTTGAAGAAAAAATGTATTGAATATTTTCAAGATAACAATTGCGTTTTTCGTAAATAATTAGAAATAAAAAGTAAATCAAAATTTTCTTTTAATACAAAAAGATGCTCAATCAAATTTCCTATGTGTATTAATTGTCAAAATTTCAATTTGATCAATTTTCAAAATTTTCTCCTTGGACAATACTTTTACGCGTTTTCAAGCGCGAGTCCCCTTATTGCATCGGGCCCTTTAATTAAGCATCATATATTTGTTTTAGTGAAATATCTCATTGTGGGTTTGTTCAAAATGTGTCAAAATAGACGTGTAAAAAAATTTTAGACTGATACATTAAAAATTAATACGCAGGAACTATTTTGAAGTTTCAAATTTGTAGTGTTGAGTAATATGCATTTTAAAAATTAGTAATAACGAATGTAAGAATTTACATTTTTCTTGAAATAAATTGTTTTAAGAAAGATTAAAAAATATAAAAGTTATGTATCTTTCATTATCAGCATTTAAGCTTGCATCGAATAATGTAAAATTAATGTTCACCCTAGACAATGCCCCCTTTTGCATGGATAATTATCTATCTCTCACTTTCTTATATACTTTTCCTCTTTCTTCCGTTTGAAAATAAGCTATGACGTGATTAGAGATTTGAATGAGTCCTAAGAACAGATTTTAAATATTTTCCATCATGTAGACCTGTTTAACAAATTAAAAAAAAAGAATTTCCCAAATATTGATATACTCTTCCCTTAAAAGCAGAAGGTACCTATTTTTGGCTAAAAAATCAATTTTCTTAATGTGGTAAATAATAAAACACAATTTTAACTCATTTTCTTTCACAAGTAAAAGGTTTTATATAAAGAAAAAAATTTTTCGATTTTTTTGAAGCTGCAGAAGATTTTTTACACTTATTTAAACTTTTAAGTATTTGTCATATTTTAATGATATATTTTTTTTATTATTATGTTTATTTTCATGTATAGATTTTGTAATGTAAGCTTCTTTTACATAAATTTCTTATATTTTTTCGCATCTATCTAATCCGCTCCTTTTTAACAATATAATATAATTTTTCCCATCTCAACCCTTACCCCTTCTCCTTACCTCAATGCTTCTGATTGCTATCTATTTTTTCAAACCTTCTACTATATTCACACATTTTAACATTAAGTTTCCCTCTCAAAAGTTCCCTCATCTTACTCTTTACCTTCTTTTTTCTATAACTTTCCCCCGCTCCTGCATGATATTGTTGTTTATTATACCTATAAATAAAAAAAAAGGATTTTTGTAATGTATTGCTAATTTATATGAGATATTAAACTTAAAAATGATATTTAAGAAACCATTGAACAAAAATAAAAATATTATAGACCATAAATTATCGGATTAGTGGTACTACGATTTCGAAATTTCGCGCGAGTTTTATATTAAATCTCATTATCGCGTATCGCATAGGACCATATCTATATACCGACGCAGCGACATTTTGATGATGTTTGCTTAATAATAAGACCAAAATAATGTTTTGTTTTGACAGCATAAATAGTGGTGGAAAAAGTATATTATTTATACATGAATTAATTGTGTCTGATAAGTATTATAATTTTATAATTAATTTAAGTGATAGAGCGAATTGATTTCTTTGTGTCAACTTTTATTTTTTAGCAAAACCAGCATATAGAATGAACGTATCATAAGAGTAAATAATACTTTTGTTTTGGAATATTACATTTGAAGACAGTTTATCAGGTTTGGATGATTACAAAATTTTAAAAAGTTAGTATTTAATTATTATACATATATAAATTATTTACACTTTAGTTTTATGACATTATACTTATGTGACATGGATTTTTTCAGGTTATATAGGTATAAAATAACATATTAAATATAAAAATAGTTACATTAATAAATAAATAAGTTATGGACTTAATGTACTTACAAGATGAATTCACTGTATGTTTGACATGCTGTTACGCAATTTTGTATTTTCAGATCCTACGCATAGCTTCCTGGGCATCCAAAACGCATGAAATGAATTTTTACAGAGCCATAAACATATCCGGATAATGGCAGCGGCAAACATTAACATTCACAAATTGCAGTTAAATAGGCAAATAACTAATATTTCTATTTTTATTAAAATTTATGTTTAAACTCATTTTTCTCAAAACTTTACTTTCACTAGAAGCTGATTTTGCGCGTGCGATACTTGCGAACGGACATTTATCTTGTTGGGCTATAGTGTGGTTGAATATTTTATTATAATGAATATTATATGTAAAAATTCTTATAATTTTGATACAATATTACTTACTTCATGTAATCATCGGTACATTTCTTTTATTTATATGTATTATCAAATTTATCAACTAAAGTATTGTTAGACACTTTCTTAGCCTACTGTAAATTGGTCGAGATTGGCTGAGAAAGAGAGAGCTTTTAAGAGACACGTAATTGAAGTTTAATATAAACTACTTAATATTTCTTTATATGTTCATTTATAAATAAAAATACTGAAACACGTATTTTTATTTTTTGGTCAAAAATGTATCTTCTGTAATTAAGTTGAGCAAAACCCGTCATCCAAAGATGTCAAATCCTTGTCGTTAGTTGAAAACGTATGTGTAGGTACTTGACTACATCTGTCGGTAACATTAAACTATAAGAGAAGTTCTACACTGATGTGATATATATGTGATGTGCATGGAATGTGATTGTTCCCTGTGACAATGGTAGGAGAAAGTGGGGCTAAGGTAGACACTTTTCTTTTGTGATTTCCTTATTTTCCTATTGTTACAAAATTAAAAAATTATATGCCATTTAAGCATCATTACAACTTTCTAAATGAATTAATTGATATTTCGATGTTCAAGTTATAGACCCTAATTTTATGCTCATGACTAATTTGGAGACACGTATAAAAATAGTATTAATACTTCAAATATCTTCATATATTTTGTAAAACGCATAATATATTGTTATATAGACTTCGTAAGACTGTTTTCCATTTAAAAAATTTAGAAAACAAAAAGCAGGTCCAATTAATATATATATATATCGTAACAGTTACAATATAAACGTTTTGAACAAACGTTTAAGCATTAACTTATACTTTATATGGGCAAATCCGCCGAACTTTTAACTTTCTGCATACAGCAAATTTTTAAATAAAAATTGAAGGCACATAGTTAAAAATTCGTGGGCACACTTTTGAAGGGGTTTATGAACAGAATGGATGCACGTGCCTTATTGTTAAGAAACGACATTTTTGTCCAATATGATATGGCCTCTATGTATACTAAATTGGTTATTTTTCGTCGATAGTACACTTTTAAGCAAGTTAAATATTTAATATTTATAAGTTACTACGCAATAACTGCTTAGTTTTTATGTTTATATAGAATAAGATATGATCACACATGGGAACGAACCATTCTCTAGATAATTGTGAATGTGCCATGGTAAAAACTGAATTTTATTCAATGAATCACGTTTTTAAAAATTATGTATTACACGTTTTAGTTTAGTATATCAAAGGCACATAAATACGACATGGATCATTTACTTTGTTCTTCAATCATCAAAAATAAATATTGAATTTCAAATCGATGATTTACAACACGGCGTAACTGCTAAATTAATAACTTTGCTTTAGTTCAGTGATTTTATCAAAAATCTTAAAAAAGACTGCTATTTTTAGGATTTGGTTAAAAATTGAAAATTTTTTGCCGATTTGGATTACTTGTGCGGTATATAAAATCTAAATAATTAAATTTTTTTAAATGAAATCTGACTTATATTTCTTACATTTTGTCATTTAATTTTATTGATTATTTTTGATAGGAGGAAAAAATAAGAATTATTAAAACCTTATGAAAGGAGTCGAAAAATTAAGAAATGTCTGTGAAAGTCGTTTAATTAAACTATAATTTTACGAAAGTTGTTCCAAAGATTTTCATTTTATATATATTTTCAATAAATATAGCCGGTATTAAATGATGTATTAGACTATGGATATTCGCTTTATCTAAGTTGGCTGCATATCTAACTTTGCCCTACTCTTTCGTATGAATATATGTGATCACTGATTACTGATGATAAAATTAATACATTTACAATTTATATACATGTATATTAGAAAAATACTTCTTTCCGCAATGCTAAGAAATTTATGATTGATCACAACTAATTAAATATAGCAAACAACCGATACGTTCAGGCGTGTGCCATCACAGATATGTCACATCAGTGCAGCGCATGATTTCTATCAAAACAGACCTTGTGGACTTTTTCTTTAATAATTTAAATGGTTTGATGCAAATAAAATTTGTTTACCTGCAAAATATGTACTGGATTAGTAAAATCGCTGCTTCAATCTTATTTGGTGCTGACAAAAATCAGGAAATTTAAGAAAATTATAGTACGCAATAGTGCTTTCACTTTGATATGTAAGCTATATAGTAATGTCTGATTTCCTCTATATTTTCCCAAATTTGTCCGACAAAAGTTATGAAAAATAAAGCCTAGCCCCCGTTATTTGTTCCAATGGGCCCCTTCTATCAAGTTATAAGCTATTTTACTCCAATTATGCCTTACTTTAATAAAAATATTTACCTCTTCTTCTGACAATAACTTTGCAAGTTTTTATAATTAAAATTTTACTTAAAAGATAATAAAAGAAGGTGAAAAGAGCTTTAGTTTGAGCTCAATTTCATATAAAAATATGTTCGACACCGTATGCGTAAAGTTGCACTTTACCCATTTCATAAATTCTTAAAGTTGCAATTTCACACTTACTGTATCAAAAAATAATGTTCGACACTGTTGGGTACATTGTATTTTAGCGCATGTGACTTTTCTCACTCACTTCGCTCGTGCGATAAACGTCCCATGCGCTAAGATACCAACGTACCCAACAGTGTCGAAAAGTAATATAATCTGATCAAAAGTTATTAACAATTAAAGATGGTGACTAAAATTACATGAATATTCGAAAAAATTTAAAATTTAATTTTACAACTCTTTTAAATTTGTTTTTTTCTTTTTATGCAATTTCAGTTACCATCTTTAATTGTTAATAACTTTTGATCAGATTAATATTTTTGTACGAAACTAAACTTAAATTAAGTCTTTTATCCCCTACTTTTATTGTCGTTTGGTTATGGTCAGAAGAAGACGTATCTTTTTTTATTAAAAGAACGCATATATAGAATAAAATACGTCATCTCTCGACAGCAAAGATCCATTGGAATAAATTAAGGGGGCTAGGCTTAATTATTGGGTTATAATAAACCACCCCTCAAAGTTATATGCACTCTCCTTATGAGTGAAATAATATTTACCCAAGCCCCAACGCATTGCACCGTCCCATTCGAAAACTTTAAACGCTTAATTCTTGAAATGATGACACCATACACACATTTCAAAGATCTTGAAATCGTTATCTGTTAACATTAATATCATCTAACTTATTAACTTCAAATTTTGGAACAACATAATCCAGAGAACTACATAGAATTTTTACGATCGGTTGAGTGGCTTCGTCATTATCTTAAAGATGGATATTTTAAAATAATATCACACCTTTACGGAATTAAGTTTCTGTTTTTAAGGTGGCTCCGTCATTTTTTCAACATCCATCATTAACAAAAAATAAAAATCCCACTGCAAGTGTGCATTTTATACATTCTATTAAAATTTTGGTTGTGAATAGTTGCCAGGTAATCTAAAGAGAAAAAAATGTTTGAAAATAGAACTCTTAACATGATTTCTTTATAAATCCACCTGGCATTGTATCTTTTTAATTATAGATTCCGATTGTTTAACAAAAATAACCCGTTGCCAGTAAAATATAAAAAATATTTAATAAATAAGTAAAATGAGTGTATTTTTGTATGCATATATATGCATATGCATATTGTTATTATTTCTAATATATTATAACATATATTTAGATCAGGAAGTCTGACAATCGATATTGAATCAGTTTCATTTAAATTACGTTATTTATTAGAAAAAGAAAATTGTGTGCCCCCACGGGGCCCCGCATAGATACGGAACTACGCGACGCAGCTACGTAAATTATGACTCATTATTTATTATTCATTTAGTAACATTCAAGTCAGAAAATTTTAATTTTTGAATCCACTTTAGAAAGCGGGGCATTAAGTGCTGTTTTCAGTACCAAAGGTAACAAATTGTTTTCTAGATAACCACTTAATTATAAAAAAAATTATAAAGAAATATTAAAAATTTTAAATTGTACGAAGGAGGCTGATAAATAATATTTTTTATTTTTCTATGCTTAGAATATTAGAAATTAGAGATTTTAGAAATAGAAATTAGAACTTAGACTAAAAAATTAGAATTAAGACTTATAAATGATTGGCACTTAGCTTAATCAAACTAAATTAATTGTTCCAATATAAATTTTTTTATTCTGATATATTAAATTTAAATTAATATATTCTTCGTAATTAATAGCTCAAAAAGGTGTCTTTTATCATTAATTGTTTGTTAAAAGATAAATTACAAAAAATTATAAGCTTATGATCATAAATTGTATTATAGATTTAAAAATATCCTAAAATAGAAAAATAGTTATAGGGTAAGTGTACATATTATCGCGGTGTGAAGCATTTGATGATGGACTTTCTTTATGCGATTTCTTTTCACTTTTAATAAAATAACAGTTTATGTCGGGTTCTTATAGGCTGTCTTTAATGCGTAAAAAAATTAGTTAACGTTAAAATTTAATGGAACATCCGGAAATATCGTATTATCGCGGACGGATAACAGCCATGTACCTATTATCGTGTACGTATTATCGCGTATAGAATTTAATCATAAATCGGATGAAAAGGAATTATTTATGCATTTGAAAATTTATTTATGTCTATCAACGTTCTTAATATTAATTAATATTATCAATGATAACAACGTATATTATTGTTAAGTATTAAATATTAAGTATGAAAAATAAAATGATAGCAGTTATTCTAGTAGTTTAATATAGTCATACGTTAACTTTAACTTTAAACATAAATTAAAACTTAAAGCACCCATTTTGTGCACTAATTTTTCGAAAAATATATGAGACTCAGGTTTTTTATTTGCACTCCAGGAATCTTTATTTCTTTTCTAATTTCATATGTTCATCAACAAATAAAAAAAACGTTTATTAATAAAAAAGTATTGTGACATTCTCGAGATATAAACAATCAAAATTAAAAAAATATATATAACCTCAAATATCTTGAAAGATGAAAGACCTTATAGTCTGGGCATAGACCTCAGCCAAGAGATAGTGGAAACCTACCTTTTTCAGTTGAATTCATTTTAAAGATTTTTCATCTCATGTTTCCGAGATATCATTTAAACAAAAGATCACGTTTTCGTGTATAAAAAAAGACGGGAGATAACTTATAAAAAATTTCGTGTCGGAGAAGATAGGTAATTTTATACTCTTTTATACGCATCATCACTGAACTGATGATATTTTTTTTAACGAATCAAAAAGCCTGAAAAACTAAAACTAAAAAATCGAAAAACCACTAAAAAACAAAAACGCATCGAAAAATAAAATAAATTATTTTTGAGTCACTTTCTTTTAAGAAAAACAAAAAATATCAAACCTGAAACATTAATTTTTACTACACCCACTAGGCAGTTTGTCTATGGATCTCGTGATGATAGGCCGGGATTTTACACTCTTCCAGAGACCAAGAGTATATTGGGAGGGATCATTGGGAGTCATTGGTTTCAGTTATTATTAATATTAATATACATTACACTTTTATTATTAATTTATTCTTAATGTTTAAAAATCTTTGTTAATTTTATACAGATTCAGTTTATTTAGTAGTTTCTCAATATCTGTACATCGATGTCGCTACGATAAGCGACAATAATTTTCAAATTTGGGTGAGGGTCGGTTATAAATTGTGCTTTGAAGAAAGATCTTTATGTATAATTCACGTTACAATCAAGATAACTTTTATGTATTTGATTGTATTAAATTTTTGTGTCCTTTTATATTTTTTAGCCCTTGAAAAGGAATGTCATTCCAATACATCCGAAAGGTTGGGGATAGTCAATTAATAAACCTACTCGTAGCAATCAATTGAGTCTAATTATTTATTAGCATACTAGTATATTTATTAGAGAAGTATTGTTAAATTACAATAATTAATGTAAAAAGTCATTGCATGATTCAAATTTAAGACAGATGACCTTGCATATGACGCAAAATTATCTTCGTGCAAGCGCATAAGTTAATTTGACTCATCGTTGTTAAGTATATCTATAAATACCATATAATAAGAAAATACTTAACATATATTTTGTTAATTATTCATACATTATGTCGATGGCCCTCCCGAAGACTAGCACATTTAAAAATTCTACGAATACTAAAACTTTTCATGAGCTTCCCGCAGGGTTGGAAACGTAAAATACTTAAGGTATTCTACACAAAACTTAAGAAATTCTACACGTAATGTCAAAAACTAGGTATACTGCCATAAGTTTTCGACATTTTTAAAGTATAATAACTTTTGTAGAGTTTATATATCAATCTCAAAATAAATCACAAAGCCATAAATCTTGAACCCATAAACACGAGACTTTCACACATACCGATTCTTTGTTTATAATTAGAAGATTTAGGTATTTTAAAATGATAAATCTTAAAATAATTTAAAAATGATAGAAATTTTCAAATCCATTTATAGATTATATTCGTTTAAGGTTATCCCCTAAAATCAAGTCTCGAGAAACTTCTGAAACTTTGAAAAAAATCAATTTTTATCTCAAAGAATATCCCTGCAAATTTTCAGATCGCTGTATCATATAGATTTTGTGTCATACTTATCCAATGTTTACGCGTTTCAGATCTCATTTATTTCAGCTCTAGCGATTGATCAAGTCCCGAGAAATATCTGAAAAACTGGGAAAAATTAGATGAAACCTTGATAAAGCATATATTTTAATTTCCAGCAGCTGGTCCATACAGTAATGAAATAATATTAATCCAAAGGTCGTAAATCTTACTTTTGATCATAACTACGTGAGTCAAAAGTTGATGTTTCCTTTGTAATTTATATATTGTTCATTTTAATTGCATTAAAACAAAATCAAAATAATTCTTTTGTGCTATTCTTATTGTATATATAAAGAAATTCATGTATACTTATTGAGATTTTTATTTTTCAGCTTTGTTTTTACTCACATGGCTGGGGGATAACTACCTTAAGGGAATAAGATATAGAAAAGAACAATATTCTATACATTGTACATAACAATATGTAAAAAAGAACATTTTTGCACTAGGTAAAGTAAATGAAACTTAGATTTCTTAGAGATTTCTAGATTTCTATGTTGCAATATTAATTATTTGTTTTTAATAAAATTGTATAGCTAAATTAAGTTTTTAATTTTTTATTCCAACAAAAATGATGTACTTTATTATTAATATTGCCGAGCCAAAATTTGTATTTAAACTTTTATCGATAGGTCGAAACACAGATTTATAAAAAATGTATTTCAAAAGTAGCTTACCATACATTTAAAACATAAAAATAAAACCTGGTGAGCAAAATGCAACTGGAAATTATAAAAAAAAATTGAGAAAATTGACTGTAAAGTTAAATAGTAGTAATGATTAAATAAAAGTTAATAAGCGTTTTTACTCTTATTGACCTTTAACCTTGCTTAGGATGCGCCTATTTGACTTTTTTGACACGCAAATGTGGAAAAACATTAAATATTAGATAAAAACAAAATTATTTAAAAAAATCAAAACAGCTTAAAAAAGTCAAATTTTCTTGTAAAACCTTTTTTATTATGAAGAAAAAATGTTAATAATTAGTATTAAAGTATAAAAATAAAATCTGTTTTTTGATCAAAAACCTGTGTCTTCTTTTCTTGATGAACACGTACCTATTACTTTATGTATAATTCATTTTGAATTATTTAAAAATTTAAACTTATTTAATTCTCTAACGCCCATGCATCGAAAAAAGGCTGATAAAAATTTATTTATTGATTTAATTACTTATTTCCTACCTTACGATCTATGTGGATTAGCTTTTAAGTGAAAGATCTATTTAAAATAATTATTTTTTTAGCATCATGATTGCTAAAAAATGAACTGTTCAAATTAATTTGAAACAAACATTGTATGTTTGACATTAAATATTTTTTAAGGAGCTTGAAAGTAGCTAGGTATTTATTGGAGCGATCATTTTCGGATTAGCAAGTGCCACGTTATTAACTGAGCGAAACAAATGATTTTATATTAGAACAATGTATTAAGTTTGAGGAAATTAACTTTCATATAATCGGCGCCTTTTTATGAGTTTTTCCTTCGTTAACTTTGAAATTAATGATTATTCTCTTTATAATAGTTATAATTTTTAGAAATACAGTTTAACCATTAAAATCAAACTTATTTTATATAAATAAATACGCAGCTATACTTATTTTAAGAATCTCTTACTGTTATGAAACTTGAAAGTATAAATACTTGCTTTCATATTTTACGGTATGAAACTTCTGAACCGTGTCGAAAACTCAATACTTGTTTCCCAAGAATACTAACACTTTTCGTGATTGCAGTACGAAGATTAGCATAATTCGTATAGGATATATAAATTAAAGTTGAGCCGATAAACTTTTGTCGCGTCGGGTTTTTTTCTCGAGTTCGGAACGAATATCAGACTCTTTTGGTATTCGAAAAAAGATCAAGTTCCTCGAGAAAATCGGGATAAATAAAACCCTAAGAAATAAAATTAGCTCGAAAAAATAAGGCAGCGGAAAATTTCAAAATTTACAAGTCCCCGTAGAAAACATGAAAAGTGCTAGTCTTCATGGTAACAATTAAATTGTGTTACTCTTCGTGGTAGACGTAAAAGAAGTGTTATATAAAGGTAAACTTAAACATAAGGGTGTAAACTTAAAAACTTGAGGTGTTTATTCACATGCATCGCTGAATTTATTTAAATAATAATTTGTTCAATATTAAAACTTTTATTTTATTGTTTTATTTTTTCAAAATTTCGACTATATAACTGTTAAAATATTTTAAAAATGTAGTAAATCAATATTGTAAGGTTTTTAAATGATTTTTTTTTTTGCAAACCAAACAGACAATTTTTATTTGCCAGCGACATTTCGGCAGTGTTTCACTGCCCTCATTAAACTATACTTTTATTTAAATATTAAATATTACACCATTATAACAGCATATATACTATATATAAATTTACTCTTGTACTTAGTTTTTAACAACAGCATTACTGAGTTTTTAGTCATGTTTTAATGCATGTATAAACAATATATATATAAATTACTTCCTATATGAAACAATGTAAAAAATATGTATATATAATAATAAGTTAATGATTATTTATTATTTGCACAGAAATTGAGGTTAGGTTCCAATAAACACCTTTAATTAACTTTGTCGCCCATGATTTAAAACTTATAATAATAAAACAATAAATTAAGAGTAATAAATAACTATAACAACCGACAAGGTCCATGTTTAAAAATATATATAATTGAAGAGAAAAAAATATGATAATAAACTTAATATTGTTGGTAGGTACGACGAGGACTTTTTATCTATCACCGACGGTTACCAGACGCTATTTTAAATATCTTCGCACACTCAGAAGAGGCCTCTGTTGGTGCTAACTTACCTTGTGATAACTTGACTAGAGAAAGGAAAAAATATTGTTTAAGGGGTAACACCACTCTAGCCGCCCGAAAAAATGCCTAATTTGTACAATTTTTTACAAGAGTAGGAAAGAAGGGATAAAATTTCTTTTTTCAGTGTTTACTATACATATATTGAGGTACAAAAATGTATTTTTTTTACATTTAAATACAAAATGACGGCTATACAGCGAATCTCGTGAGAAGCCCTTTTCAAATTGGGCGCACTCATAGCTTCAACACCATCGCATGGATCGACTTGCAATTTTTACAATAGCTTCACAAATATATTCTCCATCGAAGTACGTAGCCGTTTTTTGATATTTTGAAAATTACTTGTTATATTAACAATTTACTACTATTTTTTTAGTCGAAAATTCATACGTTTTGTTCAGAAGTGCACAGTTTCTACAAAAAAAGTCTTTATCCGCAGATCTGCTGTAGCGCCGCCATTTTGTACAAAAATCATAATAAAAATTTTTTTTTTCATACATCAATATGTGTTAAATGAACTATCTAAATATGAATACTATTCCTTTTCCCATAATCCCAGAATAAATTGTCAAAATTAGGCCTTTTTTTCGGCCTCTAGAGTAGTGTTATCCGTTAAAAGCATAGAAACCACTAAAATTTACTATTGCACAATTAATCACGATTTTCTTTATTAAAAATTTAATTACTAATATATAACTGAACTACTAATTAATACTGCAAAAAATATATATCATGTGAGGTTAAATTGTTTAAATTTTCCGCCAGTCTTGATATGTGCGCACGCATCTCCTTGTGTACGCAAAGCGCCTGCGCAAATATAAAGACGGTAATAAACTTCATCAATATGGTCCGTGACCGTATGTGACTAGATAATACGAAATAAATGATATTAATTTCTTGTTATATCGGCTTTTTTATACTATTAACCAATGGAAAGTAATGATAATTTAAATTTTGTGCCTTCTTTGATATCAATAGCATTATCTTGTAATTTTATATTTAACATTTCTGAAATCGATCTCTTTTTCCAATAGGTTTATTTCTTTTTTTTTTCCTTAATGAATATGTCAGTCAGATAAATTAGTTTCTTTATCCAGATTTTTCACATCGTTAAAATTGAAGGAGTGGTCGTTCTTAATGTAGTCATTGATAGCATATGATTTATCCTCAATACTTGCGTTCGCTTCATGTTCATCACTATGTACAGTCAGTTGACGTTTGGTTTCCCCAATATATGAAGCATTGCAATCATTGCATTCTATTTTGTATACCACATTAGTACAAGACCCTGTCTCCTGTCTATCTTTACCTAGGTGATGATTGAACTTAAATTTTTATGTGTTTTTAGAATGGTGCGAATATTATGCTGACATAAAACACTTTTAGCTTTCTCATAAAACTCAGGGATGTAGGGCAAAGTGACAGTCGCTTGAGTTTTTTGTCTTGTATTTGTAGTTAGGTTACTATTGTTGCTATTATTATCGTTAAATTTTATACTGTTAAATTTTATAGCGCTTTTTATGTGAAATTCAAGAAATTTTTGAAGATAAGCATTATATTTTAGTAAATGTTTTACAATCTTTAAATTATTTGTATGGTATTTCTTATGCGCTAGTAAAATCGCTTTATCTACTAAAGTATAAATCATCGCTCGTTTTTGTGTAATTTGGTGATTTGAGTTAAAATGTAAAAATCTACCGGAGAATGTTTCTTTGCGATACCAATTTGTTATAATTCTATTATTCTCGCTGATGAGTAAAACTTCCAAAAAACTAATCGATTTATTCTTTCTTGTTCATATGTAAATTTCAAATTACTATGATAGGAGTTAAATATATCAAGTACCTGTCTTAGCTTATTTTTTGGAATGCATACGATGGTATTATCAACGAATCTATAGTACAATAAAGGTTTAAAGTCCAATTTTTTGTTTAAAGAAAATTTCCGAAGAGAATAACATGCATTTCTCCAATAGTTTTTATTTATAAACATTTAAGAACATTTTAAATAGAAACTTTTACAATCTTTTTATTGTATTTTTCAAATACTAGTATGGTACTTTTAAATTTTTACGAATCTTATAAATTTTATGTTCAATAAATAGTCTTTTTCCAATACTATATGGTAAATTCAACTATTTTTCACTTTGATATATGAGCATGACACTTTTCACATTATGTCCGAAATATTCCAGTTGGGCAAGACTAATTGTATAGTATTTTTACTTGTCAAAATGTAAATTTTTACTTGTAAAAATTCTATCAGTGTATGTTTATTCAAGATGCAATATCTTCTTAGAGGTTTCGACTTTAAAATACACACAGAAAACTAGCTCCAATAAAAATGTGTATGCAAGAAATGTTTATTAGCTAAACTAGTAAAATGCTTAAAAGTTACAATCATACCAAATAGTACATCCAAATTATCCTTTACATATAAGTTAATTGTAAAAGATTTAAATCTGCTAAAAATCAATAATTCAAGTTCTTATGTAGAAAAGTTGGCCAGTTTTCAATCATTTATTAATAATCACTTTAGATTTGTGAACTGAGTGTGCACACTTTTCATGACACAAATGCACAGATGACGACGAGGGAAAACTGAATAATGAAGTGTCTGGCGAGTCGCTGGGTATTTAATTAGGTAAGGTAAAGGAAATGAGGCCGAGTTGCGAAATATTCAAAGCAGCGACGGAGATAAATTAGATTGTTACAATAATGATTATAAAGTATGTGACTGTCAGTTATAATATTGTTACTTTTATAACAATAAGGTTCATAACACGTTTGTGAAATTTGCAATCCATGAAAATGCATGACGTATTTTAACGCGACACTATTTCGAAATGTACATAAATAAAAATAACCGCAGAAATGAATAGTTTTATTATTTTCATAGTGAGCAAAGTAATTATACTACATCATTAATAGTCAGCAAGAAAATGTAACCTTTCAAGCGCGATAAATCCGAAAATGAAAAAAATCCGCACTACAGTATAGTATAGTATACGCACCAAGCAAAACCCTCGACTAATAAGTAAATCAGATAAAACTCATCGACAGCATACTTTCGTATCATATCCAACGCACCCGAAACAGCCGCGTAAACTTCGCCCCATCCACCGGCCGGATTTCGTCACCGCGCATGGATCACGTCGTCGGCTCCTCGCACGTATCGATAAACCTGCTCGCTAAATATAAAGCGGGGCCGAGTACACACACACCCAAGCCCGCGCAAATACATGGACAAAGACGTAGTAGCAGTAGTGCCAACTACACGTTGGGGAGGAAATCAATAGGAGTCGAATCGTCAGCAGCGGCGTTCGGCCGTCGCCGATAGCAATCAAGCGCCTTGAACTATGAACAGAGCCGCTGCCGCTACCGCTATTACAGTAGGCAGTAGCGAACAAAGGACAGCCGACTGCAACTACTGTGTATAAACGCGTGTAGGTGTATATAGGCTGAGTGGGAGGGAGGAAGGGAGACGATTCATATCCAGGACAATTTCCGGCGGATGAGGAAGCCGAAGACGCGAATCGTTATCTCATTGCTGCTGCGACTGCGGCTGCTGCTAGTGACAGAAAGACAAAGACACGCGATTCGTTATTGCTGATATGGGAGTAGTGACGAGGTCTTTTGCTGGTCGGAGGAAGCAGAGATATAGAAGATGGCCGGATTTGTGGAGTGGCTTGAATGGATTATTTACAAATTCGGGTGATTAGGTCGTGATGTGAAGTCTTTCAGTTTGAATTGATGAGCATTGTACCTTATAATAATATTGTAAGAACTGATGATGATAGAAGAAAAAACATGCTTTTCCAAAAAGTGGTACAAACAGTTGAACTAAAAAGTAAAAAATAATTTATTTACAAGAACAATTTAACAATTAATTGTACTACATGTTTTAAAACGTTAAATACTTTGGAAACAAACGATAATTAACTACAATTTTAAATAATGTTAAACATATTTAATTTTTGACTAAAAAGAAAAGCGTGGGCCCTATACAACAAAGTCCCTGATAAATTTATCAGATGTAATTTCAGATAATATTATATATTTTCAGTTTTTTTATAATAGTTAAATTTGGTTCAAAATTATTATTATTAATTCTTTTATCATAATTTGAGTGACACATACATTTTACAATACTTAAATTAATCATTTTGTATAATTTGAAATGTGTAGCTTATTTAAATTCGATAACCTTAATTGAACCCACTACAAGACTTCGATTTGTGCTGCATAGTTGTACAGATTCTCATTTCACGTGACGATACAATGTTGAATATTATCTTTTATCCTGGATATCCAGGACACCGATGACGGAGGTATACGTGGAAGTCATCTGAGATAAATCAAATTTAATTTTTCAGAGATGTCTTTAGCATATGCAATTCATATTCCATGATGTTATTTTTACTTTCTTTTCTTTTGTTTTGCCATAAGACAGGTTTAGCCATAGGCCATCATTATGAATATTAAAAGATTATCAGATAATTTATCTGATAAATTTATCAGGAACTTTGTTGTATAGGGTCCACGCTTTTTATTTAGTCAAAAATTAAATATATTTAACATTATTTAAAATTGTAGTTAATTTTTGTTTGTTTCCAAAGTAATTAACGTTTTAAAACATGTAGTACAATTAATAGTTAAATTGTTCTTGTAAAAAAATTACTTTTTACTTTTTAGTACAACTGTTTGTACGATTTTTATGAAAAGCGTGTTTTTAAAAAAATTTTTTTATTAATTTTATTTTTTACTTTTTAGTACAATTTTTTTACCTTTTTTTAGAAAAGCATATGTTAAAAATAACAATTTTTACATTTTTACATTTTACATTAATGTAAAAAAATTAATTATATGGTGATACCAGTGGACCTAATCCACATGGAAATTCATTTTCATTCTTTCCATCTCGGCAAGAGCGTCGTTATTGCAGGTTTTCTTAATAGTATAAAATAGTATAATTTTTATATAGAACTTTTTGTACAAAAATTTTCAAAATTTATCAAAATTAACAAAAGTTTCCACAATTTATAAAAAGTTTCCACAATTTATAAAAAGTTTCCACAATTTTTAAAAAGTTTAAAAAATTTCAAAACTATTCACAATTATCAAAATTTTCAAAATTTTTCAAAATTTTTGAAATTTTTTAAAATCCTTGCCATTGGCGACCTGGATCTTCGAATCCTAATATTATAATGAGATATTATATTGTCACTCGAGATGAGTATCTCGGATAAATTTTCATCCCTCTACGACATGGAGAAGTTGGTTAAATTAATTTGGCAATAGATGAAAAAACATGTAATTTTAGTGAAATGATCCCACATAAGACCCCGTGTAAGTCGACCTGGATGTCTGGGTCCCAATATTATGACGGAACATCGTATTGTCATCCGAGATGAGTAACTGTGCCAATTTTCAGCCCTCTGCGACATGGGAAAGTGGGTTAAATTCATTGTGCATGATTTGAAAAATACGGGTACAAACGTCCATGTTAGTGAGTTAAAGAAAAGAATGTAAAAACTGACATCTTTCACTTTTAATATAAATAAAAGTTGTTAAAAGTAGTATAATTTAATAATTATTATAACTTTTCGTTAGTTTCATACGCGTCTGAATTATAATCACAATTTAGAGATCGCTAACAATGGTATTGCATCAATAACAATATTTGTGAAGTTGTTTAACTTCAAAAATCATTTAAATATGCGAAAATACAAAACTTTATTTTTTTATAAAAATACATGTAAAGAGAATATACTGTTATAAATTTTTAAAAAATAACGTTTTTATAAGAAATTTGATAGTATAGTTCCTATCTAAGTAACAATAGTTAGTTAAAATTTAAATACGTTTTTTAGAAAACTTATTTTTCAAAGTTTGAAAGTATGCCTGTGCAACAGCTTTTATCGAAATGGCTTGCAACTGTTTTATCATGTTTTGACTGTAGCATCTACAATTCTCAACCGTATTTTTATAAGTATATATTTCTACTGCATCTGATATGATAAAATTATAAATGTGTACTATCACTTATTTGTAAAAATACGGGTTAAAATTGTAAATACTGTATGTCAAAACAAGCTACAAAAAGTTTGAAGTCTTTTTGACAGAAGGAGTTGCGCTGGCACATTTTCAACTTTTAAAAATAAATTTTCGAAATATTCATTTTTACTAATGTAGGTATTTAAATTAGGAACTCTACTATACAATTTCTTACAACTTTATTATTTTTGAAAATTGTTATTTTAAACTTGTTTACATATTCTCATATAAATATGCAAACTATAACAATAAATAAAAATTATTTTTATTTTTTGAAAAAATGTCGGTATTTGCTAAACTTAACCCTTTAATGCCAAGACCTCTTTATCGCTAAGAAATCACGATTATTTTTATATAGTTTATAGAAAATGGTCTATAACTAAGAAACCATAGGTTTAGGTAGGCCAAAAATGGCTTAAAATATGTTTCTTCTCAATGTAGCCCAAAAATGACATTTGACCTTTTCATGCCGATTTAAAAGTTTAAAAATATTTTAAATAAGTGGACTATATTGATCTCCACGAACCGTGAATTCATTCAACCCACGAACGTGCTTCATGGAGATCAATAAAGTCCATTTATTCAATTACTACACTATGAACGATAAATTCAACAAACAATAAAGAAAAATTTTATTGTACATTTTACTTTAAAACGTATTGATTTATTGATAGCCATACTTATTTATACAAAAATATTAGTTTAAATGATGTTATTTGAATCGAAAAAATTCCATCCCGCCCCATGCTTTTTTGTCATTTTTTTGAAAGACTTTAATTTAATACTACTCTTTTAGTGGAAAAGAATTTTTTTTCATCTTTATGAAGCCAATGGCTCAATTAAAAATTTTACGACGTACTTATAGAGATCTACAACAATTTGTTATGCCGTGAATTGATCCGAGTAATTACAATACCATAGTTTTAAGTCTAACATTGTACAAGTTTTGGATTTTTGGATTATTGAGTTTTAGTTTTTCAATTTTTTTGGTATGTTAGAAATATTATGATCAATTTAGTGTATATGCATTAATCAGAGCATAAAGTTACCTATCTTTTACAACCGCAGATTTTAGATACATTCTTTTCCTTTCTTTTATTATACACGAAAAAAGTCTTATTTGGTTTAAACGGTTATATTTTGGAAATCTATGATGGCAAATCGTTAACAAAATTTTAGATAATTAGGAATTCAGTGAATCTACGTACTGGCATCTGAAACAATTTGTGTGATAAGAATTATTACCTATCGTTCTGTAATTTTAGTAAAAAATCTTTTGACAAACCATCAATGATAAGAAAGCACATCCTTTTTGAGGTATTATTCAGAAAGAGATATAGCAATTTCAAGTTAATTTATTAAAACAAAGAATTTCATATTGGAACCATTAACTTAGTTTGAGGAAACAAAGTGCCAATGAATTGGCAGCGGCTTTTGGTATGTTCAAATTCATCAAAAAGGGAGCTCCGTAGAATGTTTTGAAAATAGCCGTTTTTTGACCATTTTTGAAAATTCAAAACACTCGATTGGGTCGTATAGAGGACCTTGGGGACTGAATTTTTTTAGATCTTCTTTTCATAGGTACTTTCATATAAAAAATCGGCGGCAAGTATCGCAGACTCGACCTCGTACGGATTTTATATACACTGAATTTTACATTATATACACTGATATATATATATATATGTATATATCTACTGAAATGTCAAAGAAATACGTCAAGCATAAGGGTTATAGATACAGCAGGACACCTTATTAATCGACTACATTACGAATAATATATACGAGACATGAATAATATACTGTATAAATTTGAGTATCTATATTATAAACGAGTTTTTTAAACAAAATTTCGTGCTTCACTTTTTTTTTAATCTTAGTAACTCGTAATTCTCACTTACTTTTTGTTCATTATTCTTATCTACAAACACAAGAGAAATATTATTACACAACCCTATATATAGGTATGCAGAATTCTCGTCATAATGCCTATCAGTGAAAGCTATCAAGGGGCAGGTTGCCGTAAGAGGCTTTAATTTCTGAGAGCTCGTCGTCAAAATTAAAAATAAGGTGTCTCCGCGAAAAAAAGTCACGAAGTAGATACTTGCAGGCTTATTCGTGCTTCTTTCACCTTCTTACCCCATCAAAGCCTAGTGTTCATTCTTCGTTTCGAAATTTCTTCTCGTCTAATGTAGAGAGAATGGAAGCTGGTGTTAGCCTACATTTTCGATAAAGGAGATTCTGCGTGCTATGCGCAGGTACTTACTAAATCTCAACTTTGCGAGTTGGAACCCCCCGGTTTATTACTCTAGTATGCTTTACCATTGGCTGATTTTATACCCCATCTAAGGGATCTGAGTGAAAAGTTTTATGCCGTTATGATGAGACGTAAAATTTTGACAACGTCGAAATATTTTAACTTCACGACGTTTAAATTGAAAAACAAAAACAGGAATGATTTATCATTGTAGACAATTAGGTAAATCTGAAATAACGCATCTGTTTATTTATACAAATGATAATTGTGCAGAAAGGAGAAATCATAATTATTGACAAATATTTTGTAAATAGCTTTCTTTCATTAAAAATTAGAACAACTCGAAATGAAATTATGAAAATGACATTTTCTCTCTGATTTAATATCTTACAAACTTACTCAAACTCTCCAAGTTCCACAGCCTAAAGGAATGTTGAAATACACGAAATCACTCCAAGATATTATAAAGTCTAATGCAAATGCGACAGTTCTTAATGGGGGTCTTTCGCTAAATATAGGTCATAAAACAAAAAATCGTATGAGAGTTTATAAAGGTCCTATGATAAAACTAATTATATGTACTGAATAGTCCAAGAATACATGAAAAAAAAAATTGTTCCAAAAAATCGTGACGTCACAAGTGTAAATATTGTCAATTTAAAAAATATTTAGTTAGACCCCAATGTCTTTTCTATCTCTAACCAATTTTAATGTTTCGGGGCTTATGTTTTGAAAATTTTAAAATAATATATCTGTGATTAGTGAAAGCCAATTGTTTATAAAATTTTACGGATTTACTTATAAATAATTAGCTTTCTCTTATACAACATTAATATTTTCTTTCGTTAGCTTTGTAGAGAAATGTTTAAGGAAAAGAATAAGCCTCTAAACATTAAAACTGGTTAATAAATAAAGAAAAAATTGGAGTTTAACTAAATATTGTTTAGATTGTCAAAATTTATACTTCTGACGTCACGATTTTTTTGGAACAATTTTGTTTTCATGTAGTTTTGAACTATTATTAAGTATATATCATTAGTTTTACCATTGAACCTTTATAAACTATTATACGATTTTTTGTTTTATGTCCTATATCTAGCGAAAGACCCTCTTTAAATATCTTAAAAAGAAAGGAATTAGAAGAAATTTAAATTTAAGTATTCTATGCAATCAATTATCAATTACTATTTTAATTACAAGTATTGAATCTTATAATTTAGTCTAAAAAAGGTTTTTCTAAGATATGCACTATTTTTCAATTTTCTCATGTCTATATTGAAAGAATTATTTGCTTCTTCATAGAGGAAGCTTTGTAACGAATAAAAGTTATGCTAAAATCATTATAGACACAATTTTTGAGACATTAGGAATTAAAATACACTCTTTTTAGAACATGTTTGTATGGATGTGTGCGTATGCGCGCGCGTGTGTGTGTGTATTTGTGTGTGTGCGTGTGTGTGTATGTGTGTTTGTGTGTGTGTGCGTGTGTGTGTATGTAAGTATGTGTGGGTATGAATGAGGATCAGTATTACTCAGAATATTCACGTTCATAATTAATGTTACAGGGATCATTTTTTCGTTTTTTTAAAGGAGTTGGATAACTTTTTTTAAATTTTTCTATGTGTATTGGTTTTTCTATCCGTTGTTGACTTTTGGGTTTTAGTTTTTCAGTTCCTTTGGTATGTTTGAAGTAATATTATTGAATCAGTTAAAATACATTTGAAAAAGCATAAATTACCCATCTTCTCTGACACGAAATTTCTTATAAGCTATCTCCTTTCTTTTGTTATACACTGAAATGTCATTTTTTGTTTAAAATATATCTCGGAAACATATGATGGAAAATTTTTAAAATAAATTGAACTGAAAAGAATAGCTTTCCACTATCTCTTGGCTGAACTATTTGCCCGACTATGCGATCTTTTATCTTTTAAGATATTTAAGATTATATTTTTTTAATTTTGATTGATTATATCTCAATAATGTCGCGTTAATTTTTTATTAATCAAATGATTTATTTTTGTATTTTGATAACCATACGAAATTAAGAAAAAATAAAGATTCCTTGATTCGTTCTTGTTTTATAACTATTTTTCTATTTACCGCAATTTTTAAATGTATATTGCAGTTTATGATCATAATTTTATAATTTTTTGTAATTTATCTTTAGATAAACAATTACTGATAAAAAATAAACCTTTTTTGATGTATTATTTTTTTTAATCGGGGTTGGACGTAAGTGGGTGCAGCTTGCATAGACATAAGCTTATGCCTGTGTTGGTCGGTTTATTGTTTAACTTGAGGAAGGTCTTTTTTATCTTGGTTGTGAGACAGGTAATTTAAGTGAGTTTTCTCAACAATTTTTAATTGTTTTTCATGGATTTTAATTTGAATTTATATAGTAAAACCTTGGAAAAACAGAAACATGTTTGATAAAAACTTTTCTAATAATAAACAATTAATAACATTTTATTTAATTTTTTAAATCTGTGAGTTTCAAGATTATCAATCAAGAATACCTAGTTCTCAAGACTGCGTAGTAAATGAATATTGGTTAAAAATAAGCTTTGCATTGAAAGTTTTTAAAAAAAAAAAATTTATAATACCTTTTAACATATAAAAAAAGATATCAACAGACGTATGTTATTTTTCTGGCCCACGATATTAGATTCGTCATATTGAATTTTAAAAATATGACAACATTATTTTATATAGAATAATAATGATGATCTAACAATAAGTTAACTGATCGATTGATTTATCCGGATTAATTGATTTGATTACTTTAATCGGATTGTTGGTATTCTAAATTTATATTCATATTCCTAAATACAGTATGTTGCTCCATATCTAATTGAATATACTAAAAAAAGAGAAATTAAAATTATAATAAATTAGTCTAAATTTCAAACGTCACTGGTAGCACATTATTCGCACTTTTTTATATGCATAAATAGAAATTTTATCAACAATTTTATAATGTTAAAAAATTTATATTGTATGTCAACTGAAAAAAATGTTAACTGATATGTAAAAAATTGTTAAGTTTTTATATAATTTAAATATTTTTGCATACTATATGCTATACTTTTTGCATAGGTTTAAATGCATTTTAAAATTTTAAATCTATGTATTTCGACATTTAAGAAAAATGGACTTATCGATTTCACGCTTTAACACAGAATTAAATAGAAAAAATAATTCTTTATTGGAACATTTGATAAGGTTGGAGGAAATACCAATTAATCGGCAGCGGTTTTTTATTTATTTTATTATAGTTTTGCTTTCTTAGTTTTTATTATGCTTGTGCGTATGTATGTATGTATGTATGTATGTATGTATGTATGTATGTATGTATGTATGTATGTATGTATGTATGTATGTATGTATGTATGTATGTATTTATGTATGTATGTATGTATGTATGTATGTATGAATCTATGTATGTATGTATGTACGTATGTATGTGACAAAAAATTTATCAATGTATGTATGTATGTATTTATGTATGTATGTATGTATGTATGTATGTATGTATGAATCTATGTATGTATGTATGTATGTATGTATGTATGTATTTATGTATGTATGTATGTATGTATGTATGTATGAATCTATGTATGTATGTATGTACGTATGTATGTGACAAAAAATTTATCAAACGATAACTCTTCAAGGGATGCATGTTATGAGCTGAAGTTTGCAAAAATGTAAGGTAGGGGATGGTGGGGCAGTACGGGCACCCTAACTTCAAAATAATCCTGTACTTTCTATTTTGTACCAATACAAATTATTAAAAGTGCTTCTTAAAGTAGAATATCTCAAGATTTAGATACATTATTTTTTATTATAAAATATATATTGCATTGTTTTTTATAATGCAAAGTACAATACCGCTAAAACTGCCCATTTTCCCCACCCGTGGGGCACAATTGGCATGGAGGTGGGGCACGATTGGCACGGTGAATTAATGAAAAATTTATTTAAAAAAAAATATTGGACGTTACTATTAAATTTGCATTTTATAGGATTGAGGATCAAAACTAAAAACCAGACCATTTCATTAACACTGACTCTTTCACCAACATCTAAGACTCCGACTCCGAAATGTTAAGGGCGCAAAAGTGAGGTTAAGAAAATCAGCTGTTAAACTCGGCGGAAATAAATTGACGACTCACGTATGCCAATCGTGCCCCGCTAGTGGTGCCAGTCGTGCCCCATTTTAGAGTATTTTTATATGTAATATTACTTTTTTCCTAAGCATCGGAGATCATCAATCAAAAATACTATTAAAAATTTACGATTTAAACTGTAAAAGTAATTCCCTTTCGAAGCTCATATGATTTATTTGTTCTTGAGAAATAGATTAGAATTATGGAAAAAACAACGTTTTGAAGTCCTCAATTTCTAATAATTCTCATACGATTTGTATTAATTTTTTTCATTTAGGATTTGCAGAGGGAAAAAGTAAAAGCTATTTACAACATATAAAAAATACTATCATGTTAGAATATTCATTTATTTAGTGAACATTTGAATGCCCAATCCACCCGCCAAACCCATCGTGCCCCACCGTCCCCTATGTCTCAAATTAGAACTTATTACATTTTGGAGCTGATTGGATAATAAGAAGTGAATTTTTTATTAAAAATAATAATTTACAAAATGTGTAAAAATCGAAAAATTTTTATTTTTATTTTATAGGCTAAGTGTGTTAGAAATATGTACATTTTTATAAAATACACGTTATTTTCTTTAAGGTGGGTCTACACCGATTTTTTCAAAATCGTTGAACATTCGGAATTTTATTTCAAAATTTTAATATGTTATTAGTAACCAAAAAGAAAGAATATATTCCATTTTTGAGCAATTTTCACTTTCCTAATCCCAATTCATTGAAATAAATGCATTTTTTTGCAGTTAATACAGAGGTTAATTTAAAATGTTCCTTGCGTATTGAAGTTTGACAAAATAAACCTAATAAATTATCACTTACTTTGGAGCCCATAACGAACAAAAGTTAGTATTTTTTATTCTAATTTTCTATCTGAAAAAAAAAACTTTCATTTTAAATAAATATGTGACAAAAAATACCACATTTTTATACATATTTAATCAGAAAACATTTTCATGAACGCTATTTCCTGTAAAAGGAATACTAACTTCTTGAAATAATCCTTATAAAAATATCTGCTGCGAGTTACAGCTAAATTCATCGACTCTAAATGCGCGAGCAACTTTTTAAAGTTAGAAAAATAAGTTGCGAGATAAACGTATTTAAATATTTAGTTCTACATAAGAAGCAATGTTAATTATTTTCTTAGATTGGTTATAACTTTGTTGATTATCAGGTCACTGACAGAATGGCAACCGAATGGCAACCTACAAAATAGTAGAAGAATTTAAATATCTCGGCACTATAATTAACTATAAAAATGAGACGCATAAAGAAATTAAGACAAGACTGCATTTCGGAAATGCATGCCTTAATTCGGTGGGAAAATTACTAAAATCGCGACTACTATCACGGAAGCCAAAATTAGAGATATATAGGAAAATTATTATGCCAGTAGTCCTGTACGGATGCGAAACATGGGTACTAACTAAGCGGGAGGAGGATAGGTTCAGAGTATTTGAGAACAGACGTATGAAAAGGATATTTAGAGGCAAAATTAATGAGTTAACCAGAGAAAGGAGAATCTTACATTATAAGGAATTAACAAGTTATACGGAATAGCGAATATTACTAGAGTTATAAAATCCTGAAGACTGGGATGGACCGGGCATGTAGCAGGGATGAAAAATGATAGGACAGCACTTAGAGTACTAGTAGGAAAACTAGAAGGCAGAAGGCCTGCGAATAGACCAAGACGACGGTGGGAAGATAATGTCAGGGCCGCCTTGCGAGAAATAGAATACTATGAGGAAAATTGGATTAACCTTGCAAAGAATAGAGAAAAATGGCGTGATTGTGTTAACATAGCTATGGACTACATAGTCCCATCAACCATGAATGATGCAAACATGATCACAGCGGATATAGGAGCTGTGGTCTTTTAAGCATTATTATTGCTAACCATTAATAGCTGGCCAGTGTAATAATAATAATATAATCAGGTCCAAAAATGTTCTTGCAAATGAAAAGCTTCAAAAGTGTCATAAATTTTTCTTCGGTTTTTTCTTTAAAAAATCATGTAGACCCAACTTAAATTAATGTATAAAATATTAATTTTAAAAAATTTACTGACAAACGCAAATTTTTTGTACGCTTTTATACGTTAAACATGTTAAATATATGTATGTTTTCAAAAAGAAGACGTAATTTCCTTATTATTTGATATATATATATATATAACATTCATTTTAAAGCTATATTGTGAAAGTGAAATAAAAATATTAATTTTAAAAAATTTGTAATAATCGCAATTTTTATTCAATGTATGTCTTTTAAGAAGACATACATTCAAGAAAAGTACTGCTTTTTTGTTTTCTCTTTTAAAATCTTTTATAAATTTGTAATAATGAATAGAAATTAATTTATTAGAGTTACTAATTTCATATTGAAACGATTATTTAAGTTTAATGTAGCTAAATGCCAATGAATAAATTGCAGCGTTTATTTTCTAATACAGATTTATATACTAGTATAACTATTTTCTAATTAATTATTGTAAATTAATTAAGAATCCATGTTTACTAAATATACTGACATGATGTAGTATTATTACAACTGATAAGTATTAATATACTCCAAACAGAATTTACCATCCATATAGTAAAAAATTCTTTGATTTATTGTAAAAAATGCTAAAGACTACGTATATCTCAGTAGTGCAAGGCAATATTGCACTTTTTAGAAGAATAATTTTTTCAGTGTATGAAGGAGGGCCAAAGTTGATGCTTACCAATCCCCGGCCACTAAAATAGCTAGTGGACAACAAAAGGTTCAGCACTATAGTTATTAAAAAGGCATAATCTAGACATGTGCTACAAAAAATATTGATTGCTCCATTGGGAAGAAGCCTTCTTATATCTCGTATGTTTGCAGTACTAGTCTTCGACTCCTGTCTGCTCATCTTCGACACGTACTGCAGGCATATTACTTCTTCTCACGCAGTGCATAAAATATGACACATTAACTTTAAAAGACGCATTCATCAAACCACCTTAAAAATTTAAAGCAGTCACATTCAAAATATTAAATATTTAATCTTTAATTTTCTGTATCTCAACGATACCTTTATCCCTTGATTACTTACTATAATAACCCTTTGCAAAACGAGGTCTCTTATACTGTGCTAAAATCTCTCTCTCTCTCTCTCTCTCTCTCTCTCTCTCTCTCTCTCTTCCTTTATCGCAGTCGTGCATTAAATACGTTTGGCCGAGAGGTATAGCGAACTATATAGCAGCGGCAGCAGCTCCAAGGTAAATGGCGCGTGATACGCCGATGTATCAGAGGAGTCAGGCAGCGTCGAAAATCACCGAAATTGAGCGAGCCCATTAAATAACGTCAGGGATTAAGACGAAGTCGGTGTCGCTGAGGCTGTAGTAGCGCCAGGAGATGGAAACCCCTTTAAGAAGGCAATATCTCTGTTTCAAATTGTGACGTTTTTGGATGGGGATGGAAATCAATTTTCGAAAGGGTTTGGTTGAATTCACGAATTACTTTAAACGATAAGAAATATCTTTTGACTGCGCATCAATCCAAATTTTAATTTCCACGTTACGTTACAAAGTCACGTAATTACGTAATATCAACATATTCACCTATGTAGGGCAGATAATCAGATTACTTATGTGACATACGATAGCGTCAGTGGAGGCTATGTTCGAAGGGCGATGATGCGATTCCTCGTATACTGAGACTGTATCGACGGCGCACCACAAGAGCAGTCGGCTAATAGACTGACAAACGATGGCAGCAATATCCAATGTTAGGAAACTCATTGCTACAGTGGTATGTCAAATTTGGAAATATAAGTGTATTAGTATCGAATGTAATTAAATGGATAACAATGGCATCTTTTATTAACGTTCTTATCAATGTTACTATTCAATACAAATTAAAATATAGAGGTTTATAAGGATGTTATAAGCTTTGTTATCGCTACAGAGTACATGAATTGGATAACCAAGAATTAAATTATTAAGGTAGGACTCTTGATTTAATCATTTTTTATTTAATTTTTCTAATCTTTATAATTGTAAGAATATTTTACAAGCTGTCAGACGTCATAAGTCGACATTTCAATAAAGTTATACGCATTCAAGTAAATTAATTTATATACCGTTACGGACCCAGTTCCTGATCAAGGCCCAATTCCTGATCATTTTCTTTCATAGAATATTACTTTAAACTTGTTGCTGCAAAAACTTTTTTGAAGATTACAGATATAACTATCTACTATTTAGATTTTCTTGTTCAAAGTCTAAAAAGTTTAATTGTAATTATCTTTTATGGAAATCAGAGTTGATCAGGAATTGCTCTTAGCTGATCAGAAACTGGGTCCGTGTCGGTAAACATGTTTTTCTCGAAAAGTGGTTTGCGCGTGAAATTTTAATGAATCTTTTTGAAACTTTTAAAAAATATTGATTACTATGTTTAAAATAAAAGTTATTACATTTGAAGTAACTACAAGACCATGGTTTACAGTATATATACCAGTTATAAAAATAAACATCGTTTTTTCTTGCTCTTTAAATAGTTTTTTTAATGCGTATCAAGCTAAATTTTTTAGGAGAATTAAGAATCAATAAATTTTACAGAGTGATAACTTTGTAATGATACTACATTTTGAAATATCACTAATATTAGTGAAAATTAATACTGATTGTTGTATAAAATGAAAGGGATATGGTAAAATAGTGGGAAACTTGGTATAAATTACGTTTTTATAACAACATTGATAAAAAAAATTCAATATACAGTTATAATTTTGACAGAATCTGTCGAAGTGAATTTTACATGATGAAACCCAGAATCAGGAAGGGATTTGTGTCTATCGAAGCTTGATCGACTGTAGAAATGTTTTAAACGAATCTGGTATAGGTTATAGCGATTAAGGTCAGAGATACAGAAAGAAGCTCGTAAATATTGTTTAATTAATCCAGTTTAAAAGCAAAATAAACTTCGATAGTTTGGCAAACAAGATGTATAACTTTATTGACATAAATTGTAGTAAAATTTAAAAAAATGTGACATTTAAAAGATTATATTGTCTTACTTGAAATTCAGACTTTCTAATTGAAACAAATGTTTTAGATTTATTTGAAATAAAAATAAAAATCTAAAACCATGTATAGTTAGTTTCTATTAGCTAATTATCCGGCCAGATTAATTATGCACAATATTGTTACGCACAATGGGTTTATTTCTAAATACATAAAATCTTTGATTGTTTGATTGTTTGAGCACTGCAAATAGCAGTTCAGAACTAATTCTACAAAGTAAACTACTAAGTAATTTTTAATTAAAATTCAAACAAAGTTATAGTATGACTTCTGACTATAAAATTATACAGAATCCAATGTTTTTCTCATTTGCCTGAACCAATAAAACGTTAATGTACTGAACGAGCTATTGAAGAGTACTCCACGTACATATATTTTAAATAATTACAACTATTTAATTACCTTTATATACTTAATTTACAATTTAAGTTATTTTTTAAAACATTTTCGTTCTAGTACATCCGCTCCCCAAGCTTAATGCGCAGCAAAGCGTTTTCCAGTATATACAGAAACTGCACTAGAGCATAGAACTCGTATAAATCAAGTCCTCGTGCTGCTGGCGAGAGTACACGGAAACTTCAAGTTTTCATCTCGTCGTCTGCATAACTCCGGGACGACGCGATGGAGAAAATTGATTTACTACAAACTACGCTTAGGAAATAAACCAAATTGGTGGTCCATCATTTAGAGAGTCTTCGTGGAATCTTACTAATATTCTGACAATGATTTTTATATAATAAATCTTGTTTAACCTAATGCATAAATAAGTTAATAAATTGATAATATTAATAATGCAATTGTAATTCTTATTTAAAATTTAATTCTCATCCTGATTATTGAAAAATTAGTATTTATTTATTAAGTTAATCAGGGGTCATTTGAATAATGTACAGCAAAGGTTTTACTATTGTTAAAAACGCTACATCAGCCATGCAACAACAACTTTAAAAAAACATACGTTAAAGTCTTCTTCGTCCTCATTCTACCTTACACGCAGTAATTTCTCCCGATTCACTTACTCCGAGCAAACCAACTGAGCAGTCCTTCAATCCATGCGAATTATTCTAATTAGGAATCATCCTCCCCCCTACAAACACACTTTCCTTGCTGCTAATTAAAACTCGCAGCATGTGAGAGTGAAACTCCAGCGTAGCGCGCGAAGCTCGTCCACGTCAGCGGGAAAAATCCCGTGAAAGCGAGATCCGCCAATTTCGGCGGATTTGCCGAGCGTCGACTCTACTGTCGCTGTATATAACCCTTGAAAAAAAAAACGACTGGTGTAACTTCCCTTCTTTCCTTGCCCTCATCAACGCCTTCGTCCTTCATCTTTTTTTTTTCTTTTCTTGCTTTCAACCTCTTTTTTTGGCTGCTTTGCGGCTCGCGCGTTTATTTGCCGTGCCGGGCCCATACGCGTCAGCTCGGATGCGAAGGAGGGAAAAAGGAATGGCCGACGGTGGGTATATCGCTATTAGGCAGACCTTAATGTTTCTTTACAAATTACTTAGCGAGGGTCTTATCGATTTCGAGCCATGCTGTGAAAGTATGAGCTAATAGCCGCTAATATGCCGGGTTATATGGCTCGGGACACTTGTGGTTAGTCCGACTTTGTGTTTGTGTGTATTGATTACAGGTCGGTGGTGGCTTGCTGCTATTGCCGCGGTATTATACTTTTGTAATTGAAAGAGTATTTCATTAAGTCACATTTTATTATATTTGAATTATAAATTCAATTTAATAGACTAATACTTTAAAAATATTCTTAAATCTTACAAAGTATCTGAATTGTGTTGAAAGGTCTTTCTTTGTTTCATAAGTGAGAATTAAAAGTATACAAGGGCACAATTGATTGAATGAAACAAAGGAATATGTTCAATTGATTTTAAAATGATAATAATAGTTTTTTACAATGATACCCTCAATCATGTTGTTTTGAAAAGTAGCCCTTGCATATAGGTTTGTTACAAGTAATTTGTTCGTAGAAAATTTCTCTTGAGCTGTCTCGTCTTCTTATAACAAATAAATTATGTATTCATTACGTCAATACCAATCTTCATGTAGTAATAATTGAGATTTGAACTTTGCTAATTCAAAATAGAATTCCATAAAATTTTTATTTTTTATTCTTGTGTTCTACTTCTCATCGAATCATTGATACAGCAGCTTAGTGAACTATTGAAAACTGAAAATGAATTAAAATCAATAATATATTCATGTAATTTTAGTAATAATTTTAGTATTCCTGTTCCTTAAAAATCATACTTCTAAACATATACTAAAGAGACCACCATTAACGTGATACAAAAATACGCTCTTTGATGCTAGCCTTACTCACAGAAAAAATTCTTAAAGAACATAATCGCTCCGGCAACGAACTACAATGATAAAGTACCTCAAATCCGGGGCGCTTTCCTCAATTTTTGCTAAAAAGACGCGAGGAGCAATATACATTCAAATATTCTTGATGAAGAAAAGACGACGTCTCAGAGAAGGGGCAAAAAAGGTACTACAGAAGAGACTCGAGCGGGGCACTCATAGTCTCATTTCCTTAAGGGACGCACGACAAAGTCCTACGCTACGAGCAAATGCAAATCGGAGCTTTTAAAATGATGAGAGTCATAGGAGAGGATGAGCAGTGACAGTTCCTCCTTCGCTTTATAGAATTCTCTCTTCCTGTATCCCCTTTAGTTTCTAAAGCTCGCGCGTGCACGCTGTACTTCGGCCTGAAATATCACTGTAATTACTTTACTCGGCATTATCAACTGATGTATGTATATACTACCAGCGCAACGCTTATCCGGGGATTTTTCTCCTCAGTCTCTTCTGTATATTGAGGATTAAAGAAGACAGACAAAAGGGAGGAGGGATTTTTATAATCTCCCCAGCTCTGGGTTTCGAGTGTGCCCTGGTTGTGACAGACGGATAGGTGAATGAAGCGAAGAACAAATTTTGCGTAAGCCGATACGTGCTGCGCGGGGTAATAATTATTCATAGCGTTTTACGTACGGCTTATTTTCATAATGACGCTGAGTATTTCTTTTGGCTTTACATAATGTTAATAATATATTGGCAGTGAATAATCTTTGTATTCAGACGTATTTTGCAATATTCAAACCCCTATTTTTATTTACTAACGATTACATTTTTTGCACCGTAATCGTTGACAATAAAAAAAGTATTTTTTTCAACACGTGCGCGAAAAAAGCCCTTTTCCATACTTGCAAAACGAATAGAATATTGGGCATTCCAGCGTCTTTGCCTGAGCGGGAGGTAATGTATATTACAAAATTTTAAAAAAATAAACGTTTTGAAAAAATTAAATTTTGGGAAAATTATTTCAAAATTTTCCCAAAATTTAATTTTTTTCAAAACGTTAATTTTTTAAATTTTGAATTCTTTTCCAAAATTTTGAATTTTTTCTTTTTCAATTTCGAATTTTTTAAATTTATTCATTTTATTTCTTAGATCTAATGGACGATTCGAAATGCTCATTTCCCAATTCACTTTGCATGCATCAAAAAGGCCTTATTCACACACTTGTTAAAAAAAAGGTGTGTAATACGGGTGGGAAGGGCTTTTTCAGACTCGGATGATGATTTGAGTACTCGCGTACGTCTTGGGCACCCGAGACTTCTACTGGTGCTCAATCATCATCCTCGCTTAGAAAAAGACAACTTTCCCCCCAGGTGCACAATGTACTATACATTAATTTATTTTTTAAAAGAATATCAAACAATTATTGTAGAAGAACTACTCATTTTATAAACGTTATAAAATTTAAAGATGTCAAAGCACTTGAATTTTAAATTTTGGATGACTTCGATAGTCCGAATTATATGAACTACTTACATACATGAGAAAGACAAAGCCGTATCAGCTCATTCAACGACTTCTTATCCTATACGCTTATGAGCATGGCAGAAGGCAAACGCTGCAGCCAGAGTACTCTCGTGCGACTTTGTTCTCCACGATAAGATTCAATTAAAGTTTCATAATTATCAAGAGAGTTGGTTAAAACTATTTTTACTCTTCCTTTCTCATCTTTCGCAAGCATCTCCTTTATCTATGCATGTTTTCTTAATTGAAAGCGAACTTTAAAATGTAGATAAAATTATCTCCTTTCTGCTCGCTGGAATATACACATCATCGGAGTATTTAATTACTCTTCATAATTTACCCCCTGATACGTTTTATTTATACTTTCCACACTGTGGTATTTAATTTTTAATGATGAAATACTTAATTGGAACAGTTGATTAAGTCTTGTCTTTAATGAATATGATTTTGATACTGCTACAAAAAATATAGTGAATACATAACATTGTAAAGTAATGTTACACTTACACTTCTATCAATCAAAATTACATTACATTATGAGAATTTTACATCGTATGCTAACGGTATGTTTTATTATTAATAGTTCTTTCTGAAAAGATGCTAACAAATATTTTTGGTTTCAAATTTAAATTTGATTAATTCCACTTTTAAATAAAAAGACAAGACTATGACAAAGCTTGCAATGTCAGGACTTCAGTGAACGAAATAATAATCCACCTTTCTATCGCGAGTCAGCATCTGTGAAGCGTATTTGAAAGTCCTGCGGCTAAATCGAGTGCAACTCTTCGTCAGTCGGTCAGGCAGAGACCAAAGGCTTTTATCTCAACAGTGTGGAGCTCGTAGCACCACAAGCATCTGCAACCTCATAGGAACCTTCATTACCGACCGTTCGAGGGTTGCAATAAAATGCGAGAAGTTTCTCCTCGGACGATATTTGCAAGATAAACGAAGGTTAATTAACGAGCTGTTTTTGTAGGATGTATTTGGAAGTGCGACCAAGGCTACTATAGAAGGAAATCACTCTGGAAGTCAAGGATTGTTTTGAGACTATGATTGACGAGGGTTACACTATGTATACGGCGGCTTGGTTAGAAAATGTACGAGATAAATACATTGAAAAAAACACCAAAAACTTAATGTTTGTAGAAAAAACTTGTTTGTGTTAATTTCTTCTGAAAACTTTTTTTTTAATTCTTTAACAATATTGAAATGTATAATATTTCTTTTTAAAATATTTGTCAATCATCTAAAAATACCAATCTTAAAAACTAAAAAATGTTTGGACTTCATACATTTCTATCAATGAAGTGAATTGCACATAAATATGAAACTTTGCGTAGTCTATTTACCGAAGAGTACGAACCACTTTTGAAAGTGATTCTTTTCTTTTTGATTATGTTAGTTTGACGCTGAAAGACATGGTGTCTAGAAAAAAAGTTAGGCTGCTGGCGAAATGGATATTTACTTGAAGTATCTAAAACAAAAGGCAAAGGATTTCTATTTAGCATAAGTGTCATTATCTCCTATACTACTGCATGTTTTTAATTTTCAATTTTATTTTCTAATTTTGACGATAACGAAACACGTACAGGTGGAGACTCATTTTTGTTCTAGATGATTTTTTCCACCCGAATAGGTAGTATCCGTTCCATCAACAGTTCAGCACACTATCATGTCTTTCAATACTCTTCCTTGTGCGTCAAAATAACCATGATAAAAAGAAAAAATACATCTACATTTTTCGACAATGTAGAATTTGCTTAAACATGAAACATAAGAAATGACAAATGAATACACTGAAACAACAATAATTCAAACCTTGTTAATTTGAAAATCTCTTTAAATTAGAGTCACTTCACTCAAATCCTTAATAATTCGAAAATATTTTGGATTCTATTGCACAAAATGCTGATCCACTACCTAAAGTGGTTTTCAAAGTATTCAATATCAAAAAGTTATATCAACTTAAAAAAAATATTTATTCGTCCAATTGATCATAGTGAACTCCTTAGTAAGGCACTGATTGGTTTTTTAGACGCCTGCCGTTCTGGTGTTCGGCGGTTTGCTTATGTCAAATTGAATCAGTAAAACCAATTAAAAAATTTTTTTAAACGTTCACTGAGCGATACAGTTATTCTATATATCAACTTATGTTTAAGCCCGGATGAGCTACACATATAACTACAAACACAACACACGCACACGCACTTACGCACGTACACGCACATGCGCACACATGCACGAACGCACACATACACTCATATATACATACATATATACATAAGCGTAACTTTTCTGAAAGTACCATTCGTTCCTCAAGTAATATAATCTGGTTTTACGTGAGAAAAATGGTAAAAATGTTATCAAAACAATGATAGTAGGATTATATATCGGTATACTTAACAAATTATCACGGTAACTTTCAAAGGAAAATATAAAAAGGCTTTGAAGATATCGTTATGCAACAAAATATATTTTAACATTTTTTTGACAGCGTTTTGTTATTTTCGGCATATATTCACAAATACAGAAATTTTGTTAGTCAGCATATTATACATGACAATAAAAAGCAAACTAAAATGTACTATTTTTTAATTAACATTTTCGTTTCTATTTATATTTTACTGCACTATTAAATAAATTTTTGCCTCAAAAATTCGAATAGTGTCGTATACCTCTTTTTTCTTTTGTACCTTTGTATTTTACTTTGTAAGTATTTTTATCTAATATATTATTGATTTGCACATCACATTTTTGCCACAGATATTTCAGAAATGCTTTTCTTTCATGCAGTTAAGAGCGTCGCCCGCCCCAATAACTCCTTTCGTCTCCAACTTTAATATAACAGAAGCATCGCTAATTACTTCATTCTCCTAGACGTCTTGTCTACCCAGAGTACCCTGTAGTCACGAAGAGAGATGTTGGAGAATCGTCCCCAGCGGACATATCAAGTTTACTGACCAGAACTCCGCAACAATGTACTACAACGACAAGCAGCAGCATGCCAAGGAGATACTATACAACGTCACGCACCTATATATATATATATATATATATATATATATATATACGCGCGTGCGCGCGCGCACAAGAGCTAATTGAGATAAACGACACCGTCGCTCGTCGACGCAACGCCTCGCACTCTTCCGCTCTAAAACTTCCGCGGGCAAGTGCGAGCAAGCGTAATTTCTGCTTTATTTTTTCTTCTTTTTATAATAATAAACCGTAGTGGTGATCGATATATACATGACGCTGTTGTGCGTATATTAAGGCACGTCTAATCTGAACCGTTGTGCGTGTACACGGAAAGAAGAACCTTTTTTGTTAAGACACAGTCAATGATGGGATCGCCTACTTATGCTTACCTAGTAAGTCAAAGGATGCGGAGAGATGTACAAAACTGACTCTATTGTTTAGAGTTCGTCAGGGATTACATAGTAAAAAGGAAGAGAATTGATTCCTTTTAATGTTTTTCAATTTATACAGAAGGAAATTTTTGTTCAAATGCTTAAGATTTTATAAATCCAGCATATTCATACCAGTTTTATAGATTCCCTATCAATGTTTTACCTGGAGCCTGCATAGACCATTCATGGGTATCCTTCTTTCACTGAGCGACGTTTTTAATGGATGCGGCAGTAAAGCCGTAGGGCATTTGCAAACTGGCACGATTATTTTGATGCGAGGGACTGCCGTTACGGCTGCACGAAACTCTAATAAAAAGTTGAGGGCGAATATATTTTGTAAATAGCACGAAAAGGGTCGGGAAAAACTCGTCGTAACTGAGGGGTGTTCGTAATTTATGACGATCGATCGAAAAATAATTATCCCAGAGAAAAACAATCATTGCGTAGTTTTTAAAAATCTTAAGCCTATGTTGAAGAAGAATGCTTTAATTAAAACATTGTTCCAGTTTCAGTTTTCAATGTAAATTAATGAAAAAACTTGCTCGATTATTCCGTATTTTAATGAAAAGAAACTATGGATATAGTTTTTTAATGTAATTTAAAATACAATATCAAATGTCTATTAGTTGGCTATTTACGTAAAAATCACAAAATATTGATGAACTTCCTATCTATATTGCCTGGCTGACTATAATAAGGTATATGACACCTATTTACTACACTGAGAAAAAATCGATTGGTAATAGTTACTAAACTCTGTAGTAAAACACAATATATATATTACTCAAATTTTCTTAGTTGCAGTTACTAGAAACATTTAATTGTCGGAATTTTTAATTCAGAAATCCGACGCATTTTTTATTTAGTAACCTTATACTATAAAATAATTTTATAATATTGAAATATCTTTGACTAAAATACAAAATAATCTTTTTTTTTGTATTCAATTTTTTTAATAAATAATATCTAATAATAAATTGCGTTTCATTATAGTGGCTAACTTCATGCCAAACTTTAATGAATTTTGTCCAGCTTCACTTGAGCTCAGTTGAATAACCTCAGACATCTCGCTTAAAGCTTAGGTGTAGAAAGGGAATTATAAGATAGGTCTAATTTTGTTCTTGAATTCAACATAGCGCTAATGAAAGCAAAATATCAAAATCACATAAAATACAATTTACCCATTTTGCTTCCTCATAGAGATAGAGGCAGCTTTATGGTGGTAAAAAAGAAATTTTGCTATAAACATGTTAGAAACATGTTTTGGGACATTAGGAGTCAAAATACACTAATTTTAGAAAAAGTCTGTATGGATGTGTGAGTATGTGTGCGTGTGTATGTGTGTGAGTGTGTGTGTCTGTATATATATATGTGTATGTGCGTGTGTGCGTGTGAACGTGTGCATGTGTGTGTGTGTGGATAGATAGATAGATAGATATACTTTTTACCAGTGTCAGTGCGCGATCCCGGAACCGAGAGCTCTTTTACTCCATTCCTACTGGAAGTCCTGGCCGTGTTTTTTAAAAAGAGAGCCGCAAGGTACAGAGGTTGTCTCATGCTTATTGCTTTATACAATAACAACCCCGCAAAATACGCTCGTCTTTCCTTTATAGTAAACCAGCCAAGATATTTCCTGTGAGGACTGATGTGCTCATCCCGCCTAACACCACATATGTATCTCACACATGAATTTTGCAACCTTTGTAACTTTGTCTCGAGCTCCTCTGACACATCAAGATATGCCACGGAACAGTAATCTAAATGCAAGACTACCAGCGCACAAGCAAGCTGCTTTCTCAGAGCCTCGGTGGTGCATGGACAGAAAAATCTTAAGCTATAGAGGGCACGGTTAACTTTCTTTCCTATTGCTTCTATCTGCATTTTTCAAGTAAGTTTGGAATCCATGACAACACCGAGGTTTGTGACAGTGTCAGAAAAGGGAACATGCACGCCATCCTGAAACTTAATGCCGGGCAAATCAAGATCTTGCAGCTGATTTATATTGTACTCGGAACCAAAAACTATTGCTTTAGTTTTGCCCACATTCAGTCTCAGTCCGGACACACTGGCCCACCCTGACACTGCCCGCGCCACATCCGACATGCGGCCGATACACCGATGCAGATCCTGCCAGGCAACTTAAGTGTAGATTTGCAAGTCGTCTGCGTATAGCAAGTGTTCAACATCACCACCAGTCAGTACGTCTTGTAGGTCATTAATGTACAAGCTGAAAAGCAGAGGCCCCAGGACTGAGCCCTGTGGCACGCCCAGATTAGTGGTCAGCTAATCCGAATCCCCATTGCTATTTATGACCTTTTGTTTACGACCAATAATATAAGATTTAATTCACAGAAACACACCCCTAGAGAACCCCATGCCAATCAGCTTACGCAGAAGTTTAGATGGTGATATAGTGTCGAACGCCTTGCTAAAGTCAAAAAGTAACAGAATCGTTAGTAGTTTTCTCTTATCGTTAATACCCGTTCGAATGTCCTCTGTTAGCTTTATTAATGCAGTTTCTGTACTGTGATACTGTCGGAAACCTGTCTGTAGTGGGTCAAGGATCTTCTTTCTATAAAGGAGAGTGCACACCCTGTGTGGGAATCGATTCTTTATCAAACTTATGGTGGTGGTTTCTGGTACCTAAAAATGAAGCCTAGCACCCATAATCTTTTCCAATGGGCCTCCGTTCTCGAGATATGAGGTACTTAGCATCAAATTTTCGATATTTTAATGAAAAAATGTACCTCTTCTTTTGACAACAACTTTTCAAGCTTTTATGCTAAAAAAATTGACACAAAAGATAATTAAAGTACATGAAAAAAGCTACAATTTAAGACTTATGTCGTATTAAATTATTATTCTAATTCAAACTTATAACAGTTAAGTTGATGAATTAAAATGCATGAAAAATCGTCGAATTTAAGAGTTACAATGCATCGAATATTCATACATTTTTTATCATCATCTTCAAATGGTAATAATTGTGCATTAAAATAATAGTTTTATACGAAACGAAACTTAAATTACAGTTCTTTCCGCATACTTTGACTATCTTTGGGTCAATATTTCTAGCTTAAAAGCTTGCATAGTTATTGTTAAAAGAAGAGGTATATGTTTCGATTAAAATAACGTATATTTGAAACAAATTACCTCATATCTCGAAAACAGGGACGCATTGGAAAATATTATGGGTGTTAGGCTTTATTTTTAGGTACCAGATACCACTCCCTGAAGTTTGAAAAAAAATCATCTCCCACAGGGTGTGCACTCTCCTTGTGAGTGAAGGGGCACTCTATGATCGCTTCATTTTCCATTTGAAAGAGTATAAAATTACTTATTAACGGTAATATTTCTGTTTTTTCTATAACTTTTCCATCGATATTTTGAAATATTGATTGAAAAGGTATTTAAAGGTTAATGAAATAATTCATACGAGTATATTTTATGTTTTATTTCTTATAAATCTGGGTAAAAATGATACGTATGAACGATATAATTATGTGATTTTAGACGTACCGAAAACTGCTTGAAACACATTTAATTCATATATAGATGTAAATTAAAAATATAAATATATAATAAAAATAAGATTATTGCTACCGCTAGTTCAATTAACTGTTGTGAATTAAACCATCAATGATAAATCAGCACACATTTTTTGAGCTCCTAATTAAAATGAGATATAGAAATTTAAAATTAATTTATTAGAACAAAAGATTTTATATTAGAACAATTAATTTAGTTTCAGCAAGCTAAGTGCCAATGAATTGACAGCGGTTATTATTATTCTACGGAAATCCGGTGATTTTTTTTACAATTTTTTAGATTGAACAAATAGTTTGGAAAGTTATTTTAAAATTGCAAACTACAAATGTTTCTTTCCTTGTGTCTTACTGTGGATGCGAAAAAGAAAAGAGCGTAGAGCGCGATTTCGTCAGATAAGTATTCTCTACCTCACTGATTTCTCTCAAATTGGTTATCTTCAAAAGCTAAAATAACCAAAAATATACAAGGAATGATGCCCTCGATACATAGGAAATAGCCCCCTAAAAATAATCTATAAAATCTATGCCATCGTTTAGAGCATCAAAAAACATAAATGTAAAAAAATAATCAACACCTGAGACTCAAGGGGACTTGAGATATTAAGCATTAAAGTTTTTAACTCCATACAATACAGAAAACAATAGAAAAACAATAAAACAGCTACTTGGCACAACTTTCAGCAATCTAATAAGGGCTCAAATGAAAGATTTTGTCAAAAGCTATCATTAAAAAATGACTCCTAATAGGGGCTGCTGTATTTTCACCATTTTACAGGGGGTAAACTGTTTGTAGAAAAACTACGTCTAAGAATTTTGATCAAATAGGGTGCGTTGGCTCAATATCTTTTTCACTAATGAGATTGCAAAAGAAAGCTGGTATAAAAAGCTATCGATTCGAGCCATCGCCCTTTCGTGGCTGTGCGCTAGGAAACATGAAGGAAAGATTATTAAGAATCTTAAAGTAGTTAATGACGTAGCAGAACGTTGGGTGACTCTTACAGGAACGTTTAATTCGTTAGTAACAAATCTGCAGTATCTGAAACAATATTTATTTCAAACTGTCGAACAACACAAAAAATTATTTCCTTCTGCGTCGCAAAAAAACTATTGTAAATGGATTGTATGGCAATTGAGTTTTTTTCAAATAAAATAATTCTTGTTATGTTGCTGTACTCTAATTTATTTGAACTTAATTATTCGAAATATATAATATTTTAACAAACATATGTAACAAATATTAATAGCTCTTGGTTGGTTGGCTTGAAAGTTTATAATGTATATAATAATATTACTTAAATGCTTATTTATGACAAAAGACACTTGTCCCTGGAGTAAATAGGTTTAAGGTTTAATATTCAATTATTTTAACATATCTTGTTACTCAAAAGTATAGTTTTTTAAGAATAATTGTTAATAAAGGTAATATTTAAGATTTTAATAAAATAAAAACAGCTAAATCCCAATTTTGGATAGCTCAAAAACCGTTTAAGTAATTATAAACCCATGTAACTGAACTTAAAGTTTTCAAATAAATTGGTATACATTCTTTATGATACCTAGAAAAAGCAAGTTCAACATATAAAACTTAAAAGAATTTTGTCCGTCCTTAAAAAATCAATTAGTAAAAAAACTTGGATGTTGATCTTTAGGATCATTTAGCGCCCTCTAAATGTTCTTTAAGAAATCTGAAAAATTATACATTAAAACTAATAAAAAAAAACCACTGAAAAAATGGACTTTCTTAAATGTAGTACGTTATAACGCGTGTACCTCTTATTATCATTATTCTAAAGAAATTCTACACCACAAATCTCTTTATTACGTATATTATAATTGAAATATGAAAGGGAAATTGTTACCGTTGAATCGTTCATCGTCTGAACTATCTTTTGAAAATCTTCATTTTCAGCTTCTAAAAGGACTTTTGAAATCTTTCTGGGCTCTATTTCTTAGTTTTTGTGTATAATATATGCTGCTAAATTTCAAAACGATTTAGTGTTAATGAACAGAAAATAGATGCTCGACTGGGCCACATCCTTAATGCAATTTAAAATAGAGTATAAAATATTTGTAGGCTGGCTATTTAAACTGAAGATTTGATTCGAAATATGACATTTACTTATTTGTGTAATATCAGTGTATTTAAAAACCACAAAATATCGCTGCACCTCTGATCTACAGTGTCCGGTTGACTATAGCAAAGTATATAAATAAAAATAAATATAAATACTACTTGTTTACTAATTATATTTCTCTTTTTATTTCTATGATTATAATGATTAATGTACGATTGCTAATTAGAAACTTGGTACCCTATATTTTTTGAACCTGCTCTTTTCGAATCTGCCAGCCGCTTTTTTTTTAGATCAAAGCATTTTTTCAATATGGCGGATTCAAAAAGGAGGCAATAATTTGAAAATCTCATTTTTCCGTACAAAACCGAGGTTATGCGATTTTTCTAACGATTTTGAAATATTTTCGATTCTATTGTAGCAGGTGAAGTAAAATTGTAAAACTCAAATAAAAAATTGAATAGGGTACATGCTACTGACACATGAAGGTTAGATGTAACATATTTTGGTAATTTATAATTTGTCTTTTTGTTGGAACCGCGTACTATTTTTGTGGATTTTGTTAATTAATTGTTTTTGCATACGTTTCAATTCTCATGCATATAATGAGAAATTTTAGAAACTCATGAAAGTAAATTCATTATCATATCATTAATAGTACGCTTCACACACTTATCACTTTGGTTTTTATAAATTAAACAACTAATATTTTATATAACTTAATTGATTACTGCTGTCAGTAGTCGGTACATGTCTCAACATTGAGTGCGTCCCTACTACTGATAGTAAGGTTATATAAATTTACATCCGATTACGTTTCATATTTGGATTATTATTGAAACTTTCAGCGAATACAATACAGCGATATTTTCACATAAATGCGTATTAAATTGGATTTTTGTATGGAGTTTAGAATGTTTATTCAAGTTTTCAGTTCAATAAAATTATAAATGTATGAACTGTCAGTAGTGGGGTCACTACTGTTAGGAGAGGGGATGTTTACCATACGATTGGATCCTATTTTCAAAATATTCGTATATCACAATTCTTTTTATTTTATGAACGTACTAAGCATGTACGGGACAAAAAAGTCTCGGGATTTCTCATCCCGAGACAAAAAAATCCCGTCCCGGCAGCGAGATTCCGTCCCGTCTCGACATATCGTCGGGACGCAAAATACCAGTCGGGAATCCCGGGATCCGTCAAGATTCCCGAACCCAGGCGAGATTCCCAAGCCCAGCTGCTACTCTTAGGATTCTCGACTAATTTCGCGATTTGAGAAACTGTAAGAAATTTGTAGCAGGTCTAGTTTTAAATAGCCTGCGCTCTATCGATTATGTCCTGCGCATTAAACGATAGTGACTCAGCAATCAAAGGAGCCGCACTAGCGCTTCGAAAATTGAAGGAAAATTATCAGGCTCGACACGTACGCTGGCACGCTCTCTTTCGCTCGGAAACCGCCCGCCATGACGGATCTCAACGAGACCATCTCCTCGCTTGACTCCGAGTTGAAGGGCGCTAAATGCCGTGCTATGAAGGACGACTTTTGACACGAGTATCGTATACTATTTTATAGCACTGCTGCATAAATCCGCATGTCACGCCTAGCCGTGCCGTAAGCAGTCCAGTATTGCTCCGTGAAATTGCACCGATAAGGACGGTGCAATAATGGACTACTTAAGTCACGGATAGGCGTGACATGCGGATTTAGGCCACACAGTGCTATAAAAATACAAAATGAACGAGAAAATAGTTTATTAATAATTATCAGTGAGTAATTTGAGCGCAATCAATGAGACTTATTCTAATACTTAAAAAATACTATCCTGAGAATATTCGACTTTTTGACAATTACCCACATACTTAAATAGTGTAATAAGCAATCTAAATTTTGTAGCAATATATATATTTTACATACCATGTATACATATGTATAATGTATTATTTTGTTTTGCTTAAAGCTAGCTTATTTTTAAAATGTTTGACTTAAATTCTAGCAAAAATTTTAGGGCTACACGAGATCAAGACAAGGCGATATTTTGGTGAATATCGTCTTGGTTTTGTCTTGTCTTGAAAACTTGCTTTTTTTATTTACTTTTATGACATTTTTTAATATAAACACCATAAACTACTGCATTTTAAATAAAATTATACAATTACTGTTTAATTTAATTTTGTCGTGTTTAATTGCAATAAACTTGCACATCAATGGAATCAAGATTGCTGAAACTTTCTATGGTTATAGTATCTATTCAGTAACAAATTGGAAATCCTCTGTGCCAGTGTATATACATTGCCATATGGTGCAGATTCTTGGAATTATAAAGGGTTTGGTGCAATGGTTTCAACTTCTTAACATGTAGTCAGTTTTACTAATGTATATAATATGTACAATATACATTATAATTAGTTTCTTAATGGAAACAAAACCGTTATAAATATAGCGAAAGAATCGCTAAACTTCAGGATTTTTCATTTTTGAGCATTTTTCCGCGTCTTTTCGCGTTTCTTCACTATCTTTGATCACTCATAACTTTTGGTATTGTTAATCTATTTAAATGCGATACGTCTCAAATTAAAGCTTCTTTTCTCTACTTTATATTTTATCGCATGAAAAATGTGTTTACATCCTCAAAATCCAAGTATTTGTTCTATTAATGATGAACGTTTTTAGTCCATAATTCCCATGTTAAATTCCCATTGAAATTGATATACGTTTTAGAAAAATGGCATTGTCTGTTGTGCGTGTTGGACATTTTTCACATATATTATATGACTTACAGAACGAGAAAAAAATTGTTGCAGAGGTATACCTCAACTTTTTATTTTATTATTTTTTGAACCGTCTAAGTGCAGACTTATTGCGGAAGAACTTTTACATCAGGTAACACAATCAATTTTAAAATTTAATATAGCATTGAAACAATCAGTTTAACATCACATCCCGCAATTTATATCAATTTTTATTTCACAATTGATCATCGCAAATTATAAAACCAAACTAAAACAATTCAAGTAATTGCAGCCTATTGAATCCGCCATATTGAATTTAAACTTTTTTCTATGGCATATTAAGGGTGATCCATCGACCTAGGGCTAAAGATAGATGCATGTGAAACTTTACACCTTGAAAGAAAATTACCTAAGCTTTTAATTATGAAAAGAAAGTAGGGGGTAAACGACTAAAATAAAGAGAAATTAATAATAAAACATGAGTTTTTCCACGCGTGGCCTTCCGGCGACTTGGTTACTGATACGGTCATTTTCTAATAACTTTTAATATACAAGACAGCTGTCATTGAACAAAAATTGTATCAAAGAGTATGAAGTGTAGAAGATGCATTCATAAGGAAAGTAATAGGCCAACGATTAAAGTTTGTAGATAATCAATAAAAAAGTAAAATATGACTGTATAAAACACTGTACGCAAAATAGACACTTCATAAAACACATTTATAAAATGGCTGAATTAACGGGTTAAGATGGCCGATTTAACCTACCACTCACATAATCTACAAATCCCCGCCACGCAACAGTATATATCTATATATATATATATATATATATATATATATATTTTGTTCGGTAGGTTTGTGCCACCATATTGCTTTTATTAATCACGTGACTTCATACAGCGTTTAAATTACTTTTTAGCAAACTGCAAAAGCTATTTCTGAAAAACTGCTACTCATGAAATACGGGCCTAAAAATGTATTTGTTTCAATATAATTTGTCATTTGTATACGTTTCTATATAATTTTACCTCAAGTTACATTTAAAAATTATTTAGAAAATCATGTTTGCTCTTTATTCTGAGTTTTCAAAGGATATAAATAAGAGATTTTATTTGTATACAATGTTTAATAATTTAATTTCATTCAAATATTCAACGACATATAACGCACTTTGCAAATAAATGCACAATACATTATCATCCACAGTTCGAAGTAGAGATTTGCCTTGAATATAACCTTCATTATCTTAAATGGTACACATATATTCTCTCGTCTGAAATAGCCATCTCAACACCTGCTCGTATCAACTAAAAATCTTATCTCGTCTATTGCCAACTTTAATGTACAAGCGGGTGAAATCTAATTTCGCCAACCGAATAACCACTACGTCTCGTTCTTTATACACAGTCGGAGAGCAGACGGTATGTTTTCAGATAATTTCGAAGGAGCTCATCAGAGGAACAGCGGAAAAATAAATGAGCTACACGTGAATTCCTATACGTACATAATAAACTCCCCCTCGAAAATCGATAATTCAATCGGGCCTGGATCATCTTGGTTGTCTTCGTATCCGCGTGCAGCAGGCGAATGGCGACTCTGTCCTTTCGTCTTGGCAATTTCCGCGCTGAGGAGTTTCCACGATTGTCCCCCCGCGCACAAGCATGAAATGTGGGTCGTAGAAAGGGAGTGAAAAACGAGCCGCTGCCCAGGAATCCACACGGACGCGGCATATACTTTACGCAATGGTTCTATCTGTCTACATAGCGGTATAGTTGGTGCAGTTCTCTTTTTGGCAGTTATTTTTTTTGGGCGAGTTGTCCGGAGAGCTTATTCCTTTTATTAATAGTCGGTGCTGCCAAGTTTTCGTTTTTCGTCACGTACTACTAACGCGATAAACGCTTAAAGTCGTGGCTCTTGATGGGATGAAAAATGGTTCACTCAGTTTTTCTTTTTGCTTAGCTGATTTGCTTTTATTTTAAAATAAATATTAAAAATACTAAATACATACATATAATATATCAGGTTAAATTTATTTTTAATGTATAAATAGGAAATAATAAAAGGTTAAAAATTAAATTAATATTAAATCTTTTGAAAAATAAAATCATGGACCGTTAGTTTTTTAAAGGTAAATTATAAATATTTTAAATAAAAGATAAATTATAAAGTTTTATAAAAGTAAATTTTTTACTAAGGGGAAACATCACCTTGAATGGGCTAAATGATAGGTATATTCTGACATTTTTTACTCTAAATTGATTAACTTAATGCAAAATCTGTTTATTGGACCTTATTTTATTTTAATAAACTGGCGGTGATACAGCTATACAACTGTAAGTCTTTTTTAACACACACACATACGCACGCACGCACACACGTACACAATTTCAGGTTTAATTTTGAATGTAATTTATTTCTTACTGTTCTAATGTTTTACAAACAAGATTCTATTTCTGTATAAATACCCAAATAAAAAAATTAGTTGATGAAAAGAGTTTATTATTTTTTCCAGGTAAAGGAGAAATTTAATAATCATTTAAATTTTTATTACATCCAGCCCTGTAAATTGTCATATATTACGATAATAACCAAAAAAGTTATAAAACAACATCTTACGTGTGTACATAAAAGTACACACTAATCCGGAAGTTTTTTTTTTATTTTTACTTGGGGCGGGCAAAAATTGCTTCTAGAGACCTAAAAAACCAAGCACGCATAGGTTTTAAACCCATAGCCTCGACTTTTCCCGAGCCTCAAAGCACCCGAAGTTTCTGATGGATTTTACATGTAAAAAACGGGCCAAAACGTTTATCCTTTGGAAACCCAATGCAAATTGTGGAATTTTAACTCGAGAAGTATATTTTTCCGTGTATTTTGAGCCGCTGAATCGAATGGTGCTATTAGCTTTTGCCAAGATAGTGAAATAAAAAAGTTATAAACCAAAATCGTCAAAAAACTCGAAAAATTGCAAAAAAAACGCATAAAAATTGACTTTAAACGTTTATAATCAGTGAAAAGTAGATCATTTTTTTTCAATAACATATATTTTCATGTATTTTGAGCTCATAAATCAAATGGTGCTATTGGCTTTTACCGCTTCAATCGAGAAAACAAGTTATAATCCAAAATCGTCGAAAAACTCGAACTACAATGTTACTGATACTGAGTCAATTTTTTTAACATAAAAAGTATAGTTGTATAGCTGTTTTCTGTTTTAGGTGAGTATCTTCATTTTAAAACAAAGAAAATCCATTTTATAACGGTTGATGTCTAAATAATGATAATTTTTCAGAGACCGAGAAAAAAATTGTCACATTTCATTTCCTAGGTAATTTTTTTAATCCACTAAAGTTTATTAAAAGTTTATTATTTTTTCTGGTTGAACCAATTCAATATATTTATTATTTTTAATGTATATTAATAATAGTAACTTACATTTTTAACAATTAATTTTTAATAATTTGTTTTTAATCATAATAAAATTAATTTTTATTTTGAAAAATTACTTGATTATAGTCAATCGAAGAAATCTTTAATAATAACAAAATAATTATAACTTTCATCGGTACCGGTATCAATACTTTAATATCGATAATTTTTTTGGTATCGCCTATCCCAAGTCAACACGCAAATATATTCGCTCTATTCGCACTGAAGTTGGTTTCGTGACGTGGAGTGATATTTGAACGCCAACACCATGAAGACTATAGTAAAGGAGTACGAACGTAATGTTTAAGAAATATTCTATTTTTTAATACGCCTAAGTAGAACTTCAAGCAGCAGGGAGCGCTGAAATCGCCGGTTTCCTATAAATATAGATATACTAATTGAATACCGATACAATTATGTTCGAAAATACAAATATCTAGTATTAAACGCAAAAAATATCATATAATTTATTAAAAAAGAAATATGTTGACTTTAATGCAGTATATTATGAAAAATTATAAATTTACTTAGCTCTGTATCGATATTAGCACTGGTTTTTTGTTTAAAAACAGTTTATTATAAATGTTTTGTTGACCATTTTTGTCAAATATTATTGTAAGTGCATATAGATTCAATAGGCATATTTGATATATGTTAATACCTTAATAAGCGTTATAACATATATGAAAAAATTAACATTATAAATTTTTTACATATTTGTCATTTTTCGCAGTCCACCAGCTTCGTCTTTGCTTTTTTATCTGCATAACTACCATTTCACACGTTTTAACAGCACATTTTCGCTCCACACCAAAATAACTTTATTTATAAAATTATTGTTATGTTAGTAATATTAAACAGTTAACTCGTATTATTCATAACTAGCGAATTCAAAAAAGTAAACAAATCATCATAGCCTAATATCTCAGTCATACACTACCTACGACAGCGCACTCTACAGTATAAAGTAGCAAACGATTTATACAAATTTTAATCTTATAAATCTAGGGATATTTCTATCTCGATCGTACACCTTTACTCTAGTCTTCATGGCCAACGCTGCGTGCTCTTTGACTATTCGAAAACTCCGATAGAAGGCGCTAATATAGTATAAACGACTATAAAGTATTCTCGGATCAGACGAAACAAAATAATGTGACAATACAATATGCTAGTTTTCATCTTCAAGATATCTGTCTATCAACAATTTTATTTAGTTTTTCAATAATGGTTTATAATTTACGTGACAGAGTCAATCACATTGGATATTGCACTAATCAAATAGTTGCAACTAATAATCTACCAACGATAAAAAAAGTACTAGCTGTTTTATTCTATAACCTACGAAGAGTTTCAAAGTCTTTATGTGAAAATGCAAACTTAACCGTTGAAGAGTTTCTCATTATTTGGAAAAAAGCTCGAATTACGCAAGAAGATAAAAAATGTATTAAACTAGAAGCTGAATATGAAAGATGGAGAAAAATACAAAAAAATGCTTCACGCAGATCAGACACTCAAAAAAATATGAACAAGCATATGAAGAAAGCATAAACAAATTATTTGACCTTGCTGGTGCAGATGCACTGAACAAGATGGAAGACGAATCTGATAAAAAGTTTTTACTTGATCAGAGAGGTAATTTTGTTTGGTTGTTGAATACTTAATTATGACACTGATGCTGAGGAGGTGGTTTTTATCTCGCATAACTGTTTCACGGTATTTTATTGCACGAAAATCTCAAAATTACGGGCTACCAGTAGATACCTTTAATTATAACTCTTTTATGGATAATAAAATATTGTTTCTTTAAGTTACTGAATTTATTTTTTTAGCTCTGCAAAGAACTGGAACTCTTAGCTCCAGTACCTAACAACTTGTACAGATACAAGTAAGCCATCGCCAATGGAAGTGGACTGTGAAAATTTCAATATTGAAAAGAAAAAAATTTCGGTTACCATCGAGCAGGACAAGGTAGTCGATGCTTCATCAAAATGGCAAAAGAACTTTCCTCTTAAAATTATGACAAAAGGTTTGCATTTTTTAATAGCCAGTTGATATCAGTTTTTACTAATGGAGAAAAAAGGTATTAATAGCATAATTTTATTTTATTAACCTTTAGTTTAAAATCTTCTTTAATTTTATTTACAAAACAATTACATGAATCGCTTGGATCTGAATCTAAATCTCCATATTTTGAAAGTACACCTCCTCTGAAAAGGCGAGCTACTGAACCAATTATGACTGCGAAATTGGCAATAGTATTAGATAAATGTAAAATTAGTAAAAGAGACGTGATGCATTTGTTGATGGCCGCTGCGGAAGCATTTGGCATTGATACGTGCAATTTAGTATTAAATACTACATCTATTCACGAGGCTCGTCAAAAATTTCGCAAAGAACGATATGAGGCCATTAATAAACTTGCTCTATCACTTTTTTCTGGTTTACCGATGACCATCCACTGGGATGGAAAGTTGCTCCTAGGATATTTACGAAGAGAAACTATAGATAGACTAGCTATTATTATTACAAGTGGTGGAATGGAACAACTCTTGGGTGTTCCAAAGATCTCTTCTAGTAGTGGAATAAATCAAGCTCAAGCAGTATTCAATACTTTGAATAACTGGTCTTTATTACAAAACATGGTAGCTCTTTGTTGTGATTCAACAGCTATCAATACTTGTCGAATGAACGGAGCTTGTTTGATATTAGAAAGATTAATCGATAAAGATCTTCTCTATTTTATCTGCAGGCATCATATTTACGAGCTTTTACTGAAATGTACTTTTGAAATAAAATTTGGTAAGACTACTGGCCCGGAGATACAATTGTTTAAAAGTTTTGAAGATTTTTGGGAATCTGTTGATAAAAAAATGAGAACCAGGAATTAGTGATGGTTTTGTAAATGAATCTCTGCAAGATGCAAAAGACATTTACATGCCCGTCCTTGATGGAAGGGCGAGGGTAACGACTCGCTTTAGCGACAAAGGAACAACTCTCCATTGCGGTTTGGTAGACCACAATGGGTAAAGTACCCCCAATCTAAGGTGTGAGAACCGTGCTGAGGGATGCATAGCACAGGTGGAGCTGTGTCGCAAACGGTTCCTTCGGGACACCAGGCTGAAATCCCGTCGTATACAAAGCCTTACCCGGCAGTGCGGCTCCTGTCGAACGGACCAAATACTTTCGCGCTACTCGTGGGATTAACATGGAGGATTTATTAAATAAAAAAACAACAGACGAGACGGCGGCAGATCGGGGTTAAGAACCGATCGCCGACAACTCGGAGAAAGACCTCCAGGGACCTCTGGCAACGGAGATCGCTGGGGAGATACCCCAGGACGAGACGAGCTTGAATCGACATCTGAGTGGGGCACAAAGGAGGAAAGTTCTGAAGCAACAGGCGATAGAGGAGGGCCGACCCGTGCCCGTTTTCGGGGCAAACAGGCGGCAGAGGAAGAGGGAAGAGAGGAGGGCCAGCGCACTCGCTCAACCTTCAACTCCTGTCACTGGTGCCTCAGGGGGCAAGAGGATGGCATCTTCTAGCCTGGAGGCACCGGAACAGGCTTCGAGACTGCTTAAGCGCCCTAAGGAGAGTGGGAGTTTTGTGGCGGCGGCATCAAACCTGCCGAGGGTCATCCTCACTTGTGGGGATTATCTTGGAAAGGAGCTGCCTGCTGACGTGATACGAAAATTCAAGGAGGCGGTGGTGAACCAAGTCCTGAAGATGGAAGAGGGGGACTTTGTACCCCGATTCAAAGAAACTTTTCCGAGGAAGGGCACCCTTATCTTCGTTTGCGAAGACAAGAAAACACCGACCTGGATAGATAGATAGATAGAGTGCAGTTTTATCAAGGAGCATGGCTAAGGTGCATACAAACACAGCCCTAATAACATTAATACAGGAACCTTGGGAATGGAAGGGACGCGTTAGAGGGCTAAATACAAGCGGAGATCTGTTTGTAGGAACTAATGATGGAAATGCTCGCGCGTGCATTTGCATCAAGGGTATTAACGCTTTTTTGTTACAGGAACTAAGCTCCAGGGACTGCACAACCGTCAGAGTGGACATCAAGGATGAGGAAGGCCGAGGGAGAACAATCGTGATCACTTCAGCGTACCTTCCTCATGACGAGGAAATACCAACAATGGGTATGAAGAAAGTAATAGAATACTGCAGAGATAAAAACTCGACCTGATTATCGGCTGCGACGCCAATGCTCATCACGAAGTATGGGGCAGTACAGATATCAACGAGAGGAGCGAAACTCTGCTGGAATATATTACTAGTACACAAATGGACATAATAAATCAGGGTGATGAGCCGACTTTTGTTACCAGTAACAGAAGAGAGGTTCTAGACCTCACCCCGGCCAGCATGAACATTAGAAACCATATACATGGATGGAGAGAGGAAGATGAACCATCTATGGCAGATCATAGAACCATCTCCTTCTGGATGAAAATCCAGAAAATATGGAGTGAGCACAAGAGGAATCCTAAGGACACAGCCTGGGAAAATTATAAGGAAGAAATAAACGAACATTTAATACACCTTAAAGGAACATATGGAACGGAATATGGACTGGAATGGACAGTAGAACAGGTTCAGACAGCCATTACCAGAGCATATGAGAGCAACTGCCCATTAAAGCCGAAAGGACAACTAAACTGTGCCCCCTGGTGGAACAAACACCTAGAGGCGCTGAGAAAGAAGGGCCGAAAGGCCTTTAATAGAGCAAAGAAAACTAAGAACCCAGAAGGATGGAAAGCGTACAAGGACACGCTAAATGACTTCAAAAGGGAACTAGACAAAGCCAAAAGAGAGAAATGGCAGAATTTCTGTTCAAATACAGAAGGTCTAACAGAAACGAAGCCTTAAAGTCTACAAAGCCTTAAAGACAGGTCAGGATACTACACAGAAACAGAAGAGGAAACAATGGAACTACTTATGAGAGCAAACTTCAAGACTTCAACAAAAATGAGAACGGGGAGGGACATATACGTATACATGGGAGAACCAGGGCACGAGGAAATTCGGACTGGGCGCTGGCAGCACAGATCGTCACATCAGAGAAAGTTAAATGGGTGATCAACACCTTCGAACCGTATAAAACACCGGGACAGGACAGCATTTTCCCCAAATTATTGCAGGAAGGGTGCTATGCCGTACTGAGACTGGTCACGGGGATTTTCAGAGAGAGTATCGCACACGAGTTTCGTTCATACCGAAACCTGGAAAGAAGAGTTACACGTCTGCGAAGGATTTTAGACCTATTAGCCTTACCTCCTTCATTCTGAAAACGCTGGAGAGGTTGGTGGATAGGTACATAAGGGAAACGATCCTGGGAAGTTTCTTCACTACATCAGGAACAACATGCATATTCGGTGGGCAAATCCACGGAAACGGCTTTACACTCTGTTGTAGGATATATTGAAAAGGCAAAAAGCGCCAAGGAAACGGTAATTGGTGCCTTTGTGGCATAGAAGGAGCTTTTAATAGCACCACTAGGAGAACCATTGATAGAGCCCTGGCAAAGCATGGTGTACCGCGAACCATCAGAAACTGGATAGCGGGGATACTGAGCGACAGGGACATTTATTGTGAATGGAAGGGAAAAACAGTAAGGGGGGAGGTCAACGAGGGATGCCAGCAAGGGGGGGTCATATCACCGCTCTTGTGGGCATTCGTAGCGGACGAACTCCTACGCATACTTCACAGGGTAGGGATCTACGCTGTAAGCTATGCGGATGACTTTGCCATACTTGTCAGGGGTAAGTATGAGGAAGTTTTACCGGATCTTGTTCAAAGAGCACTGAGCAAGGTCAGGAAGTGGTGCCAGACGATATCTATGGGAGTAAATCTTGAAAAAACAGAGATTGTAGTCTTCACCACTAAATATAAATGTAAAATCAACAGAAAGGTTAACTTCTACGGGAAAGAAATACCGTATGCAGAAGGGGTTAGATATCTAGGGATATATCTAGATAAGAAACTAACCTGGAAGCAGCATGTTAAACAGCAATGCGGAAAGGTGCTAATCATATTCAAGACAATTGGAACAGGATGGGGGCTAGAACCCCAGAAAGCCTTATGGATATATGAGGCAATACTGAAACCAAAGCTTACCTATTCTGCAGTAATATGGTGGAAAGCAGTCGAAAATAAAACCACAAAAGCAAGCCTGGACTATGTACAAGCGGTCATATTGAGGGGAATTTTCGGGGTGCGAAGAAGTACCCCCATAGCCGCCGTCAGGATGTTGCTGGGCATGGAGGGCCTTGATTTAAATATTTAGGAGGTGGCCGCCAGGTCGGCATACAGACTGATGTGCGGCGGATGGTGATCAGAGAAAGGAAACGAACATACCACAATCTGGAGGAAAATGCTGGGTGAAACAATCTTTGGAAAGCCCCAGGATAGAATTAATAAAATCTTCCAATTCGGGCAATGTTACAAAACGAAAATACTGAATAGAGAGGAATGGAACAACCAAAACTTTGTACATGGAGACATATGGTTCACAGATGGATCTAAACCGGACAATGGTACGGGAAATGGAATCTGTGGTGGGAACACACAGCCTGGGAAGACACAACACGGTACTACAGGCGGAACTAACTGCCATAGAGATCTGTGCGAGGAACTTACTGCAAAAAAGGGTCGAAAGCAGAGACATCCAAATCTGCACCGACAGCCAAGCAGCTATCCTAGCTCTTGGTAAACCTAGCACCACGTCAGTCTTGGTCAGGGACACGAAAAACATCCTAAACGAACTGGCCAGAGTAAACAAGATTTGCATCACCTGGATTCCTGGACACTCGGGAATAAAAGGCAATAAAAGAGCATATCAGCTTGCAAGGCAGACAGCAAATGAAAGCGGACAGCCAGAAAGGGAGGTAGGAATACCATACCAAGAAGGCTGTGATGCGATTAAGAAAAAATTAGTCAAAGAAAGATGGAGTCTATGCAAAAACTCCACAGGATATAGATGGTCCAAAGAACTACTGGGGGAACATATCACCGAGTGGGGAAAAGGAATCATCAGCTTGGATAAACGCAGGGCACGCATCGTACTGGGTGTATTAACTGGACACTGTGACCTTCGGTGCTACTTATACAAAACACAGGGAACAAGCAACCTGTGTAGATGGTGCAACGAAGAAGAGGAGACCCCCAGCCACTTCCTCTGCAAATGTCCCAATCTAACCGGACATCGACAGAGATGGCTTGGGAACGGGATCTTAGATCCCGAAACTTCCAAGGAGGTAAACACGAGCAAACTGCTTGCTTACTGCAAAGCTGTAGGTTTCGTGGAGCCGCCTTAAGTTCAACCCGGGAGGATATGGATACAATGATGAAAACTAAGTGTCCCTGAGGTATTAAACACTCCGGCACCTTCTAATAAAAACAAATTTTAAAAAAAGATGCAAAAGAAGAAATTTTAGACTTGTATTCGGAGTATTTAAAAAAGGATTTAATCAGAAGTGATTTCAAAGAATTTTTGGAACTAGTCATCATTTTTCTAGGCGGAAAATTACCTAGCGGCATATATTGTTTAAAAATATTCACCTTTCGGAAACAATATTTGTTAGACAAAGAGAATGTTGAACTAAAATGTAGAGACGTTTGCATTTTTATATTAAGAGTCTACGTTCAAACTTGGTTTTGTACTCCGTTTGCTGCTCAAGCACCAAATCTAGATTTAAAGTTTTTGACATGTTTGTACGAATACAAAAGAATTGATGGAAGTATATCTGACTGTGCTGTTAGAAAATTTATTAATCACTTGTGGTATTTAACTCCGCAACTAGCAGCACTAGCATTTTGTGACTCTACTATTTCAAATGAAGAAAAGTTGAAAATGTGCGAAGCTCTGCAGACAAACTCTAGTGCTTTTGTTTATGGATAACGAATTATGGCTAATGAAAAAAATTTGAACGAAATGGTAAATTCAAGTATTAGTGATTTTATTTGCAAACTCTTATGAATTTTTTGAATGTTTTAAGATTGACACAACTTTTTTGGCGAAAAATCCATCGAAATGGTCAAAAGAAAGAAATTACATTCATGGCTTGGAAGTTGTTAAAAACCTTAAAGTCGTGAATGATACAGTCGAAAGAGAAGTAAAATTGGTGACTGAATTCAAGAAACTTTTGACTAAAAATGACGAGTAATTGCAGTACCTACCACCTGTGATAAAAGATTACCGAAGCTTGTTTCCAGATAGCAACAAGGAAACGTTGATGCAGCCATATGAATAAATATTTTGTTTGAATATGTGATTAGATTATTTGATTGACTAAATATGTGAGCAAGCGTTACTTATAGAAAAAAAAATTGGACATTTTTTTAACTACGATTTACAGCTAATAAAAAAAAATTTAAGTTTTTTGTTTGTGTTTCTCTACCTTTTTAGTTGTTTTTTAATTTTTACCTTCAATATCTTGCTTCAAAAGATCGTTTTTCCAAACCTCAGCTTATTAATTTTCTTGTATTTTTTCGTACTGATAAGTGTATGTGATTCTATTCAATGCAGTAGTTCAAGTTATACGAAAATATTACAAATCAGCTTTTTGTCCTTCTTACCGTGATTTTTCCAAGTTTTTCGACGATTTCGGCCTTATAACTTTTTTCTCAATTGAATTGAAAAATTCTAATAGCACCATTGAATTTAGCAGCTCAAAATAGATGGAAATATGTGTAATAGAAAAAGAATTTACTGATTATAAGCGTTAGGAGTCAATTTTTTGTGCCATTCGATTCAGCGACTCTAAATACATGAGAAAATATACTTCTTCAAGTTAAAATATCACAATTTTCACTGGATTTTCAGAGAATAAACGTTTTGGCCCGTTTTTTACATGTATAATCCATAAGAAACTTCAGGTGCTTTGAGGCACGGGAAAAGTCGAGGCTATGGGCTTAAAACCTATGCGCGCATGGTTTTTGAGGTCTCTAGAAGCAATTTTTGTCCGGCCCGAGTGAAAATTAAAATAAAAAAAATTAACGTCCGGACTAGTACACGCACTCTTTTTTAAATTAAAAGTTTTTTTAACGTGTTATGGTTCTTGCACATAAGAATCGTCCACATATTAATTGTCCACAATTTAGCATTGGTTAATATATCTATATATAATTTGACCAATGCTAAATTGTGGACAATTAAAATCTGAACGATTTTTAATAAACAGAACCTCATTTTGGGCCTTAAAAATAGTCCTTGCGCGAATTCGCGCTGTGAAATAATTTGAAACTTCGCAGGATTATTGTTCTTCATATTAGAAATACATTGTCAGAGCGATTTTTCATATAAACTGCGTATATAAATTTTACTCACATAAATCAAATAGTAATACATAATTATATTTCATAAGTTCGAGCAGAAAACGTGTATACGGGGGTTATACGCAAAATCACTCTGACAATGTGTTTATAATGTAAAAAACAATAATCCCGCGGAGTTTCAAATTATTTCAAAGCGCGCATTTTCACAAAGAGCTTTTTTAACGCCAAAAATGAAGTTCTGAGAAAAACGACTTTAAATATAGCAAATTGCATATAAGCCAATGTAATTAAATCCTATAATAATATTCAAAAACGCATAGGAGCTTTAAAATACAGTTTGGAGCTTTCTAACGTATAAAGTAAGCTTCAAGAAATAGTTTTTTAAAACAAAAAGTTGATTTTTTTACCTCTTCAAGTGTACTCTAGCCTTAAGCTTAAAATACTTCGCAATACAGAGATACTCAAGTTTCTGCTTATAATTCTTTCAAAGCGAAATAATAATAGTAACAAGAACTCTAAGGTCAATAAATTTGATGAAGAAGGTTTTGAGCAATACCAAGTCAAAAGTTAATGGTTTTTTTTAGAGATTTTGAATACGTAGTTGTATTGTCGTTCACGTTATACTGTGAGTTAGTGTGATAAATCTTAAATATAATTTTGTAACAAATGCTTATTTGGATCCTGTTTTAAAAATAACCCTATTAACACAGTATTTTCCCTCATAAATTTCATGTTAAATAGTGTATTTAAATTACTACTATATTACTACTATATTTAATTCGCTTCACTGTATTTATATTGCTTTATAGGCTTTATTTTAAAAATAAACAAGATCTCTAAATTCTGATACCTTTCTCCCTTTACACGCAATGAACATTTAACCAGATTAGCCACGAACAATCAAATCCACCCATAATATCCCCGATAAAGGTCGGCATTAAAGCCTCCGTAACAATCCTCCAGAACGACTATCGCTATTTCGTTAGTTAGCGCGAAGGTGTGCTCGTGACTGCACAAAGCATGTGTATATATACAGCACCTACACTCACGTATATCTTCGACCTGACCCATTTAAAAGCGGATTAATCGATCTCCTCTGGTTTTACGGGCTCGTGCACACACAACGCCATATCACAACGATACAGCGTCGCAGTGCCAGCACTCGGTCATTGAAACTGATTATCGTCGAAATACACTTAAGACGCACCTACGCTGGACTGCCACCTCTGAAATATCTGGGTCACATCGTAGTCACTATGATTGTAACGCGAAAAATGCACTCCCAAGTGACGATATAAAGATTCGCTTAGTACTCACGGTATTGTAAAAAAGGAAGATATCAAAGCGTCAGCTGCTGGAACTTACCTGAAACATAAAAATGCGGAGGGTTAAAATAAGTTGAAACTGAACGCATTCTTCTATAAGCTTTAAAAGAGCGTTTGTTTTAATAAAAGCCATAAATTTTTATGGTCGCGAATGCCGTGAAATTTCCTTGAAACACTTACATCTGAGAACCCAAAGCAAACTGTATGTTTTCCGTCCGACTTAAATTTAAAAAAAACAAATCTTCGCTATTTCGCCTGTAGCATCGCAGAGAAACAGAGCGTATATTGGAATCCGATTTCTTGGGCACGTCCCGACGAGAGCTGGCTCCAAGCGCGCGCACAAACAGCGGGCAAGAGCGTATTTTTTCCGGGAAAAATATCTTTTGGAGATCTGTCTGGGTGACTCGCGTTATATGTGTGTATATATATATATATATATATATATATATATATATATATATATATATATTTGGCACTCGGGTCCAGAGTGGATTGTGAATTCGTACGTGCTTTTGAGAGTCTGCGTGCTTTTCACGAGCATTTTCTGCGTTGGCAGCTTTGGCTGTGAAGATGATAGTTTGTAGGCAAATAGGGTTGATCGTTAGGGGTTTACTACTTTAAATGCTTTGAGCAGTATTTATATTCAATAAAGCTTTTTTTTTTAATAATAGCACACTGCAAACTGGCGAGCATTATCTTGAATGTATTATTCATTATAGATAAGTATAGTTTATTCAATTAGATTATACTCCGTAAAGATTGTTGATAAGTGTTAAAATAGTATATTATGACACTGTTGTGGGAGATGGTTTTCTACCTTGCTCGAGGGTTTTCGCACGAGCGAAGCGAGTGAGAAAATCGAGCAAGGTAGAAAAACACCTCCCACAACAGTCTCATACGATATTTTATAGCACAACAACCTCAAAATCGACAATAAAGTTGGCATTTTGAGGTTAGTGTGCTATAAAATTATTTTAGATAACATCATACAAATATATTTTAAAATAATAAGAATCATACAATACACTCATCAAGGGCACAGTAAATAGGTTTTCAGGAAATGAGTTTATAAGTGCACATAAGTGCATATGTGTACAACACCACTCATACATTGATTGGAATTGCCTTTCAAATTTTTAGATCGGAATAAATCACAGTATCTCAGTCAATATTGGTTGTAGAAAGAAACGGAAACGCATTCTAAAGTAAATAGAAAAAAGGGAGCATTCTTATGTACATACGTAGGATGTTTTAATCTGGCAAAAAGGATAAATACTTTCTATCGACTAAGTTTTTGATTTTGGTATTTATACAGAAATAGAACTTTATTTGCAAAACATTAGTAAAAATAAAATTAAAAATTAAACCTCAAATTGCGCAGTTTTTTTTCAATATACACTATATAGCTTGCTTTATGAACAGCTTTTTAATTTTGATTTTCTTTGCGAATATGTCGAAAATAATCGTAGAGTTGTCAACATTGCTAAACCCTTTTCCATTATGTATTAAAAATTATTTCTTTTGTATGTCGCTAGTTTATAATGAAGAACAAATAGTTATAAAATAAGGCAGCCCTTTAAATGCTTCCTCAAAGAGGAAGTTTTTGCTAGTAAAAAAAAGTTTGCTAAAAAGATGTTAGAAATATGTTTTGATACTTAAGAAATCAAAATACACTGTTTTTAGAAAATGTCTGTAATGATGTGTGTGTGTGTGCGTGCGTGTGTATGTATATGGACGTGTATCAGCATTACTCTGCATGTATATGATGAAACTTAATGTTTTAGGGCTTATTGTTTTTGTTTTTCTTAAAGGAAGGCGGCATAATACATTTTTTTTTATTTTTCATTGTTTTTTGTTTTTATAACGGTTTTTCGATTTTTGGGTTTTAGTGTTTCGGGATTTTTAATATATTAAAAATAATATCATCGATCCAGCGAAAATGCACTTGAAAGAGCATAATATCGATTTTCTTTTTCCAACGATAACTCAAGTAAATCAGCAGAATTTTATCTGAAACTTTTCAAAAAGGTAGCTTTTTACTTTCTCATGACCTGTATGTTTTTTTAGATCGGGAGATCTTTTATTTTCTGAGATATTGAGGTTATGTGTTTTTTAAATTTCCTTTCAATGTGTATATCTCGAGATCTAAGCGGTCATTTTTAACTAGACAGGACTCATTTTTGAGTTTTAAATTTTCGGGTTTTTTGGCATGTTAGAAATATTATGATCAATTTAGTGTAAATACATTAAAGGAGCTTAAAATTACCTATCTTTTGCCACCATAAATTTCGGATATGCTCTTTCCCTTCTTCTGTTATACACCGAAACGTATTTTTAGTTTAAACGATTATATTTCGAAAATATATATCAATTTAAAATTAATTTATAAGATAAAAGAATTTCATATTGGAACAATTAATTTAGTTTGAGAAAGCTAAGTGCTAATGAATTGACACCGGTTCTTTAGTTTTACTCCGTAAAAATCGATTTTTCTACAAGTTATTGAAAAAAATTCATTTTTGTGATAAAAATAAATGTTTCTTAAAAAATTCCTTGCGCAGACCTATTTGACTAAACCTATTTAATAAATTCAAGAATGTTTTTCAATTATAAATGAAAAAAACTTAATATTATTAACATGTAAAGACTCAATTCATGGCCTAATAAATAAATCCTTTTTTGAAATTTATAAAAAACTACACGTGTTAACGCTAAAATAATTCTTGAATAAAATATTTAACATCAGAATACCACAAAACAAAATATTAACTATTTTCATAATTTTTTCATATATTTCCTGCAAGTTTCAAAAATATCCATGGAAATGGTTGCACAAGGAACTTTTTGAGATAAGTAAGTTTCGATAAAAACGCGTTTAAAGTTACCATTAGTTATGCTATCGAATGTAAATTGTTTCACTCAACTGACATCCAGCAAGTCTCAAAATGTTCATAAAACTATAAATATAAAACATATGTAGTAAAAAGTTTTACGATTTTTTATCATTTTCAACGTCATTTTGAAGCACCTTCGAGTTTGGCTATATAATGTGCTGCGTTGTGTCCTGTATCGTGTCCGAGTGATTGGTCCGTGTTTTACGGCGTTCCAAATAGTCAGGCAGACACAATTTGTATACATCTAAACGTATAAAAATCATACTACGTCTTTGATTTTTAAATAAAATCATTATTGCATAACTATACAAATCCAATCTGATCGGTTGACAGGATTACCAGGAAATACGGACCGAACACACGCTCACAACGTAGCATATTATGAAGCCAAACCTCGAGCCAGACCCTTAAAAGGTTAGCGTACAAACACAGGGAAAGGCAGTGGCGGCGAGCTACGCGAGTCTTCAATTGTTTATTGACAGGTTCGTAGCGTTACAATATAACGCTGTGAACATATAATTTTTTCCGAATTTTTAATTTCACCCTCTATCTCGTCGCCCACCGAGCCGTGCCTAAAAATGTTATAAGACATAAAAAGCTAATTTTATAACAATCAAACTGTGCTTTTTTTAATTGCTACCCTTACAAAGGGAGCTACTTTAAAGATATAAAGATTCAGATAATATATGATGATGCTGACGTCTGGGTGGTGTAAATTTGATGTTGTAAAAGCTAATGGCAACCAGACTTTTTTCTTTAGTGTGCTTTATTGTGATGTTTCGAGTGATTTATTCATCCTTGAACACACCTTTCTTCAGGCTACAAATATGTAATGTGCAGACGCATCGTACAATTAGATTATTTCACTTAGAGCAAAAAATAGCGAACGCTGGATGAAAAGTACCGGGAAATATAAATACATTGCAAAAGTTGTGGAAATTTAATGTTATTGAGATCCAGATATATAGAGTAGATCTGCACGGATCAGAAAATCAATAATCCTTATTTACTTCATTTATTTGTTCCTCACATCGTCATTTAAACTTTTAAAACATTTGTTCCCAATCCATTTTCGGTCATTTTCTTCCAGCGTTCGCCATCTTTTGCTTCAAGTGTTGATTGTTCGTATCGATTTTTACTTCCATATTATGATGTTATTTATAACTAATTCTAAAATAAAGTTGTGGCTTTCTGTAAAAATTAATAAAAAACAAATGTATTTAGTAATGATGTAAGATTTTTATTAATTTTCCAATTTAAATTTCATCAGTATATACGTATTTTTGCAGATCGTAACTTGACTATAATTAATAATAAAACGCAATATAATTGTATATTAATCATGTAGTATTAACATTAAGAACTAAGAGGTACGTATTACAAATAGATTTTATTATGACTTTTTTTCCCATTGAGGTAATGTTATGACAAGATTTATAACCTAAAAATACCTATATAAAAAAATTATTTTATATTGTATTTCTAACCATACTCGAAACGTCGCAATAAAGTACACTAAAGAAGAAACTCTGGTTGCCATTAGCTTCTACTGCATCAAAAATAAAGATTCAGAGATTCTTAAATATATTTTTACTTTTATCAATCGCTGTTATTTTTTATGCAGAATATAAAAAAAATAGTTCAATTGAAAGTAAATAAAAACAATCTGTAAATTGCTCATTTAAAAAATTTTCTCAGAAGTTTTTCTTGTTTACCGTGTCATAAAGAAAAAATTGAATATTTCTTCCTTTTTTACAGATCATAATTTTGCGAAAAAAAGTTGAAGAAAAGAAGACAAATTTAAACATAGACCATACAAATGCTCTATTTCTTCAAGAGGTAAATAGATATATAGGTGTGATGTTTTTGTGGTATCCCTTTTCTTTCGGAATGAAATGGAACTATGTTCAAAAAATTTTTTTAGAGTTCGAAGACTTTTAACCAAAGAGTACACACAATATGGAATGGAACTCTGTTCAAAATTCTTTCATTGAGCTCGAAGACTTAGAACAAGAGAATGCATTCAAAGATTGAAACTACCAAATTTGAGCCTAGCTTTTAGAGGAAGAACAGTATGAACTATATCTAAATTCTTTAAAAGAAAATCCTTATTTGAGAGAACTGAATGATGCTATTGAAAATTATAAAGGAAAAGATAACGACACAAATATTTATCTAAATTCGGAAAGGGTACTAGAATATTTAAATACTGAAGCAATATGAGTTATAATGTTTTGTTTATACCATACTGTTAAATATCTTGAAATAGATAGTTATTTTATATAATCAAATCTACAAACATTCTTTGTATATAACGCTTGTCACGGAGTGACACAATAGGGAGCATATGAAGACGAGGAGATGAAATCCGCGGTGACAGCCGTGGCTCAATACTTAGAGCTTCTACCTTGCAAGTCAGTGGCGTGAGGTGCGCGCTCGGATCTTGACACTTCTTGACAAAAACGAAGTAGCTTACTAAGTGGATTATCTGAAGCGTAGTTACCTACATTACCCGGATCCTGTAGAACAGTTAAATGCATGCATGAGTAAAGTACCATTCGCATAAATGAGCCTTCCAGATGAAAAAATAAACCGAGCCTACTGGTACGCGTATTACGTTCCGTGAAGTCAGAAATTCCATGAAGATCCGAGTGATACATAGAAACCAGCGCACAGAAATTTCGCACACATACAACTTGAACCACAAGGACGTCGTTCTACTGGCCAAAAGGTACTCCTGATATGATACTTCATGGAGTGACGCAATAGCGCATATGAAGACGATAAGGACGATAATTCAAATCTATAAATTATAAATATAAACTATTTTAAATTTAACATATAGTGAAGTCAAGTTAGATATTTAAAAAAAAATGTTTCTGTGTAAACTAAGCTGGAACATATTTATTAAAGTTTTTGATACATAATACCAAAAACTTACCACTCTACACCTACCGCGTCATTGTTTATTTACCAAATTAAATTCAAAATTAGTGTTTTTATCGAATAACTCTTTGGTATTCACATTTTTTCGAAAAATAGACCCCACCAATCGAAAGAGGAGGAAATTTTACATAGAAAACACGTATCAAATTTATTAATTTATACAAACTTGCGTGTACCAGAATTTGTTAATTAACGATGTATACCAGAGCGTCGCGCGCCATACGTCGTATAGAAAGAGACAGACGTATAGGCATATTCGCCTCCGCAGCGGGTATCCACTTAGCGCTCCTGTCCTCTTTACCCAGGTACTGAGCCATAATTATCAAGAGGCATTCAAACTTGCAATGATCTTTATTCTAAGACGTATATCCTTTTACGATTTGTATAACATATGGTAAATACTGATATATTTTAAATCAGCTGTGTACAGCATAGCGTTGAAGTGACATATGTAGTGCAGCTTGTATACACTGTGAAGGATATCCACCAGGTATTTAACATCTCTTGTTTCTGTTTAATTTTTGGTATGACATGCCATTTATTTAAATAGAATTGGTATTTAAATAAATAAAACTACACTTTAGCATAAAAGGTTAATTAAGACGAGCTTCTAGTTATTAAATTAATATGTTGTTATAATAATATATTTGTAAAATTTTTTCAATAAATTATCTTTCTTAAATTAGCTCATTTAACTGTTTTTTTTTAAATCATGCAGATATATGAAGCAATTTACTCTACATTTTTTTAAATTGTAAGAAACTGAAAATCTTTCATTAAAACACACAAATCGGTTTTTAATAAACATATATTTGTTACAGGTTATTGCTCGAAATAGAGTCAATTTTTGTTAGAAACTTATTATTTGTAATATAAACAAAAGAATCTGTTTAAGTTTAAGTGAAAATGAGAATCAGTTTGTAATCTTTTACGTTTAAAATATGCACTGATTACTTTATTTTTATGAATTTGTAAGTACACCAATAAGTAACTATTAATAATTACAAGTTACCAATGTGTAAGTATACTATATGTACGAGTATGTCGACCTAGCAAACTTTTGCCAGATAGCGACGCAGAGAAATAAGACTCCAATGAGAAGTGGTAATTCTTACCCTCTGATTGTTTGGAGTCTTTTCTCGCTCGCGCCATTTACTGGCCTGAAGTTGTCGATCGCCATACTCATATTCTAATATCGTTGGTTACATTAAATAAATTAACATTTTTGTTACTGGATCAGCTCATATACATACCGGAGCTCATACATTATTTGAATGAAAGCCACAAGGTGTTTTAAATCCATACCAATTTTTTAAATAAAATTTTCATATATCTGTATATGAAAAATGTTTTTTAAACTCCTTGGTCTGTAGAAAATGTGAATTGAAGAGTTTTTTAATTTTTCAAGTACAATATCGTTTCTTTGTTTATCTGATAAATTGATACCAATTATGATGAATCAGCATCCAGCCCCCGATAATTTATTGGAAATTATTTTTAGCTCTAATTACATATTTTCTCGCTGGGCCATCCTTGACGGCATGCTATGGCGAGTGATGTACTGCTCGCACGTCGCTCTCGCTCATTCACACTCACTCCCCTCTTCGCAACTCATACAGCTGATGGAGTTGGCGCGGTCGTTGCTCGTCGTTGCGGATAGGACCGGGTCCCGTACTCTGGCCTGATGCCTCTGTCCATACTCATTTTTTGCCACTGATTTGACTTGGATCGCGTCATGCAGGGTCGTGTTCGCAGTCGCTCGCATTATTATCGGCGGCAGTTCGCGCCATCTTCCAATTTGCGCGCATTGCTCTGCGCTCCCGCAGAGTCTCGCTGACTCGCTGGTGGGTCGCTCGTTGCCATCGTTGCGCTCAAATCCCTCGGTGTTTGTGGTGCTCCGACATCATTGTCTTTTTCTTCTACGCTTCTGCTCATTTGCTCGCCCAAGTAACCTCTCTTCAGCTGTCTCGCACGGATATTATCTGCAATCTCTCCTGCCACGTCGATCAGCTGATAAGTTTTGGAACCTAGTTGCGCTGCTATTTTATATGGCCCTATAAATTTAGGCACATATGTAGCTATATGGTTCTCTGCAGCCGATGATTGGACGTAGATTTCACTCCAAACTAGATCCCAGACCTTCAAACTCACACCTCGATGCCAAAATGAGAACATCTTTTCTTTCCTCTCGCAGAGGGAAAAATTTTTTTTTTCAACTCAGGCATGAAATAAGCTATTTTTTATGCTTAAAAGTAGCGTAGAAAATCGCGCACTTCGTGCGTATTTGTAAAAAGTGTGAAAAATATTCATTTAGCTGGGAAAAAAGTAATTTTTCCCGCTAAATCCGAAAAATGAAACATAGCTCATCTTCTCCCCTAATAACACAATGTACTATTCTGCCTGCTGCGCATAGACGAACGTAATTCTCGATTTTCTATGGGGTTAACATGCATTGAAAAAGGGCCTTTTCAATGCACGTGTTATAAAAAAATTTTTACAGTCTAAGTAATTCATAGTTTTCTTAACATTATAACTCATTCTAAAAGAGTATTATTAGAGTTGGATGTAATTTAAATCAGGTAATTTACATTATGGGTATTTGTACACAATTTTGTATGAAATTTGACATCAAGACCCTTAATTTGCGTGGTCCCAGTAATGGTAATTTGGTTCAAAGTTATGCTTAATTGAAATTTATAAAGGAATTTAGGTGGTAAATCAGAGATTGCAAAATATTGAAGAAACTGCGGTTCGGATTTGCAGTCTCCCATTTACTACCTAAATTTTTTATAAATATCAATTGAGCATAACTTTTAGCCAGAATATCCTTTTAAGTGCTGCAACCATGCAAATTGATGTCAACTTTTATATAAAATTTACAAGTAACGTAAACTACCTGAAATAAATTACATCAAACTTTAACATGACTCATTTGAGGTAGTTCTTAGCCACTAAATAGGCCATATATAAAAATAAATTGTATATAGTAGGGAACCTAATAATCAATACAGCAGAGAAACTACGCAGGTAGAGAATCTACTTTGATGAGCTCCTAAATGTACTCGAGCAACAACTTGTCTCGGACTTCAACGAAATCCACACTGCTAAACCACACATCGAGCAACCCACCTTTAACGTAATATACGCGGCAATCAAAAAGATAAAAAATAACAGATTCCCGGGAGTAGATCAATTACAAGCCGAACTATTTAAAGAGGGGGAAGATCTACTTATTGAAATAATTCACACTCTTATACGTACCATATGGAAAAGGAAAATTATGCCTAGGGAATGGAGAGACTGAATCATAATCCCAATTCACAAGAACGGGGATAAAACAAATTGCAATACTTACAGGTGGATTTCTCTGATATGTAACATGTTATAAGATATTGCCCAACGTTCTACTAGCGAGATTCACTCCCTTCGCGGAAGAAACCCTTGGTGATTATCAGTGTGGATTTCGCTGAAATAGGTTGACTAACGATCAGATGTTCACAGTTAGGCAACTCTTAGAAAAGAATTTGGAAAAAAGAAAAGAGCATACGACTCGATTATAAGAGCTAAAATATACCACGCCTTAATACTACTAGGGATCCAAAAAGAACTAGTTAATTTAATAAAAATGTGTCTAGATAATAGCAGGGGCATAATTCGCGCAGGAAATAGCCTATCACAACCACTCAAAATACACAATGGATTAAAATAAGGGGATGGATATCAACACTTCTGTTTAACCTAGTACTAGAATACGCTGTCGGGGCCGTACAAGAAAGCGAGAAAGGAGTAATACTGAATGGTTTCTTAACGCAATTGCTAGCCTATGCAGACGATATAGACGTAATAGGACAGAACAGGGAAACCATAATAATAAACGTTAAAATACTAATAAAAACGACAAAAGAAGTAGGTCTAGAAATTAACGAGAATATAACGGAATACATGGTCACTGACTGAACGGTGAATGAGTATAGCGATCTGAAAGTGTTAGACAAAACCTATAAGATAGTAGAAGAATCTAAATACGTCGGCACTATAATTGACTACAAGAATGAGACTCATAAAGAAATTATGAGAAGACTGCATTTCGGAAATACATGCTTTTATTCGGTGGGCAAATTACTAAAATCGCGACTACTATCACGGAAGATAAAATTAGAGATATATAGGAAAATTATTATGCCAGTAGTCCTACACGGATGCCAAACATGGGCACTAACTAACTGGGAAGAGGATAGGTTCAGCGTATTTGAGAAGAGCGTTATGTGAAGGATATTTGGAGGCAAAATTGATGAGTTAACCGAAGAATGGAGCATCTTACACAATAGGGAAATAAACAAGTTACATGGAAAAGCGGATATTACTAGAGTTATAAAATCTCGAAGACTGGGATGGACCGGTCATGTAGCGAGGATGGAAAATGATAGGGCAGCACTTAGAGTACTAGTAGGAAATCCAGAAGGCACAATGCCTGCGGGTAGACTAAGACGAAGGTTGGAAGACAATGTCAGGGCCGCCTTGCGAGAAATAGGATACTATGAGGAAACGTGGATTAACCTTGCAAAGACTAGAGAGGAATTGCGTGATTGTGTGAACAAGGCTATGGACTACATAGTCTCATCAACCATGAATGATGGCTACGGTGATGATGCGAGCGTGATCACAGCGGATATAGGTGCTGCGGTCATAATATAATAATATAGTATAAAACAGCTTTGTATAATCAATGAAAGTACACTGTATAAAACGCGTAATTATACTCTAGACAAAAATGTTTCATATAAATTTAAGTTTGCTAAATAAAGATATTGTTAATAAAAAAGAAAAGTTACTTAACTTTTTAAGCATCTATCATTTCTCATTCGTTTTGAATGTTTTAGGGCTAATTTTTTTATTTGAACAAGTATCTTAAAAATAAACCAGGTTGAAATTATAAGATAATTTACACAGAAAGAATAAAAGCTAATTGTTTATAAATAAATAACTTTTACTTCCTCCTAGAGGAAGCCTTGTAATAGTAAAAAAAAACGTTTTCTTAAAAACATGTTAGAAACATGTTTTGGGCCATTTGGAATCAAATTACACTATTTTTAGAAAATGTCTGTATAGTTGTGTGTGTGTGTGTGTGTGTGTGTGTCGGTGGGTGTGCGTGCGTGCGTGCGTGTATGCGTGACTGTATGTGCGTGTGTGTGTGCGTGTGTGTATGTGTCCGTGTGTGTGTATGTGTGTGTGTATACATGTATTCCTCTGTATATCGAGTAATCGACGGTAAAAATGAACGTTTTAGGGTTATTTTTTTTTGTTTTTGACAGAAGGCGGCTGATGAATACAATTTTTTATTTTTCATTGTTTTTTTGTTTTTTTATCGAATTTTTGATTTTTGGGTTATAGGTTTTTAGTTTTTCCTAAAGTTTAAAATTAATATAATAAATTTAAATAAAATGCATTTGAAAGAACTATAAATTAGACATCTTTTTTGACCCGAAATTTTTGATAAGGTGATTCCCTTCTTTTGTTATACACGAAAACGACATATTTTTTCACATGGTTATATCTCGGAAATATATCATGGGAATTTATTGAAAAATTTGAGGTGGTTAGGAATGCGGAGAATAATATTCAGTAAAATTTTTGAGTATTAAAACTTTTCTACTTCCGAGAAAAAATGAATTTTGTAAACATAATCGATTTTTTATGTCGTACGCTAACTTGAATAAAACGGCATTATACTCTTTAAAGATTTCCAGAAAGGTAGCTTTCAACTATCTCATGGCTAAGTTCTTCGCCCAGATCATGATGATTTTTTTTCATGATATTTCTGGTTATGTTTTTAAAACAATTATTTTTGATCGCTTATATCTGGAGAACAACGCGGTCATTTTCTGTCCATTGGGGTTCATTTTTTTCATTTTTTTAATGAAGATTGAGAATTAAAAAGGAACTTTAAGACTCGTCGACTCGTTTTTGTTTTATAACGATTATATTATTTTACGATATTTTTAAATCAATGATTTAAATAATTTTGGTACGTTAGAAATAATATGATCAATTCAGTGTAAATGCATTTGAAAGAGCATACAATTACCTATCTTCTCTGACACGAAACTTATTACAATCTGTCTTCCTTCTTTTGTTATACACGAAAACGTATTTTTTCTTAGACGGCCATGTTTGGGAATCATATGATGGAAAATCTTTAAAATAAATTGAGCTGGAAAATGTGGCTAAGTTCTTATTTTGGCTAAGCTCTTAATCCAGACTATGAGGTCGTTTATCTTTCAAAATATTTGAGGTTATATTATTTTTTTAATTTTGATTGTTTATATCTCGAGAACGTTGCAGTCATTTTTTATTAAATAACCGAATTCTCATTTGCTTTTTTTATAAACATACGAAATCAGAAAAAATCAATTAAGGTTCCTCGATTCATTTTTGTTTTAAAACAAAAAGTTTAATATTGGAACTGTTTCTTTTCATTTTTATAAAATCAATTGTATTTACTTGGAAGTTTTTAATTGGGTGTTTTTGGAGTCGCTGATTACGAATTCGCTAACAAAAATACAAAATTCAAAGTGGTGGACAAAATCTTTAATATTTTTCGGTTAATGATATTGGATTAGTCATATTGAATATGAAAAATCTGACAACAGATTAACATGTTTATTAAATTACATTCGTGGAAAGTGTAAATCAGTGTTTCGATATCGTTTCCACGCTACCATGAGGTACATATCAAAGCGTGTTGTTTTTTTAAGAACAATAAGGTCTCCTGTGCGACGTAGTAGGGTGATCTAAGTTTTCAAAATAATATATAAATCTTAAAAATTCTTCTTGATCTTAAATCTTCGTCGAAAAATGTAAAAAATGAGCTGTGATTGGTAAAAACTTACCGCGTAATTCGCAAGAAATCAGCAATCAAAAATTTTTCGAAAAGAAACATAAAAAATAAAAAAATATTGAAATACTTTACGATTAAATCATTTTGATTAAACTATTTTCATTTATATTAGTGATTTGTGCCCTACCGAAAAATGAATATTGTTCAATAAACATATTATCGTATATATCGTATATCAGGGTGTCAGCGATGTGTCATTGATTTTAAAACCTATTTTTTCCCCACACCTGCACCGAAAGTACCACTTTTCCTCTCGAGCACCTGGAGAGAAATGTGTATTTTCGGTGCTAGTGTGAGGAGAAATAGTATACGCTCCATGGGATGTAAAATAGCGACCCCATAGCACGGGTTTGCCATTTTACACGTGCTATGGACTGGCCAATTCTTTACCTCTCTAGATGCGTAATATACTATTATCTATAAAATCAAATGAAATTTATACCTATAAAAGATTGAATTAATGGTTTCTCTTTCATTGCAAAAAATGCATAAGACACAAATACGCATCATTTTTTTTAATAACTCATTTAAAAATTCTACTACTATTTAACATATACTAGTTCATAAATTCCATCATCTCAAGAGTATAACAATTATAATTTTTCTATGCTCTATTATAGATAAATACAGATTCAATATTACAAAAATAAATTATGACGTTATTAAATCATTTTTAAAAAATCACAAAATAATAATATTTTTAATATAACATTATTAAAAACTAGTATTTTTTACTTTAAAGATATGTAAAATAAAGAAAAATAAAATACGACATGAGTATTATAAAAAACAAACTTAAAAGTTGAATGATATTTAACATTATAAATTAGAATAGAGCATATTTTTTGTTAACTTTAACTATTGTTATTGGATTTAATTTTAGTTTTAGTTTTAGATGTAAGTCTTTCTTAAGGTTATTATCAGTACTATCATTATTATTATTATCCTACAAGTCGTTCCTAAAAGACTGACTCTTAGGATCCTATCTTGGGAATAAATTTTATTTTATATGTCTTATGTATTGGGATCGTGTACAGGTATTCGTCGTTTACTACCTCCTGCGCTTTTTGATGCTCGCCCTAATGTAGAATATCAAAATACTATATACCACTATATGTAAGAACTACCTTAAAATGTTAATGCTCAAAATTGGACATATATCACCGGTTTCTTCAAGAAAGAAGTTCTTGTTACAAGGACGAACTTAATTTTTCATTATAAGTCTATAATAAATAGAGATTTTTTTTTTATTTGAATTAATCAATTTTTAGTCATCTTTTCGTGATATTACGTAAGAAGTACAACAAATCAAATTTTTAGAAGTATTTGAGAAAGTTGGGACCTCTTAATGTTAACTTCAGGTAACCAGCAGACAATATATCTCATTTTAAGCTACCTACAAGTTATTGAGGGGATACAAGAAGAAAATTCGAAATTTGGAAAATTTTGAGCCACCCTAGTGTAGATAGGTCAACGAATAAATGTGTAGGTGGATTGATGCATGGGTTAGATAAGTGCGGGGACGAATTGATATGTAGGTGTATGGTGCGTATGTAGGGGTTGTCGTGTGGATTGTTGATGCGTGGGTGGGTTGTATTTGCGAGGATAAATGGACGAGTAGATGGATTGGTGTTAGTAGATGATTGAATGGGTGAATGGGTGCGTGCACAAATGAGTTGATGTCTGGGTGGCTGAGTGCATTATCGGAATGGTGCATGGCAGATCGACTAATGCGCGGGTGGGGTAAGGGTGGGTTGGATCAATTAATGCGCGTGTAAGGTAAGTGTGTGGCTGGATGAGTGTATGAGTGACTGGATATGTTGGTGCGTAGGTGATTAGGTGGGTTGGTATGTTGGTGAATAAATGTATGGGTGGGTTAGTGCAAGAAAATGGATGGGCGCGGGTTGCATGGAAAATATTTTTATATATGAATATTTTTTTCTATTATAAACCCTTCAGCGTTGGTCGTTTGTTTTTTTTTTTACTTTTTTCACGCAAATCTACTTTGGTAAAGTTAAAAAATATTATTTGAAACCAAAGTTATTAACAATTAATTATAATGACTAAAAACGCATGAATATTTGTTGAAATTAAACCGCTTTATTTAATCTATCAATAAGTGCTTTTCCGAAGGCTGATGTCTGAAAGTAACCTGGGCATAGCATTTTTTCCATAGAGTTCAAATTCATAAAATATATTGAAAATAATATGAAAATTTCGTGCACAATAAATATTGTTTTTACACGCAAAAAAATACCAAAACATCAATTTGTTTAAAGTAGAATATTCTAGTAATAGTTTTATTATTTAAAATATCCTTCATTTTCTTATCATATTTATTATAATTTTTATTCTTCAAACAAGTTTTGACACCTATTTTACTTTCACTGAATGTCACGTATCTAAAATATGTATTTAATACGCTTATACGCAGTTGCCCTTTAGCCTCTATATCTACGATATTCAGAAACGATTTAGAAACTTCTTCAATACCTGGAATATACTAGAGCGTTGCAAACTGTCAGTTATTATTCTAAAGCTTGTCAGAGAGTTGTAGAAAATAGTTTTGCGCTGTGGTGGAATTTGGCCCCACAGTAAATAAAGCTAAACGTCAAGAGATAAAAGGTGCTCAGATTTATTAACCGCAGTATGATTTTATTTCACGCATTCTCTTTGTATAGCGCTGTAAAAACTATAAATTTATTCCAAAGTTCACTTTTCCCTCGCATTAAGTTTATGTATCCTACCACAATACGGACTGATGAAGTCAGTTACTCGGAATATAAGGCAATCCCTATGATAGTCAGTCCATATTCTGCAATTATTAACTGGCATTAAATTGATAAGCCGTGGAATTGCGGATAATACACCGCAGGACGACCGACTGCAAGTTACATGCATAACTCAGTAGCTTTCGATCCGATGACACTGCGCGAACTCTACGAGCCGCGCTCGTTAACTCGCCGGCGTAGCAGCGAGAACGAGTTTAGTCGTCGCCGCTACCGACGAGCAAATTTTCGAATGGCTGCTGAAAACACGCGTCGCCCAATTACCTAGGTAACTTCCCAAGTTAGTCCCGAGCTCGCGAGTTCGACGACATGACTATTTGTCGAGTAAACATATGCGAGTAGTGCAAACTCCATGAGGAGATCGTCGACGTTGACGAGTTTCACTAAAATGACACTTTTCCCGCTTTCAATCAACGGCACTCGCGGTGCGTATGCTGTTTCGTTAGTGTTATTTGTACGGGAAGTAGAAATTTTCGTGTATGATGGATAATTGGTAGGCTAGCACAGGACTGTATATAAAATTAGATTTTCATTGAATTATGAACAAAAGTTTATTTTAAAAATAATTGTTGAGCAAATTGTCTGATTGTTTTCACAAAATTTATCAGTCAGATTTTTGCAAGATTAAGATAAATTAAAAGGTTGGTTGAACAATTTTATGATACACTAGCATCCCCCGTCGCGGCGTTGACCATGAATTTTACAAAGCATCAAAGCAAGACAAAACTTTCGTATATATACCGTCCAAATTTCGAGTCGCTAGCATTACCCGTCGCGGTGTTTTTTACACAGTAGCAATATCAAGACTCAACTTTCATATATATACCATCTAAATTTCAAGATATATAGAAGATAGGGGTTGAATTTCGGACAATTAACCTACTTAGCTGTTGATTAGGAAAAACTATTAAATTGCTTTTTAGAAGTTAGCGTTAGAAAGCATTCTAAACGATAACTAAGCCGATATTTCATTTGAATTCGAAAATTTTCAATGAATCTGTAGAATCCCATTTTGCTACTTTTTACTAATTTAAGATTCAAAAATTTTAAAATTTACCCATTTAGTGATCGATTAGGGAAAAACGCAGAAATTACTTTCTAGAAATTAGTATTAAAAAACCCATAAAACAATAAAAAAAGCCGATATCTCATCTGGCCTTGGGGATTATGAAAAAAAATTACAATTCCGTAAAATCACATTTTGCCATTATTGACCAATTAAGGATTTGAAAAATGAAAAATTTACCTACCTAGCAGTCAATTAGGGAAAAGCTCAGAAATTACTTTCTACAAATTAGTATTAAAAAACCTATAAAATGATAAAAGCGCCGATATCTCATTGTGCCTTAGAGATTTTGAAAAAAAGAAAAAAAAATCCCGTAAAATCACATTCTACCATTTTTACTAATTTAGGATTCGAAAATTGAGAAAATTAACCACTTTACGGTCGCTTAGGAAAAAACCCAGAAATTACTTTGTAGAAATTAGTATTAAAAAATCTATAAAACGGTAAAAAAGCCGATATTTCATCTGGCCTTGGAGATTTTTAAAACAAAATTATAATCCCGTAAAATCACATTTTGCCATTTTTGACCAATTTAAGATTCGAAGATTCAAAGAAATTACTTTGTAGAAATTAGTATTAAAAAACCTATAAAACGGTAGAAAAAAACTGATATCTCATTGGGCCTTGCAGACTTGACAAGATTCCGTGAAAACACATTTTACAGCTTTGAACCCAATACAAATTGAAATTTGTACAATTTACCATCATAGAGTAAGAATTACGTAAAATCCCTTCTTATTCGTCGACTATAATGTAAAACCAATATACCATCCAAATTTCAAATCGCAAGGTTTAATGGTTTTGGCTCGGCGCTGATGAGTCAATCAGTTAGTCAGTCAGTCAGGACATGTCCTTTTATATATATAGATTTAAAATAAAAGATTGGCCGTAAATGTAAATTAAAATTTGAATATTATATTTTATCATCTTTACACAAGATCTAAAAATATTTAATGTGGAGATTAACCTCAGTCTGAGATTTACTGTTTCGTATTTCTCAATCAATTTAATGCTTTCTTCCGGAAAAAATTGCCAAGGTTAAATTACATATGTTGATGATGAAAGGAATTCCTTTCGGAAAGCCTATGTTGGCATCATTTTTATAAGAAAGACGAAAGCTTGACTGAGACAATAGCAAAACAATATAGACTACGTACAGTGCAGTTGGAATGCAATCAAACGACTGCGGATATTTGCAGTTTTCAATTGTGACTACCATTACTGAAGCTTAATTAAACTTTCATTTTACTGTGTGATAAAAAAATGAATTAATCAGTGCTCCGGAAGTATTGCTTAATTGAAGAATAATGTCCAAAAACAGTAATTTAAATTTATTACGTTATTTATTTAATTTATTTTATTTAGTTATAAGATTCAAAACGTTTATTTCACTTATCTGGTTTTTTAATCTTTTTTGAAAATTTAAACTAAAATTTTTAACGATGTTGTGCATACGTGGAACATTTTATTTATTTTTATTTTATTTGATTTATGTATATACGAGAAGAGGCCTTTTACATTTTTGGTGCATATTTGTATCTGTTTTGTATATTTATATGGCTGCAATATCCTTACGGGGGCAAGCCTGAGTTAAATTCTGTAAAAAAGCATTATCCATTTTATAGACGGCAAAAATGTTTTGACGCATTCTAAGTTCATGCAAGTTTTTACATCTTAAATATGTGTTAGCCGTGATTTTACCATGATTTTCACTTTTTTATGCGGTCTTTATGCTACCCCAAGAATTCGCTAATCTTCATTATTGAATTAAAGCCTTTTTCACTACTTACCACGGGTTTTCGAATTAGGTGGTACTTCATGACCAGCGATGCTTTAAACTATTGTTCAGAAGTGTACTCATGGAGATAAGGAGCTACATTTCTGAAGACAGATTATTTCTACTTGTTATAGAGACACATATCAATAATAATACTATGAAAATACTATAAAAATACTACTATTATTGATACATGTGTGTCTAACAATTGCAAATAATAGTTTTAGGAAATGTAGCTTCTTAATTCCATGAGTACACTATTGAAGAATAGTTTAAAGCGTCGTTGGCCATGAAATATATACCACCCGTAGCATTATTAGCACCCGAGCGTAGCGAGGGGTATAAGGATGGTGCAATAATGGACTACTTAAAACTACGTTTTAAAAGCTATAATTCAAGCTTTTTAACAAATATTTTACTCACATTTTACTTAAAAAATCGCGTTACACAAGGACAAAAAGAAACCTACGCACTCAAAAGCTAAACAATTTAATATTTTAATTCTTACAAACAATGACTTTTTCTATTCAAAATAGTCACCACATACCAATTGTAACCGAATTATAGTTATCTAATTTTATAAATGTTAATATAGATTATCAGTGCTTTAATAACTTTTTCGATAACTGTAATTGGGAATCAATTTTGAATCCAAGGTTAGCGTAAGTAATGTTATTAGTGCTGTGTCACATGGCAAAGATAGTTTGTGTTATGGCTCCGATAGGATATCTAGGGTACTTGTCCGTATTAGTGTGCCATGAAGCAATTTTTTGCATTTAATAATTGATTGCTGAAAGTATATAGCTTTAATCTTTGCTATTGAAGTTTATATAGGTATTCTAACGTTCCGTGTTTAAGATGAAATTTGTTTTAATTGAATATATTAAGCATTCATACAGATATATTAGAAATAAAAAAAAAAGGTTTTGGTCCATATTAGTGTGCTTCTTTAATGGGCTATAACGTATTACTGTGTCCAATCTGCCCGTATTAGTGTGCGTGTCCACAATTCTGTGCCCCCCATTAGTGTGCCTGCTCAAAAAACTGTGTCCCCGATTAGTGTGCTCATGAAGTCTCATTTTAATTATTTCTATAATTAATGCTAAATATTAATATTAATGGAATCTATTTTTTGTTTAAGTATAAGATAACTTAAAATAAGCTTAATTAAATAATTTTATTATTATTTGTTTTATTTATATATTATTTTGAAATATTGTAATAAATAATTGTAATTAGATAGTTTTTAATTAATAATCAATAAATATAAATAAAGATTCAAAATATTTGAAATTAATAAATGTGATAGACACAGAGATATTATGAACAAAACTAAGTATTTGACACAGAATTCATAATCTATAAATTATCTAAATTCATGCAAACTGATACAATGATAATGATTTATTATGCACTATTCCATAATAACAGCTTTGGAAAAAATAAAGCTTGCGAAAATTTCTTCTCCCTTCTACAAACAGAAGTGAGGTTATTCCGTCGATCATGAGGGGGCGCATAAATACGGACAAACTTGGAAAATGTTGCGGTATGACTGGATTCATTAATAAATTAATAAATTGAGTCATTTCACATTTTTTAATATTAAATTGAATTATTTTATGATACAATAAATATTTTGTTTGTCATAAATCACGTCCGAATAATTAAAATAAGTTTTGAAAAGTCAAGCAATCCTTAGCATTTTAGACTAGGAAACAAAGTAAAACCACCAAATCATGATTCATATGTTTAAAAAAATTATAACTCTATGAAAAACATTTTAACCTTTCATATAACTGTTGTAAACTCTAACTTAATAGTTTATCTCAGTTTTAAAAATAGTTTTAATGATTCATTTATGATTTAATCGCTGCAAATTACATTTAAAAAAAAGGCACACAAATATGGACAGGCTCATAAATATGGACAAATACCCTATATACATGTTAACAAAATGTTTATCTTCTATTGACAAGCCCATGTTATCATTTTTCAATCAATTTCTTGATACAGAAATTTTTCCTTCTCAATGGAAAACCTCGTTTGTTCATCCTATTTTTAAAAAAGGAAATAAGCATCATGTGTCAAACTACATCCCTGTTTCAATTTTAAGTAGTATTTCTAAAATATTAGATTACATCGTGACATCTAAACTTTCAGATAAAATCTTATGTTTTATTATCAGTGAACAACATGGCTTTGTTAGGGACAGATCCGCCATAACCAACCTATTAGTTTATAATAATTACGTAGCAACGGCTCTGGAGAAAATTCATCAAGTAGATTCTGTTTACATGGACTTCTTTTAAGCCTTTGATACTGTTCACCGCTCAAAGTTAATAAGTAAAGTCTGGATAAAGGTCATTCATGGTACTTCATTTTCATGGCTCCAATCTTGAATTTGTGACTTCTAAATCATTTCGATTCTTAGGATTTATCTTATGGAACACTACAGAGTTTAAGGAGATTAGTTCTTTAATTTATTTGTTAAAATCATTATTCTTATGTAAACCACTGAACGGCTTTCAAATTTGGTCCCCCATTGTGTTATCTAGTATTTATAAGCTTGAAGCTCCACAACGTAAATTTCTAATATCAATTTTATTTAAAGTGGGCATGTCTATGAGTAGATTCGATCATGACTACGGGTCAATATCTAGAAGAGTTGACTTACCGACGGTGAAATATCTTCACAACCTCTGTGATATGTCTCTAATTTTTAAGATAATTAAAGAAGTCAAATACGGTAATGAAATTCAAGATCTATTTAAAGAACGAAACTTGGACTACGCTCAGAAAAAATCCAAATCGCTTATATACAGCAAAACAAGCTTCCAACTTCCACTTCAACAGCACAGTAGTTCGTCTAAGAAGATCTTGGAATAAATTGCCACTTTATTTATGTGCTATCCAAAGCCATGAAATCTCTAAAGCAATAGCTAAACTAGTATTGTTAAATTATTGCTAGTCTGATTACGAATTGTATTAGTATACTAAATTGCACCTATGCATAATAAATTTAATTATCAGAATCTGTTTCTATACTCATTATTATAGAAGAATATTTACACTTCGATATGTATTACTCATTATTATTATATTATGTTATTCGCATTTTTCTACTTTATACGCTTAGTTGTATGCAACGCTGCTTGTTATTATATTATTATATATTTCGTACAAGGACATATAGCCCGTAAAATTTGAAAATAAATACTGGGAATCAAAATATACTATTTTTAGAAATGGATGTGGATCAACGTTACTGTGAATATGAACGGTGAAAATTAATGTTTCGGGGCTAATTTTTTTGTACTCTTTTTTAAGGAAGGTGCGCCAAAATATGTTGTGTTGTTCTTCGATGCATTTTTGTTATTTTAGCCGTTTTTCAATTTTTGAGTTTTAGTTTTTCGGGTTTTTTGATACTTTAGAAATAATATCATCGATTGAGTAATAATGCATTTGAAATAGCAATTACCTATCTTCTCCGACCCGAAATTTTGAATAAGTTATTTCCCTTGCTTTGTTATTCACGAAATCGTCATTATTTTTTTTAACAATTTCCTTTTTATATTTTACAGATATAACCATATGAAAAACAAAGATGATTAGAAATATGGAGAAGAATATTTTGTAAAATTTTAGAAACTTAATTTTATTTTTTTGACGGGAGAAAAATCTTTTTGTGAAAAAAATCGATGTTTTGTCAGCTACGAATCCTCGAGTAAATCGGCAGCATTTGATCTAAAACTTTCCAAAACGGAAGCTTCTTCCTATCTCTTGAAAGAGTTCTTGGTCCAGATCACATTCACCTTTATATTTCAAGATATTTGAGATTATGTATTTATTGAAAATTTTTTTATCCGCTTACATTTGGAGAATGGCACGGTCATTTTATACCGAACATGGCTCATTTTTTTTGCTTTTTAATGAAGATTCGATATTAATAAGAAAGTTAAAGATTCATCGACTCGTTTTTTATAACAATTTTTAGATAAATTAATTAAAAAGAGCATAAAATTACCTTTCTTTGACAACCAAAATTTTTGGAAAGGCTGTTTCCCTTCTTTTGTTATACACGAAAAAAGTCATATTTAGCTTAAGGTGGTCCTATAGTAAAATTTGACGAAAAACTTGATTTTATTTTATTTAATTTTCTGATACTTTGTACATTATTAGAACAGAAAATGATTTTGTATTGGCAATTTTAGCCATAGAAATCATTTTAATGAACTTGATAGTTATTTATTCGTATTTGTCCTCCGCCATTTATTGCACATAATTAACGTGTTCCTACATTAACCGAATCCTAGTCCATGCCCAAATCTACTCTATACTATGCAAACAGACTTCAGAAAACATAGAAATTATTTAAAAAAAACTTTGATCCATATTCTGCGATAGAAAAATTATTTAAAATCATCAGAAGACTATTTATTCTTTTTACAAAAGTTCGGTTTCTCCATTTATGGTTTTCCAATATTCAGCAAGTCTTATGCGCATAGGATTACAATGAATCTGTCTGAAACTTTAAGGATATCTTAATCAACTTATTCATATTACAACCACGAACTCTTATTTAAAAAAAAAATTATTAAGATGCTGTTGCCCATGAATAGAGTTAAAAATGTGTTTTTTAGGTTATTTTTACAATGAAAACTCAATATAATTTTCTTTTTCTTTATAATTATCTTTTTAAAAATTTGGAATTCACAGTTCTGTATGGTACAAGTGTTACATATTACATAATTTTTTTCAAATGCTATACTTGCATTCTCATGTGCAAGGACAGCTTTGAAGAAACGTCAATTTTCAATGAAAATTGCTATTTTGTCCTATATATATATGGATATACTGTCTAAATAATTTTGAAAATTTACAAGAAAGTTTCTTTTTATGTAACAAATATAACCACCAATTTAAAATAATTTCATCATGCAACTAGCAACATTTTAAAAGTTTACTATACGACCACCTTAAACGGTTATATCTCAGAAATCTATGAGGGCAAATCGTTCACAGAATTTTAGATGATTAGGAATTCAGCGAATCTATGTACAAACATCTGATTACATTTAATTTAAATATTTAATTAAGTTTAATAAATTACGTAGACAGAAGAAATTACTGTGATAAGAATCATTTATTACCTGTTGTTATGCAATTTTAGTAAAAAAGTATCATTTGTCAAACCATCAATCATAAAATAGCACACCCTTATTGGGCAATTATTTAGAAAGAGATGTAGCAATTTAAATTATCAAGTTATTTATCTAGCTACCACCCAACCCTGAATCTAAATTTGACCGTTCTTGGACATGGTGCACCTGGTTCCTAATAAGATCGGGAAAATAAAGTAAATCAATATTTTTATGGTAGGTATATATGGGTGATTCCACGTCAAGTAAGCAAGTGAAAAATTTTAATCCTCTGAAACTTTAAGAAAATGATGTATCTCTATTAGTTCAGGATTTATGACAAGTTGAATAACATGATTATTTGCATTATTTTCTTTTTTCTCAAAATGTATGTATTTTTATCTCAAGAACTATACAAGATAAAGTACTTTAGTCCACGCGTTTTGAAGAAAGGATTTGATGCAGAACATAATAGTATTTTTTGCATCACCAAATTTGATGATATTGATTGGTCCAAATTGTCTGCCAAGACACCGGTGAGATTTTAAGCTGAGCGCCACGAGCAATTTTGTTGAAAAAAATTTCAATGATAGTTTTAGATGTATATTTTAAGATATAATAAGATTTAGAATGGTACTATAACTCAATTACGAGAAAAAAAAATAAAAGTGATTGGCTTATTTTACGAAAGTTAGACTGTTATTGGATTTAACATGTAAATCTGTTTCTGATAAAATAAGCCAATTTCTTGTAGTTATCAATTACATAATTAGTTAATTTTAGCGATATGTTGCATACTATTCTTTTTGAATTCATTAATTTTGAAATACATTTGAGATTTCTAAAAACAAGAAATAGATGGAGTAACAAAAAATAAATAGAATTTAAAAAGAACACATAAAACAAGAAAAAAGTAAAAAAACAAAAATCATTGTTTAACTGAGCCGTATGTAATTAATTACAAAATAATAAAAGGCGCTAGGAGAGAGATATAATTTTTAATAATACCATATTGGATACTTTAAATTTTAGAATCCTAGTGGCAACTGAAATTAGAATTTGACGATAAATTACCAATATAGGTCTGAAATTATTAATTGAAAGAGAATTAGTTTAAGAGAGTTTTTCTTATTAGATAAACAACATAAAAATTTGCCCTTTTTCATTCGCCAAATTGTATGTACCAATTTAAAATTATGATATCAGATTCGTAACCAACAAGACTAAAATAACTTAAGGACAAAGCGATTAGTCGGAAAACATCAGTAAAAAATTTCGCCATTTTCGATCGCCATATTGGATCCACCATTTTAAATTTAAACAATCTGATAGTAGATTCATAATAAGCAACCCCAAAATATTCCTTGAACCAGATTTATAAGAGATCATTTGAAAACATGAATGTTCCCTTCTTCTGACCACTATATAGGATGCTCCATTTTTAATTTTTAAAATCTAATAGCAGTTTCGTAATGATTACCCTAAAAAGCCTATAGGAAGGATATTTCAAACCGGTTTGTCGAAAATATTGAAGTTGCTACTTTTGTGGTCCATATTGGATCCGCCATTTTGAATTTTGAAATGCTTATTGCAGATTCATAATCAGAGACTCCGAAAACCCTATAAAGACAAGATTTTAAATCGTTTAGTCAGAAATACATCAAAGTTTGCCAATTATGTCCGCTATATTGAACCCGCCATTTTACAAATTCGTAATCAGTAACCTCGAAAACTGCTAAGTAGTAGTCCTTAATTATGAGATTAGAATTACAAGTAACATGACGCAGATATTATTTTATAGTTATTGCTCATATATGATATGAGATATTTTCGTTAATTATGAGATTAGAATTACAAGAATTGATTATACAATACAATGTAAAGACTATTTATATATACGTATGATTGAAGTAGCTGACATATTAAAATATTTTAGAATGCGACATTAGTTCAGAATAATGAGATTGAAGATTGTCACTTAATGTTCAATTAGATTTTGATTTTAAACGATCAAAATATGAGATGAATACTCTTAAAATATTGTATCAAAATAAATGTTTTTGTGAAAGTCACCCTAAATTTTGCACTGTTTGTGTTTAATCATTTTGCTTCTTCTTTTCCTTCATATTCGCTGATAAGCTGCCGTCGGACACTCGGGTGGAGGCGGGGGAGATTCTTGCGATCTCTCCTCGCGACTTCGTCGCCGCTGCTGAGCTAGCTGGGGGCGGGGAAGACTTTTTGGTCTCTCCTCGCAACCTACTGCTGTTCTTAAACCGGCGTCAGCGCATTCCTGGGCTCTGTCTCGCTCGATATCGGCAGCGCAACTATCGGTGCGAACCCAAGCTCCTCCATGGATACATAGTGTAGTCTCGGTGTGATTGTCGAATGCTCGACCGGATACAGCCTCGACATCTCGAATGTCTCCATTCGAACGGCACCTGGTTCAGCCGGTCTCGCCACTCCTGTAATCTTTGTACATCGTGTGAAACATCCGGATCTCCCGGGAAAAATATATACGCATATCGCCAGTGCAACTCCGACAATGCCTATCGTTGAATAAGAGGGTCATGGCCGTACTGTGCTCTGCGCTGACTCTATTGCCCAGTGACCTATATTCCGCCACGGCTTTCGCCTTTTGTATAATTTCCCTCAAATTAGTTCCGGATTTGAGCGCTTCAATGTGGACTTCGTGTCGGTTTTTTGCATTTCTCTCGACATCCTCATTGATTATTTTCTCCACGAAATATGAGAAATTTTGGATTCTAGAAAAATTAGCGAATATTGCGCCCACATCCAGATTTCTTTTTGTGAACGCTATCTCCTATGATAGCACTCTGAACTCCCTGAAGCTGAAATTCTCGCATTATTAGTGTATGCTGTACATCCCGGATTTAACCTTAATATCCATATCCCTGTACCATTTACTTCGAACGAATTTTGTACTGCCCTTTGGTACTGTACAAATATAGTCTCTAGACCCGAAATCGAAAATATCCTCGCATTAATTTCGTGTAATCTCATCCAGTAGGTATCATTCAATTCTGTGATTTTTATGTTGCAATCGGTTATGTTTATCGATTTATAATTAATTAAAAATTTAATTTCGCAAGCAGCAATTTCTTCAATTTCGCAAACAGGTTCTGTATATTTATATACATACAGATTATCAAGAATTTTTCACTTATTTAATTTTTCAATTGATGTCGACATGAATGACCTGTCGTCAATGCTTATCGCGAAATAATACGATTCGGGCCAAATATATGCAAAAGTGTTGGTGTTATTTGTCGTTTTTTGTCTAATTGGAATTGCAGATGCTTTATGCAACATAAAGCTCTGCAAATCCAACAAGAGTATGAACAGGTTATATATCAATTGATAATTTTAAAAGAATATGAAAAGATCTGAAATTTTAACAATTTTTAAAATTGAATTTGGTTTGCTGGTTTCCGGAAATCGCGCGTCAATGACCGTGTCCTTGACAAACATAGCTGAATTTTTAAATAAACTAGGCGGCATGAAGCGCGCGTGTATGATGCTTTGCGAGGCGAACAGGATTAAATCGGCGATAATCTCCGCCTCTAGCTTGTGATGTAGGATGCCTTCATTCAGCAGTTCGACGGCCAAGCTTAACATAGCTGTCTGCCTATTAGTCTTGCGACTCTGAAATGTTGCTCATAATAATTTCTAAATTTGATATCTTCCCGTCGGTAATATCAAACTGTGTTTTTGTTAATTCCGTTAAATTAGCTATCAGTTTAACTGCTTGCCGTGTGTCGTTTCATACGCTGTTTATTAAATTTTTTAATTCGATTTCAGCACTATCGTCGAGTGTGCTAAAAAGAAAGCGGCTTATTTTGCCTATAACCGGGAGTATCGACCTGCGCGCTCGCGTTTCACCTGTTGTTTCTTGCTCCGAGATTAGGTCTACAATTCTTTCCGTTTGCTTCAGCGCGCCTTGTATCTGGTCGAACGCACTATCTAAAGTTTCCTTATGCAGGCACCCTTTCAATATACTCGCGCACTGGTCGGATACGTCTTTCTATACTCTAGTTAATGTTTCACTAGTCAGAAAATACGGTGCTAAGTCAACTTTTTGTATTATTTTCTAGTCCGTACTGGATGTAGCCATGCGGGGCTGTTTTCTCGGAGATTAAACCTGGATTATCGGTTAAGTTTTCGACAAACGATGCCGGCTCTGCTTGGCCTTGCCTCAAAAGCCTGCAACAAAAATGTCCAAAAAGGGGCCGATCAATGATTTTACCTCAATTCATAATTTATTCGAGTTAATCCTTATTATAGAATCACCTATTTCTAAAGTACATTCTAAAGTAACGTTCATGACAGTATGTATTAGGCTTCACGCAGTGTTTATTGCAAGCGTGCGACTATCATCGACGTGCAATCCGATCCGATATTGCATTGTCTAGAAATACAAAGGAATTTTTTTTATTTTATTGGTATTAATAGTTTTGATTTATTTTTAAAACTTGCGTTATTTGAAAATATTTTTAGCGAAATGCTTGGCTGGCATGTGCAGTTTGCGACCGATATTCATTTATATATCATAGATTTACTTTATTTTTATTTATTTTGGAAGGAGAGCCGCAAGGAACACGGGCAGGTGCCGAGCTAAGATTCTCCCTTCGTGTTTCGGGAATAATTCCGTATCATGACGGAGCATAAGATCTCATTTTACGGAAACAATTCGGGTTTGGAGGATTAAAATAATTTGAAATCCTTGCACATTAATACGTAGTTAAGTATATGTGCACTGCGATCGAGCTAGCGAGTCAGGCTACAGAGACTGCAGAGCAGTCCTTATCGCGCGTGACGTCAGCCTCCTTCCCGAGATCTCTCAGCCTTTGTGCGTCTGTCGTGCAATGGCTAATCGGCAGCTAAAGCTTGACCGAGTTAGAGCGATAACTCTGACACCTCGCTATTACCCTTGTTGTTCGATGTTGTTCAGTGCTGTGAAGTATTGCCCGAAGATGGGGTCTATACTTATCGTACGTACTAAACGTACGTAAGTACAGAGTTGTTCACGTGTGAGGACCAAACTCGCTTCGTCCTCATGCCTGGCTTGCATCACCAGGAGACTTTGCGTATAAGGCGTGCCATACCGTAAGTATAGCCTGCACATTAGATATCTTCTTTTGTTTCTCGTACACCGGCAAGTTCTTTTTTTAATCCCCCCTCCCCCCTTTGTGTGCGATCGCGTTAACATTCAAGTTTCCCTTATTTTGCTCATGTGCTCTTTCCCTCTTCATATAGGCCATCAAAATGGTGACGCGTTATCCGGTGGACAGTTCCCTCCATGGCTATGTAAGTTCATGTCTTGGTTTTTGTTTACTTTCATTACAATTTTTTTTTGTGAGATTAATAATCGTTTCTAATTAATTTGTATAATAACCTGTGTTCTCCTTATGGCACACAGTATTTTGAGCATGGGCGCTCTAGCTCTTCAGCGCCCGTGTATGGTTTATCCGTGGAGCGCTATTTGCACCAATACGCGTTCGGCCGTCTCGAGATGCCGTGGTATTACTGTCCAAGCGACAAGGTACGTTGTTTTTGACTAGTAATATTACCGTGGATGAGCGGCCGAAGCTCATGGTGATTCGATGCCACACGACCGATGATGGCGTCAACTATCTGGGGTGCCTGGGATTTCCCTGCCACGGCTTTTTTGCTGTAGTGACTGTGCGCACCACCACTGAAGAGTCACAATCGCCCTCATGGACAGCTGACTAAGATCAACAATGCGTGTGGTTATTGTGCAGTGCTAAGTGTTTCGTGTTTGACTCTCATGTGTAGACAATCGATTAACATAATTTTGTAAATCGTGTAATTATGCCGATATAAAATACATTTACTGAACACAGTGCTTTTTTGTTTCCCTTTCAAAATTTCCATCCTAATTAGACTAAATTTTGCACTAAATTATAATGCGCAATATGTTAATATGTTCTAATTGTTACCATTTTTTTCTTTTATTTAACTTTACCACATTTGTGATCCTAATAAGCCACAGTGTAATGTGATTTAAATTTCCATTGTTTGACATTTTCCAGCAGTTGCTTTCTGTTTTTCAAGTTTTACAAGTCATATTATTTGCATTTAAAATTTTAACAGATTTATTTTATCGCATTGATCTGCGATTATGATTACTACTAAGCTGAAACCTGGGGCAAACTGACTTGGACTACTACCTGCTTTTGAGGTAAGTTCTTGGAGTCCAGTGAACTAGTATTTTCACTTGTTTTTGGCAACTCAATTAGTTCAATTATTTATTGTTTATTTTCTTTTGCACTAGACTTTGCCATGAGTTTTTGGGTCTAAGTAGATGGATGCTTTACTTGTTTCTGTTTAAAACTCGATCGATTTTGGCTATTGAATTTTTTTTTATATAATGATCATTCATGACCATAATATTTTGGGTCGATTATGGGGCAAAATGGTTAGTATCTTGCCGATTAAATTTAGCATTAAGTAATTTTCTTAACTGTTGATTTTCTGATATTATGTAAACTGATTAATCTTCAAAGTTAGTTCCTTGGGCCAAGTGATTGCTATTTCATTTTTTTTTTAAATTCAATTAATTTTTAATATTTAACTTTGTATAATAACAATTCATGATTATGACATTTTGAGATAACATGGGGTAAGATGACTCGGATTTTGCCCATTTACTTCGAAATTCAAATAATTTTCTATGGCCATTTGGTTGATAATTAAAAATTTCTTTTAGTATTTTGAGATGAGTTTCTGGGACAAGTAATCTGATGTTTTCACTTGTTTTTTTTAAGACGCTGTTAGGTTTGCATACTTAAAATAGAGGTTATAATACGGTCATACCTGTAATCCCCTCTACATACAAGGTGTATATTTATTTTGATTCGGCAGTGTCATAATGATAACTTACAAGCTTTGAGCCGTCTTGTGCGATTCCCGAACTATCGCGAAACGATACGTTCGTGGGATCGCAAATGAAAAGAAAAAAAAGAATAGGGCTGTTATCATTTTTTAATTTACTTTACGTATTATTTATTTTAGTATTAAGGTGGGTCCTTGATAGCCGATGCTCTTTTCAACTTGTCGAGGTTAATCACTTTGATGACGTCACCATTTCTCAGTTTGGCTCTTTTAAGATGATAATCTATACCGATTATTTCATAAGGGCCTTCGTAATCCTTATCATACTTGCTTTCTTGAGGCTCTTTTAACCTAAATACAATCTCTCCATCTCGAAAATGCACCACATTAAGCTTTCGATCGTAATAGTATCTTGATCTATATTTAGCAAGTACTAAATTTAGTGCAGTTTGGGTTTGCATTATAGAAAGGTGTGAATGAGATTGACGATGTAATCTCTATATGTTAAAAGTTGCTCTCTAGAGGGAAAGCTAAATGGTATTCGAGCTTTTTTCCAAATACTAGCTCATATGGTGTATAGTCTGAAGAATCGTGACGTGTGCAATTCTAGGCATGCTGACAAATCGGCACCCGCTTGCTCCATTCACTTATGTTATCTGCATATTTTTTTAAATATTCAGTTAACGTATGGTGCATACGCTTGATGCCACCGTTCGACTGAGGGTGATAAACCGTTATACATATTTATCAATTCTGAAGATGTCTGCAAAACCCTTCAGCATTTTATTCAAAAAGTGCATTCCTGAGTCTGAGAGAAAAGCAGCTGGTGGGCCAAAATAACATATGACCTTTTCTGTGAACGCTCGAACAACTTCCAATGCTGTCGCATTTTTCACTGGCACAAGGACGCAGAACTTCAAGCAGCTTGATAAGAGAGAAAAATAGGCAGTTTCCTGACGGAAATGTTATTGTAACGTGCCAACATTGCGTGAGGATTGGCGAACCTCTCTCTTGCTTCATAGACCAATAGATCTTCCTTATAAAATAAACGGAGGATTTCAGGTCCTCGGAGATGGCTCAATTCGGTCGATATTGTGAGGGACATTTTCAAAATAATCGGACCTTTCTTGCTCGTAGGGGTCGGTTCCTCCCTGTTCGACCGGCCTCTGGCGTTTCAATTTTCTCGTTATCTCCAGTTAAATCTATTAATGGGATATTTATTTGAGAATCTCGATTTGACAGGTCAATTGTGGATATATCCATTCGTTCTTCGCACTGCATTAGGAAGCCACTGACTGTAGATAGCTCTCGCTCGACTACAGCCGTTTCTTCCTCTCGCATCGGTGATACGTGCTGCGCTTGCTGCGCCTCGGGTTTCCTCCCGCCGAAGTCCTTGCGTGCAATGTGGTAAAAATCTGGGGCAGTGCCCAGCTCGACTTCTGCCTCCCATATATTGATCTGCATTGCATTCCTGCCCAAGACTTCGCGCTCGACGATATCGACGATTAGACGAGTGCGTAGCTTGGCTGCTAAATCGCGCAATGCCGATGTCGGCGGCGACTGCTGTTTGCCGCAGCTTCGTTACACCTGCGAGCACAGTGGCTTGTTATCTGTTGGCTCGAGTGTAGTTGGCCAGCTGAGCTGCCGGCGGATCTTCGACTGCCTGTGTTTGCTGCACTAACTCGGGCTGCAGTGCAACAATCTCCAGGGGCTGTAAATTTTGATCCTGGAGTTTCTCACTTTTCGGTGCGTATTGAAATTCCGGGTGCGGCCTATTTAACGTTTGATATTTTATTACCTTTCTATTTTCGTTCTGTTTATGGAGCAGGTTAACCAATGCCTCAACTGCCGTTCTAGTTACTTTTACGCCCTTTTTCAGCCCTTTCTCCTGGCGCAAATGGGCTAACCCCTCATTCTTTCTCGCTCTACTTAACGTCGGTTGTAGGCTGAGGTTTGTAAGGTTGATACCGCTCGGATTTCTTTTTTAGCTTGCATTTTCTTCTCTTCTTGTTCGTTACGCATGTAATTTTGCATGCAGAATAGCGTAAAGAAAAAAAGGTGCTGCTGAAAACCGCGCTGTAGATGGCCATTTATTTTTTGGAAAAATTGAAAAAAAATTTTTTTTGATAATTTAAGACATGTATTTAACATATCATTGTTTACTTTTATTAATAAATTTTTTTTTCGTATTAAAAATTTTTTTTGAATATGCACATGATTTTATGCCTGCTACTGTGGTCATACCCCTTAACAGCTTTTGTACTTCTATCTCTATCTGATCTTTCAGCGCTGGCGGATATTTGAAAAACCTGGAGCGCAGAGGCTTATCGGTTGTCAGCTTCATTTCATGTGCAAGCAAACTGGTCGCCGGTAGTAGCTCTCCGTCTAACCCAAAAATACCAGACAACTCAGTCACGAACTCACGCACAGGCTGCAGTTCCTCTGCATTACAGCCCTTTGTACGAGTATCTGCTTCTAATTTGAAACAGTCTTTATGTACGTTTATTGCAACTTTCCTCTACATGTGTAGTGAGACCACAGTAACCACATGCGGTTGCAGTCGCCGATGCCGCTAGTAAAATGTTTGTTCTCGTTTGATTCAGCAGCTGCTCTTCGAGCGCTGAGAGTTGCGGAGCCTGCTGAATCGGCCGCGACTGTGAGGCCACATAGTTAACTTGCGCGTACGTCATTGGCGGCTGCACCGCTATATGGCTTCATGCAAGTCGAGTGCTTTGCTTGCACTCAAAATTCACTGCGATTCTTATCACCTCATCCAGACTGCTCGGGTGCTCGCTGCGAACTTGATGGTCTAGCGGGTGTGTTAAGCCAAACATGAAATGTTGTAACGCATCCACGCTCGCTCCGCGTTTTCTCTCTATCACTATCACTCAGATCTGGAGCAGAGTCAAATATCGTCAGCTATTGGTTTAATAATTTCTGCGCACGCAAAACATAGTCGCCCGCTCTTTCGTCCGACCGTTGATTAATAACTTTAATCTGCATTAAAATATAGTCTGCCAAACCCAGATTGCTGTATTGTAAAATAATGTCCGCGAGAAATTTTTCTACCGAACCATAACTCATGACCCTTGACGCGTATCCGTCTGCCACTCTTCCAGTTAATTTGCTCCCAAGTGTCAATAAAATAAAATTTTCTTGTTGCGGGCCAAACATTTATCTAACCTGTTGCGCCGTCATGCAAAATAAATTTAACCTGTCTGGATTTCCATCGAATAGTGGAATCAAGTTTAGTGCCTGAGGAAAAGTGAGGCTGCATGAGCGCGCGTTGGGCACCATTGTTGCACAAAGTATGCAAGTCCGGAATTTGGGCAGATGCAAATGTTTCCACATGTGAAATCTTCTGAAAATTTGTTGTGTGTGTGTTTGGTTTTTGCGTTTCAATGTTTGGGATGGGGAAGTACTGCAGTGAGTATGTTTGTTGCGTAACGTGATTATCCCAAGTGGCGTGTGGTGCACTGGGTCGTGCGTCAATTGATGCGGTCGTGTATGATGTTGTGGACTTTAGCGTTATGTTTTGTATGTTCTGTGGAGTAAGTGTTGGCAGGTAAGGTAAAGTAGACGAAATCTGGACAGATTTCAGAGTCTAAAGCATATAACCTTGATTTTTTCAATAATTGTCCCGAATTCTTTCAAAGTAATTGTATTAAAATTTAGATGGCCTTACTTCCTTGACTTTCGTATAAAAAACAAATCGATATCTTTGATAAATAAGAAAATACAGCGGTTTAATGTAAGGGTTCCAGGGAGCGAAAGCTGGACTATCTTTTTAAGCTGGCAGGCATATCTGGACAGCGATGGTATCGAAACGTGCACAATGGTACAAATAGTTTGTACATACTATATTAGGTAGTTATTTTATCGACGTAATGTTTGTTACTTTAAGAGTAATATAAACTAATAAATAAAAATACAGTATTATAATTGAAAAAATAATTTTTTATATTTTGAATTAATTTTGTATAATACTGATCTGTATTATGATATAAATATTCAACTATAATATACGTACTGCAATCTAAATCTTCAAAATAATGAATATTTTTCAAAAATACTGATAACTTTATTACAGCTTTTCTTGATTTATTTTTATTTTTTGTTGAAAAACTTCAATTTAGTGACTTACTAATAATCTATCTATCTCTTTAAGTCGTGCACACAGATTTTTTTGATTTATCAGTATCTCTGTTTCATTTTCTTTTTCGGATTTAGATTTCAAAATTTTCTTCAAATTTTTAATTTCTAAATTTATTTTCTTCTTCTCCTGAATTAATTTTTTCTTGCGCTGCTGGAAATCTTAATTAACACTGTGCTCTTTTTCTCCCAGTTTTCTAATCCTTTCTTTTTCTTTCTTATTTTGCCAAATTTGTTGCTCCTTTAATTTTTTTTTTCATTTCTTTCTTCTCGAGCACTTTAAGCATGTCATCTCTAGTAAAAACTATAGCTGGGGGGATCCTTCAGATTTTGATTTTGTTTCTTTGTTTTTTGTATTGACAGTTGGTACAGAGAAAGCGTTCTTAAATGTATCAGAATATTTCACAGTTTGTTTGGATCCCGTGTTAGTAGCATTAGAAACTACTGATAAATCAAGAACTTCATCTATTATAGGATTAATTATGAATTAATTTTTATAATAATATAGAAATTAATTTAGTTAGATTTAATAATATATGATTGTTTTATGTAGTATACAAACCCGTTAATTTATTAAACGCATAAGAAGTGCTCACTTCAATTACAGGATTTATTTTATCACCCATTGAGTCATTTACATTAATATTAGCTTTTTCTCTAATAACAGTCTCTATAGCATCAATATCAGTCGGAGAATCTTTAAGTTCATTGCATAAAGTTTTATTATTTTCAATAGAAAAATCATTATTTATACTATTATTTGTTGTAGAATGGGTGCTTTGTTCTGAAAAATAATTATTTATCATTACAAGTATTACTTAATATTTATAATTAAACATTCTATAATTAAAAATAAAACAATTTTTTACCTTTCACAGAAATCACAGTAGAAAGTAAGTTTGAGTTCAGAAGATCATCTTCGATAATAGGAAATATATTTGCATTTAAGATCTTGGGACTATCCGAAGCCTGCGGAATGAGTGATATAGGTGTTGTTGTTGATCGTTGACTTGATTCATGAAAATGATCTTTTTCACCACTCGATGGATTTAATTCCATTTCAACTACCACTTCCATAGCTTCAGAATAGATACTTTCATCGAAACTCTCAATATTCAAAATTTGAATATCGTTTGACATGATATTGGCTTCTATACTGGATAGAGAATTTTCTTTCACTACTTCAAGACTTTCAGGAACACTAGTTGCTGTACTTAAATTACTTAAACTATCATCAGAACTAATTGTAGTTATACGAGTACTCATATTTTCTGAGCTACTTCTAGTGTCACTAACATTAACTCTGGTTTGATCTTCATTATTTTCTATTACATAAATTAAAATTATCCATAACATATTAATTCTCATAAAAAATAATCAGCACAGTAAAAATTCATCATAAAAATATGAATTATACATTAAAATTATGAATTAATATAATTTTTTTAAAAGTATAAATAGCATAGTTATCAGAATATATAAAATTCTCATTAGAAAAATACAAATCAGCTTAACAGAAAATCCTTAAAAATCATATAAATCATAGGTATTTAAAACTTAAATTAATGAAGTTAAAATTAATACTTATGTACCACAAAGTTTCTTCAACTTAATTCAATATTCGAGCAGTCCTCTTTGACTCACATAGTCTCTCCATTCTTCTACCTCATTATTTCTGAATTCGTCCGAAAGTTGAGGACTAATAACATCTGTTTCAAATACTTGCAAAACCAGAAGATTATTAACCCTATTCGCAGTTATTTCACAGTTGTTACTGGAACTAGAAGATGAAACTCTACTATTTATTATTTTCTTGTCCAATATGCCATAATTTTCAGCATCTGCATTAAATGGGTGTAGGACACATGCTTTAAACCCATTTTTTATTGCATCACTCAAATCAATAGAATCTATAGCGAGCTTTAGAACTTTTGCGAACATTGATTTTTTTAAATCTATAATATCATTTTCTATTCTCCAAATTCTCCAAGTCTTCTTGTAAGCCTCTTTTAGTGGGTGGAATAACGCCACATCCAATGGCTGTAGTATGTGTGTCGCATTAGGGTAAAGTGCTATAATCTCAATATTGAATTGTTTGCAGAATCTCATGAGTGGTAAGGTAAGGTGAGACGAGTGACCATCGACATAGAGAATTACAGGAAATTCATACTTGTTATCTAATAACCATTTATAAAAAATGTTAACAATATAACTATAAAAGGTTTCTAACGTCATCCATCCTCTGTCGCTATGTCCCACGCGCCCACTTGTCTGGTATCTCTTTCAATACATTCTTTTTTGGGGTGGTTTTCAAATCGAATAAAACCATCGGAGGAAGCATTACTCCAGAGGCAGCTATAGTAAAAAGCACAGTCAGACAAGCTTTCTCGTTCCCAGCAACAAACTGATAGACTGATTTCGCTCCTTTACATGTAATCTCAGCATTGTCTTTAGGCACTAACATAAAAGCCGATTCATCCAGATTGAATATCCGCTCTGGATTTAAGTTTAACAAACCTTTCTTTTCTAAATATTCGTGAACACTGTGAAACCATTCCCTCAGATCATCTTCTGTAACTAAAGCTCTTAACAAGGTAAGATTTTGTGCAATTCTCTTGCTCAAATTCTTATGTCTTCTTATAACAGCATTAAACCAGTATTTTCCTGGTCTATTATCTTTAAATGGATTATCTCTTTATTCGGAAACTAACCACTTATGTATACAATTTAACAGCACATTTTTTGTCTCTGGGAAACCTTTCTCTGTGTTATATAAAATCCACTCAACTATCAAACTTTCTTCTTGCTTTGTAAAAAAGTTGGCGCTCCTTTTACAGAATCAAGTGGCACAAGATTATTTAATTTAGGATGCAAAGTAGATTTTGGAACTCCAAAAATTATTGCAGCTTGCTGTAGGGTTTGACCTGCTCCAATTGCATCCAAAGCTTTTTTCACGGCATCACAGCAGTATTCTTTCTGTTTATACTTCTTTATTCTATTATTAGTCTTTTTAACACGTAAATCTTCTTTTTCCTTGCAATTTTCTGATGTTTTAACTTTGACGTGCTTTTTACTGTTGTCTTTAGTAATAGAAACTTTTTTCTTGTCTTTCATTTTTTTTCGCCATTTACAACGTATAATTAAAATTTTTATTTTATTTTAAATAAATAACAATAAAACGAACTAGAAATAACAAGTAAAAATAATTATATTTACGTATAAGGTGTTAAGTGTGAAGGTTAGATTGAGGTTATGATTTTTTAACGTGGAAATCACTATATTTTGAACTTAATAAATCGTATAAATATGCACACAATACACATTTACAATATCGCTAATTAGAGATTTATGGCGTGATTATAAATTATCTTATTTTTTAAATGGTTCTTCCTTTATTAAGTTTAGTCAACGGTAAACGCTTTCACGTGTCCAGCTCTTGCTATCGTGCTGAATACAGCGGGAGGAAACTTTGGACATGAGCGACACCTCTGTCTATATTTCAATACTATATTAAAAATTTGGAGGGAAACTTGGGCACGTATTTTTAATAGTAAATCATATGATTTTTACATGAATATGTTTTTCAATGTTATTTTTTAACTATTTATCAATATTTAAAACCATAATTTTTATTGAAGTACTACATTTTTCTTTTTTTTTTACTACATAAATTGATGACAGTATTTTGAACAAATCTGTAAATGGATATGAAGTTTTGTTAAACATTTACAGTTTATGTTTAATTATTTATTTATATCGTCTTATATTTAAATTTTATAACTAAAAGTAATTATTTATATGAAGAAAAACCTTGATATACAAAGACTAATTTTTTTTACCATTTACTATCATACTTAGTGTAAAATCAGTAATTTTCATTACTGTCCAGATATACCACCCAATTTTCACGGTATCCCGATTTCGCTTTAGCTAGCCTGTGTGGCTGTTATTCTATTCATAAGTCGCGACGGTTCGAAATCTGGCGTATTTCGACTATATTTATTTTCTGACTGTAATGCCCGGCTGTATTTTAGCTGACGGTTTTGCTCTAAGAAATTGAGGAACGAGGTTGATGTTACCTGTGTTGAGGGCGAGGACGTTACTGGCGGCGAGTATGTAAGGTTTTTTGCAACGCGCATAGTGGGGTAATCTGCCGCGTTGTTCGCTATTTGTTTGTGATCCAGAGAAAATCCCTATGCTTTAGCCATGGCGAGCTTCCAGGCTAAGGCATCTACAGGTGCTTGGGTGGATGCCTGCAAGCTAGTGGCACCAGCCATATCAAGGGTGTTGCGGCCACTGGCACCATCCGAGGTGTTGGTCACGCGTGAGATATGTTGACTAATAGAAGAAGCTACCGCACCCGTTTTTTGCACATCGTACAAATTCATTACCGCGGGCGCGCTATACCGTTGCCGCGATACTTTTTTCACTATCTGAGCCCGTTTTTTTGGAGTGAAATCCACGAATATTTCCTGCCATTCAAGATCTACCACATCTAAAAATTCCATATAACTATTTAAACTTCACGCGCTTGCAAATTTACTGAATAAGCTGGAACGGTGCTTATCCTTTTCACTTTGGGAGCCAAACAGATTCGATAATGACTTATATTTATTATTACTGATGATTAAGATTTATTAAATAATTTTTGCAATAAATTAGCTCAAATTTTAGTTAGAAATGTCATAAATTAATCCTAATATATTTGTTTTAGTAAAATATCTCTCTGCAGTTTTGTTCAAAAAGTGTCAAAATAGACATGTAAAAAATTTTCAAACCGATGTATTAAAAATTGATGCGCAGGAACTATTTTGAAGTTTCAAATTTGTAGTTTTCGAATAAAATGCATTTTAAAAATTAATAATAACAAATGTCAAAATTTACGTTTTTCATAAAATAAATTATTTTATAAAGGTTTCCATAATTTAAAAATTATGTATCTTTAATTATTAGCATAATGTAAAATTAATGTTCACTCTAGACATAGTCCCCTCCTGTCTGGATAGTTCCCCAACTCTCATTTTCTTTCTTATGTACTCTTTCTCTTTTGTTCAATTTGAAAATAAGCTATGACGTGAATAGAAATTTGAATGAGTCCTAAGAACACATGTTTTAAGTATTGTACTTACCACCATGATGGACTGTTTACAAAAATTTAAAAAAAATTAGAAATTTCCCGAAAATCGGTATACTCTTCTCTTAATCTCTTAAATTTTTCAAACCGGCTGGCGCTAATACGCATAAGCGGGCGCAAAAGTAAATAAGCTTGCACAAAAGTGATAAGCGGGCGCAAAAGTAATAAGCGGGCGCAAAAGCAACTTTTGCGACCGCTAAATTTTTTTGGAAAATTGCTATTATATATATTTAGCTCCGCTTAATATGCCAGAAAAACGCAAAAATCAATACATGCGTTACAAAAAATATGGCGTGCACCAAGGGCAAAATGGGCTTTTTGACCTCGTGTGGTTGCAGTACTCATTTTCGGCTCATACTGCAATCTCCACACTCGGTCTAAAAAAGCCCACTTTGCGTCCTAGGTACACAATATACTATTTCTGTAATAGATATATGATGATATGCAAAATATCTACAAGATGATGTGCAAAATATTTACACAGCATTGATTAGATAAAATGTTTCTATTTACGAAAAAAATTAATAACGTAATATAACAACAAATATGCTTCTATCTGGAGTGAGAAGAATTTTACGCACATTAACAACCCAAAAAACTTTTATTTTTAAACTTATTAATTTTTTAGATGCTTTTTAGCATCTAAATATGCTTATATGCATTTGTTTATAATACGTTTGATAGCAGTTCTAACTATCGTGGGTCATATTTTATGATTGTTCATGACTGATTAAATATCATTAAAAAATTGTAACGGCAGAGGTCTGGTATATTGTCTAGGGATTCTATTATCATCTGAAGAAAATCATAAGTTTGAAAATAAAAGTTTGTTGGGTTGTAATCGATCGTAAATTTTTTCTTACTCCAGGTATAAGAACATTTTTTGTTATATTTTTGTTATTAAATGCTTTTCGAAAATAGAAACATTTTATTGAATCAATTATGTGTAGTTATTTTGCACATCATATATCTATTACAAAAAAATAATTCTTTTTCGTATTTCCATTATTTCGATAAAATTTCCTTCTTAAATTTATTTTTAAATAAAGGTTTTTATTTATCCACAGGATGTTCCCAAACCTTTGTTTATTTTATAGCCCCCAAGTGGCCTTACTCCTTAAAAAATTTACTTCCAATAAATTCATTCTTCTACCTTAATCTATATCTGCTAGTCATTTGTATAATGTCAGGAAGAAGTACAAGCATGCACGCACGCATGCATAAACACATACACACATACGAAAGCCCGATCAGGACATCTAGTAAGCGAGCAAGTGAGCGTGCGAGCGAACAAGCGAGCGTGCTAATTGGTCGTTACCATGCTAACCGCTCGCGTATAGTCTTAACGTGCAGAAGTGAATTATCAAAAAATTTATAAAATAAATTTATCAACATTTTTGTTCTAACTTGTTATTTATTCATTATCGCTTATCCAAATTGATAGAAGAGATAGTAATCACGTTTGAAGCGGAACCAATTGATCTTCCATTACAAAAAGACACATAGTCTTCAGCATCTCAAAGAATATTTACCAAGAGCAAATGGATTAACATATGTTGAAGATGGAAAGACAAAAGGATTAGTTATTGAAGACGGTAAAATAATAATTATTCTACCTGTCAATGAGTATAATGTTCACACTGCAGAAGGTTATATATATCACATTTTTTAACTGTAAATTTTAATTTAGCATAAAGATTTTATATATCTCCATTTCATTTGCACTGTGTTTCTGAATTATTTTGTCTTTATTATAGAAGGACTGTTTGACTCTCCGCCTTTAAAAAGAGCGGCTGACTAAAAAAATGAGCGAATAAAATGTACAAAAAAGCAATAATGGGTGTCGAAACCATTTTTCTTTAGATTTCGGATGTAAAAAAAAGCCGCAGCTGTCAGCCAAAAAAGAAAATAGTTCACATAGGATGGAAGCATCGCTCTATTGAGAGTGGAAAATACTTGCACAAATAGTTACCCAATGGAAAAGCGATATCAATAGATATAAATTTGGATTTAGCAATTATATATTCTGTAAACGATGTAATTAACATGAGTGTACAAGAACTTTCAAACCATGATGTTAGGAAATTACTCTCAGATTCGTACATCAAACTTGGATTTTGGAATGAATCTGAATTAACAAGATTCTGTATGGATGACGGTACAGAATTAGGAATGTGGGAGTATTTTAAATACCAGAGTATAAGTATGAGCAGGATAAATTTGTAGATTCTTAGTACTTCTAAAAATTGTTTTCAATTCTGTTGGTGAAAGCTCATCTGAAAATAATGATATAATTGATGTAAAGAAATCACGTCAGCCATTTTTTGATTTGACGAATGAGATTGCAATACCTGCTTCCTCAGCAATGGAAACACCACTTTCAAAATCTGTGAAGGTTTCATTACTAGCTGCACCAAGTAAAAGATCTTCAATTGAATTTGTCGAAAACAACTATGATATAGTACGAGCTCTCTACTAGCTACAAACTACTTCAAAATATACAGGTGAAGTGTCAATTGAAGAAAGAGATAAAATTGGAATATTTTGGAAATTAGTTGATGGCGAATTAGGATATTCTCCATCAGATGATTCTACTGCCCTTAGATCATGGATTTGCAATAAGTTTGATTTCAATCAACGGTATATCTACATATGAGGTCCAAGTCGACGAGAAGTTACAGAAATACTATAAATTCTTAGAACCTCTTGAAGAAGTTCCTCAACATGCCATAGTCCATGATGTAGTTAAAGTTGTCGGATTTTCCGATATTTACGTGGTACCGCAATGATAGTCTTTATTAAAAAGGACCATTGTTGTTGTGACTATGTAATATCCCTTCATCAGATATTGAATCAACCTGGCATTGTACTGTAACATGCAAGGCTGGCTGCGATTTACTTTCTAAAAAAATTAAGATTGCCAATCAATACTTAAGTTTAGAGTACCAAACTGAAGAAATGCTAGAAATCCAGAAAGAAAATTTCAATAATATAAATGTCCTTATTGGAGAAGGTAAACAAGAAAAAGTTTACAAAATAATATTTGGTGATATAGATGTTGCAATCAAAGTGATTCCAATACTTTCTTGTAATACGAAAGATATTGAAGGGGAGATTGTATCTTGAAATGTGTAAAACATGAAAATTGTATACATTGATGGGAATTTGTCGAGAAATCAAAAGGATTAACTCGATTATGGAGTATTTCGAAGGAGAACCGCTATCAGATGTCATTTTTGAAGATGAAAATTAATACAATGTTAATGATGAAAAAGAAGTATCTATCTCACTGTAAATATGCAAAGCATTCACTATTTTGCATAATCAAGAAAATTCAATTATACATAGAGACATAAAATTGGATAATATGCTTATAAATAAAGAGGGAATAGTCAAAATATGTGACTTAGGCCTTAGTAATTTTACTGTTTTAGTAACAGCTCTCCGGAGCACTGTTGGCGGGCGCCTGAAAGGTACAACTCTGTACATGACTCCGGAATTATTAATCCATAGAAGGTAAGCAACTATTAAAAGTGAAGTTTGGTCTATTGCCTGCGTTTTGATCGAAATTTACAGAGAAGAATTGGAATGGGTTATACCAGATGAAGATTGTATTAAAGATAAATTAAGAAATGGAACTGTCCGAAATGTCAATGGGGTTCCAGAAAAAATAAGGGAAATTCCGTTGCGATGCTTTTCCTACGAACCTCTGGATCGTCCATTGGTAATTCAAATACTTCGTGTCATAATGAGTGAATAATTCTATTTGTTCTTTGATAATCTATTATATTATATTTGAATGTATTAAGAAATATGTTAATAAAACTGCGTTAAAAATATACTATGCTTAATAATTTGAATTCTATGTTGGAGTATAATATAATTTCCATTTGTTAGAATCTTTTTGTATTAAAATTATAATAAATAAATAAAAATAATTTTAATGAATATTGTACTTGTGAATATTCTGAACATTTTTATTACAAACTGTCGATGTAATAATCATTTTCATTCTTGACTGTAACTAATAAAAAGTATTCAAACATTCTGGATCGCTTAAAAAATTAATCAGCTTTTTAATAAACCTATATTAGCATTGAAAATTCATGAAGTACAAGAATAAATGAAATATTTTATTTACACATTATGAAGTAATTTTTACATTGTATCTACATTTAACTAATGACTTATAATAATAATGAACTACTGGTGTAAAATGCATAAGTAATTTTATTAGCGTATAAGTAATAATATATCGTCGCCCCTTACGCAAAGACTAGCACATTTAAGATTTCTGGTAAAATTCTAGTTCTTGTCAAAATGCTCCTACGAAAATTAACAATTTTTAAAATCTTAGACAAAAGCTACCATTTTCTCAGAGGATCTAAGAAAGTGTTTATCAAAAAATTATGTAAAAAGTGCTAGCTTTTTTATAAAAAGTCTCTGTAAAGAATTAACTGTGTTTCAGAAATCTGAAATGTGCTAATCTTCGTAAGGGACATCGATATATATATCCTTAGATGTTTATGTGCAAAAAACAATTACCATTTATACATTTGGTCAATATCTTACGAATGATTTCAAGTTCTTTGGTTAATCCACATCATTATTGTGCGTTTCACATGTATTTATAACTGATAATAAAAATAAAGATTATTAAAACAAATTAATATTATAAATTATAAAGCAATTTTTTGTCGTGTATTCTTCCTTTTTGATCCTTATATTTCTAAAGTTCGATTAAAATTTTGTGGTATAGAATGCTTGCTTCTTTAATATTTGTTGGCATCGAAATATTTGGAAATATTTCATCCACTAATTTAATAAACAGGTTTCTCTGAAAAGTTTTTCAATGCATTCGCAATATGTTGCAAAGGTAATTTGGCTTTCCGAATTTCACATTCCCAGCTTCTTGCTTTTTCATGGTATGTCGGTTCCACTCCATTCTAGTCAATTCTAAATCATTGTTTATTAATAGACCGAAACAAAACCTGAGACATTCTACTTGAATAGCTTTAGATTTATCAAAATGACTTGAGTCCCTCGTGTCTTTGAAGAAATTAATCGTAAACTTAATTGAGTGTCGCCTAATCCTGTCTCAAGAACTTTCCACTCGCTGATTGGCAGTACTCTTTCCTTTCAGAATACTGTTGATTCCAGCAAATTCATCACTTTGATGAGACCGATAAACTTGATGTATTGTTTCTAGAATACAATTTTTCGTGTCATGGTAGGATCTGATAAAGGTTGGAATACAATTTAATCACTGTACAGTTTTCAAATAATAATAAGCAACGATTTCTGGTTTATTGTTAGTCATAGCCAACTCAAACCACAATACCTTACGGGGAAATCCATCTACGCAGCTATGAATAGCAAATCCAAATGGCTTGAGCTTATCGTAACTATCAAGGTGTCATATATAATTTGGACCTGGTACTTTATACACTCGCCTATGCAGTCTATAACTTGCTCTTTCTTCTATATCTTCTGGATCCAATATATGAAGAAGATGGAGTACTGTTTCTCTATACACTTGTAATCCATATTTCATTTTTAGCCTCAACCATAAGGCTTTATAGCCAAGACAACTTCCACTACACACTAGTTCTTCGATAATAGCTAAAACTATGTCAGGTAAATTCTTATTAATATTCTTCCTTTGTAATCCAAAATCTTTAATGATTCTTTGCAAATGTCGATAAGTTATACAATAACCATTTTCTTCTAAAACTCCTCTTATCTCTTCATATCCAAAACCTTCTGTAAAATACTTTAAAATTATATCTTCTCTTGCATCAGATATTTTTCATCTGTGAAAATAGCAATATTGTTAGCAAATATAAGCAAAAAACAAACGTGCAAACTATATTTTATAATGAAGTTTATACTACATACCTGCAGTAATTTAAAGTTAACTAAAAAAAGGTAAGTAGTTAAAACAAAAAAGTTAACGATTTTAACTATTAACTTAAAATTTTCAGAGTACTGTTTAACTGTTAGTAAGATCATAACATTCATATTTCATAACCACAACACCAGCTGACATCTCATTTTTAGCTTTTTCTTCCAAATGTATTAGTCCCAGAGACACCTCATTTCGCACAATCGCACACGTGCATACACGCAAGCACGCACACACAAACGCAAACATACACACACACATATATATGTGTATATATATTGCAGAAAAATCCCTTGTTGCTATTTTTAAAAGAGATTTAATATTGTTAAACAAATGAAGGTTGATATTTGCTGAAAAATATAAAAAATTACTACATGCTCATATTTAGCCTTGATCAATTTTAAACCTAAGGGTTTGCAAAATTTGAAAAAATTTATATACATTCTACATATCAAGAGGAACATTTTTACAGAGGAAATAAAAAAAAAATTTGTTGATTTCAATTTCCCAGAGAATTACCCATATACATTCATGCCTACGTATATACAGACATTTTTTAAAAACTAATTTTTCGGAATCTGGAATCCCCGCCATGGTTGCCTGGGTTGACGCGTGGCCGGTGCACCACCTTTCTGGCATGAGGAAGGGCAACAGTCCTCCCGGCGGGGCTTGTAGCTGGATGATTTGCTGGTTCGCCTGGCAATCAGAAGGCGACTAAACGGTAACCAAGTACACGACAACATACCACACTAATATACAGACAACATCCAACGAACATGAGAGAACGAGACCCATCTCCGCGGCGTCCGAGGCATCCTTCTCCCTGATGCGTGATCCTAAACAGTATGATAGAAGAATGTCTGTGCAGGGGCCCTATGAACGGGTATCGCCTCGAAGCAAGTGTTACGGGGGCCCTATAGACGGGTATCGCCCGGAAGCGAACGAACAAAAAAGTATGATAGAGTCGGGGGCCCTATAGACGGGTATCGCCCAGAAAAAGAAAGAAAGGTTTAGGAAAATGCGAAGGTGCGACGGACAGCGGCGGCAACGTAGCGGCCGGGATACTGCCGCGATCTCACTCGGGAAACATTCACCACACAATATTGCTCACCACTACAAACAGGACACTATTACACATACACTACACCTCAACCGACACTAATACAAGGGTCACGCTACGTAACGAGCATGTTGACGCTGCCCGCAAGGGATGTGCTGCATAATGCATGAAACGTGCGTAGCGTGGTATCTCCCGACGTCAACGCGTCGCACCCGCGGGAGTGCCAGGATGCCAATGATTGGGTGTACGTGCGCAGGCTGTTTCGGTTGTAAGTTTCCCGTCACGGGCCCCAAACGGTTATAGCAATGGGGGTAGCTATAGCCGCGTTCACACCCCCACCCCATGAGGTAACGGCGTTCGGAGACGGCCTGGTATTCCGGAGCACTTAAAAAACTTATGGATAACCAAAAAAGAAAAGAAACGGAAGGTGAGGCAGGAAAAGAAAATGAAATGGCAATGAATGGGCAGGAAGAGAATGTCCTCCGCGGGCAACAAACACCGCAGGGGACACCCTCATCCGAAAAACGACGAAATGAAAAGCGGGATTGGGAGGAGACGAAAAAGAGGCTCCTTGAGATCCAAGGTAAAGAGAAGAACCTCAATGTAAGAGGTGAGAAAATGGCAGAAGAACTGCAAGGCAACTGCCCAGAACAGATGGGAGCCGCCCTGGAGGGAATGACGATGATGCTGAAAGCATTGTCAGATTATGTCTGCAACCAGCAAAAGGGTGCAGGAGGGGCTATCAAAAAAGGTATACCCCTACTACACGGCATGGTCCAGCTCCTGACTGAGATGTGCAGTGAGGCTCAGGGTAGATCAGAGACCTTGCCTCAGGCAAAAAATGCCTCGGAGCAAGGTCCCGGTGGATCGCAGGGTGGCAAGAAGGCCACAAACAATCGACTGCCTAGATCCGAAAGGAAGAGAGACAGGGTTACTTCACAAGATGAAGAAACCCCAAATAAAAAGACGAAATCTGTCGCCGGCGCATGGCAACAGGTACGGAATAGGCACGTTAAGAGTAAAAATTTGGACGACCCTAAGGCCTCCGCCGGACCCAGTACTAGTAGCGGGGACACGGCAAGACTGACGGCGCCAAAGACAAAACAGCGCGGGAGTGAGGCTACCCAGAGGCTCGGCCCGCCATCCGGACCCCGAGGTGGCCTCCCCGCTCTCAGAACGAGACGCGACGCAATACTGGTACAGCCGACGGAGGGCAAGACGTACGCCGATATTGTAAGCACCTTAAAGAAAGGTGTGGACCCAGACGCGACAGGTACAAAAATACGCAAGATGCGTACGACGGAAAAGGGTGGCGTCCTCCTTATCTTGGAGCACGGGACGACCGATACACAGCCGTTCCGTGATGCCATCAAGGAGGCCGTCAAGGGAATGGGAAGTGTCAAAGACATGACAGACAGACAGACCGACAGTTGAAATCCTAGACCTAGACTGTATGGCAACAGAAGTCGAAGTGAGGGATGCAATCAAGCGAGAAACTGATTGTGAGACAGAGATCAAAATAACCATGTTTGATCCGAATGACAGAGGGCAGAAAATGGCTCTAGCTGAACTAGATCGCAGCGCGGTCGCCATTATGCTAAAGAAAGGTAAAATGAGAGTCGGCTGGATCAACAACTGCCGAATTAGACAAAGGGTGACAGTAACTCGATGCCACAAATGCCTCGGGTACGGGCACCTGAAAAAACTGTGCAAAGGAATAGACAGGAGCAAATGTTGCTGGAAATGTGGCAAAGAAGGCCACAAGGCAGCAGCATGCTCAGCCAAACCAGATAACAGGCTCACCTGTTTCCTGTGCGTGGAGAAGGGTATCGACATCGCAGCTCGAAACCATTTTCCAGGAACAGGTGCCTGCACAGTATTCAGAGAAGCCCTTAAGGCATGCAAGTTACATCCTTCGAGATGATCTGTGTACTCCAAGGGAATATGCACAGAAGCAGACTCGCCCACGACCTCCTCCCGCAGTTCATCGCGGAGTGGGATGTGGACGTCATGCTTTTGTCGGAATTGTACAAACACGAGAATACCCTGTCGTGGGTGCCAAGCGACAGTGGTACAGCCGCGATCTGGGTACGCGCGGACAATGTGACCTCGGACAGGGGGGCCGGAGAGAACTTCGCGTGGGCAAGAGTTGGGACCGTTACGTTCGTGAGCGTATACCTCTCACCCAGTTTGACAGCTGACGAATTTACGCGCAAATTTGACATGTTAGAAGACGCGCTACGAGGAATAACTGGCAGTATCGTGGTTGGCGGGGATTTCAACGCCAGAGCGATTGAATGGGGGATGCCCATAACGAACGGACGGGGACAGCTCATACTCGACGCAACGGCAAGGCTTGGACTGACGACGCTAAATGTAGGCTCGACACCAACGTATGTTAGGCCTGGATTTGGCCGATCCATACCAGACGTAACGTTTTCAAGCGAAGGGCTGGCTAGGAATATTCGGAACTGGCACGTAACTGACGACGAGAACGGTAGTGACCATCAGTACATCCGATTCGAGATAGGGGGCGGGGACGAAAGGACAAACACGTCAAGACGAAGCGAGCACTTTCCGCGATGGAACGTCAGACGTATGGACCGCGAGAAATTGGTAGAGGTGGTAATGGATGCGGAACCTCCCTCTGCGAGAATTCCGCGTGTACCAGTAGGCCGTGAAAGAGCGGAAGTGCTCGTAGAAAGAACGACGAGAGTGATAGCGAAAGCGTGCAACGCCGCTATGCCACGGACGTGCACGAGAAATAGACGACAACCAGTATACTGGTGGACCGACGAGATCGCGACACTCAGGAAAGAGTGCCATGCGCGCAGACGGGCGGCACAGTGTGCGCGACTCCGGGAAGGAAGCGACGATCTCATGCAGTAGTATAGGGTGGCACGGAAGCAGCTTCGCTACGCGATCAAGCACAGCAAGCTTCGTTGCTGGAGACAACTTTGCGAGGACGTCGACGGCGACCCTTGGGGGATGGGCTATAAGATAGTAACCCAAAAACTGAAAGCACGAGCGGCCAATTCGGTGATGAGCACGCGAAAAATCGAAACGGTAATTGACGGGCTCTTTCCAACCCATCCACTTAGAGACCACGCGGAATACACCGACATACGCGCGGACAATATCCCGCTGTTCACGGAGGGGGAGCTTTTGGCAGCTACCTCCTCCCTGAAGGGCGGAAAGGCACCAGGACCGGACGGAATACCAGTAGAAGCAATAAAGATAATCGCTAAGTGTAGGCCACAGATACTGCTTGAAATGTACAATACATGTTTGGTAGAGGGGGTATTCAGCTACCGCTGGAAGAGGGCGCGATTGGTTCTCATCGATAAAAATAAAGGGGACCCAAATTCTCCATCCGCTTACAGACCTCTTAGTCTGCTCGATACGATGGGGAAAACAGCTGAGCTGCTTCTTAGGCCAAGGATCCAGGGAGCGATTCGGGAAGCAGGCGATCTTTCCGATAACCAGCACGGTTTCAGGAAGGGTCGATCGGTGATAGGCGCGGTGCGCGAAGTAACAGCGTCGGTCGCTAGAACAGATGAGGCGTGTCATGCGGCTAGACCGATAGTCGTGCTGGCAACGCTTGATGTTAAGAACGCCTTCAATTCCGCGAGATGGGTCGACATCCTGGCGGCTCTTTGAGCCTTTGGGGTGCCAGACTATGCCTTGCGATGGATTGAGGACTATCTGAGTGACAGAAAGCTTTTGTACGAAACGGACGAAGGACTCAAAGTCAGACCTGTCACGGCCGGCGTGGCGCAGGGGTCGATTTTGGGTTCGGATTTCTGGTTAGTATTATATGACGCAATGCTGAGACTCCAGATGCCGATCGGGGTGTCGCTGATAGGATGCGCGGACGATGTAGCGGTGGTAATAGTTGCGCGCGACGTAGATACTGCCCAGTTCCAGCTGACCATGGCCATGCGGCGCATACTTCGCTGGATGCGTGAGCACGGACTACGGCTAGCTTTAGATAAGACGGAAGTAGTATTGCTGACTAGGAAACGAATCCAGACAGCAATGGACATAACGGTAGGTGACGCGGTGGTGAGGACGCGTCCGGCGGCTAAGTATCTGGGGGTGACCCTAGACAATAAGCTGACCTTCGCTCTTCATCTCCGAATCACGGCGAATAGGGCGGCGAAACGGGTAGCCGAATTAAGCAGGCTCATGGCCAACGTGCGCGGGCCACGACCTGCAACGCGCAGACTGCTCATGTCAACCACGAACTCCATTCTCCTCTACGGAGCGGAGGTCTGGGCCGATGCCATGAGCAAGGAAAAGTATAGAAAGTGCAAAGCGGCGGTGCAGCGCAAGGGAGCACTTCGAATAGCAAGCGCGTACATAACGATTTCAAGGGCAGCGATATTCGTTATCGCCGGAGTTATCCCCGTATATCTGCTTGCGCAAGAGCGAAAGCGGATATACGAGCGGAGCCACGAGTTCGGGAGGGCCCGCGCAGCGACAGAAGAACGGGAACGGACAATGACGGCGTGGCAGGACGAATGGCTGGGTGAGAGGCAACGACCACAACCACGTCGACAGCAACAGGCACGATGGACCTACGAACTAATACCGGAACTGGCTCCGTGGCTGGGCAGGCAATTCGGGGAGGTGAGTTTTTACCTCACCCAGTTCTTGTCTGGGCACGGATACTTCAGACAATACTTACACAGAATGGGGAAGGTTAGAACGCCGGCGTGTACTTACTGCGGGCACAATAAAGACGACGCGGAACACACGTTTTTCGTGTGCCCGCACTGGACCGAAGAACGACGAAGACTGGAGACCATTACGGGGCCGACAGTGCCAGCCAACATTGTTGCAACGATGTTGGAGAGCAAAGACAAGTGGGACGCGGTAGCATTATATATCGAAAAGGTCCTCCGCGCGAAACGGGAAGACGGATGCTTGGCCGAATGGCCAGGCTGACGAAAAGACAAGACAATCGAAACTTGGCAGGACTGACTGAGGACGAAAGAAGAAAAAGACAGGCGGCCCTCCACTCGAAGTAATGCGAAAGCGGTACCGGGTGGCGGGCGTTCGCGGCACACTCGTTTTTAGTGGGTAGGACACGGCGGCGAGCCCGCCTCGGCTGTAATCCGGCATTGAGCACGGACATCAGTTGAGGATGGACAGCGCGCCAGTGGAGTCCCACACTAACACCCCAGAGTGTAGGAGCTCAGGAGATGGTGTCCATGATGATTTTTGCGAGTTAAAAAAAAAAAAAAAAAAAACCAGCTGACACCTCATTTTTAGCTTTTTCTTCCAAATGTATTAGTCCCAGAGACACCTCATTTCGCACAATTGCACACGTGCATACACGCAAGCACGCACACACAAACGCAAACATACACACACACATATCTATGTGTATATATATTGCAGAAAAATCCCGTGTTGCTATTTTTAAAAGAGATTTAATATTGTTAAACCAATGAAGGTTGATATTTGCTGAAAAATATAAAAAATTACTACATGCTCATATTTAGCCTTGATCAATTTTAAACCTAAGGGTTTAAAAAATTTGAAAAAATTTACATACATTCTACATATCAAGAGGAACATTTTTACAGAGGAAATAAAAAAAAATTTGTTGATTTCAATTTCCCATATACATTCATGCCTACGTATATACAGACATTTTTTAAAAACTAATTTTTCTGAATCAGGAATCCCGAAACGTCGAAATTTATGAAAATCGGTCATCCAAAAATTTTCAACGTTACAAAGCTTTCTCTTTGAGAAAGCAATAATATTAGAATTTATCAATGATGATATGTAGTGAACAAATGCAAAAAATGGTCAAAATTAAGAAATCATGACATTTTATATGCTCTAGTACGTGTCATTTTTGCTATCATTCTTCACTCCATTAAACAAATTATAAATGAAATATCCAATGGGAAGTATCATCATCGAATCGTTCATTGCTTGGACCTTCGCTACCTAAAGAAAATTTAACGAATTATGAAGCTTATCTGAAAAAACTTACGGTAATGCCTCACTTTACTCAAATAATCGTTGAAAATACAAAATCTTTTTTAACTACAAAATGATTTTTTTTCTTGAAAACTGAGAAGGCTAAAAACTTGAAAAATTTACTGAATATTCTCCTCCATATTCTTATTTCATATTTGTTGCATATTCTCCTTGTTATTCTTAATCTTATTAACATAAGCGTTACCCACTGTGGGTCATATAATCAAGATTTTATCATACAAACAGTAGTAAAAATTAAGAAAATTAAATTTTTGTTATGTTTTTCACTGTAGGCAAAATAAATGATTTAGTTAAATGTTTAAGATTTTATGAATCCTTCATGCTCATATCAGTTTTATAGATCCCCTATCGATGTTTTACCAGACCAGCATAGGCTATCATTGGCATGCTTCTTTCTAGAGTGTGGCACTATATTTTTTGTCCATATTATTAGTTTCTATAGTTTTCTTGCATAGTTTATGATCTTCATAAGTAGATGAGTTAACATATCTTAACCTAAAATTGCAATAACTTTAAAAAAAAATTATAATAGACACTTATTTATAAATTTTGACGGAACTGTCACTATGGCCAGTACAACCTTAAAAACCAATAAATCCCAATATGCCTTTCTCTTTATTCAAACAAGCATATATTAATTATCCACAAAAAGCAAACAATACCATTTTAGCCTCCACTGCTTAACGTTTAATATTTAATCAGCACACTGCAAAACGAAGGCCACCTCCTATAAATTCGTGCTTATCGCGTCTACGCGCGTTTACCGTTATCGAGCCAGATCTGCATTAAACAGCGCTATAACCACGCTACGCTGCATTTAAGGAAGCAGAGGAAAAAATAAACAATGAGAAGAACTGACCGCTGCAGCATTAATATTCAGAGGGGCGCACGCGATGCTCGCGCGCTCACGCGGTTTGTCCTCTTCCATTGCTGCGGCAAAACCAACGCAAAACGCCAAGTGATACGCGAGAACTTTCGCAATTACATGCGAGAGAGGAAGAGAATGGCGTAAGTCGTCATACGAGTGAGTAATAAGAAAATGACGGGTCATCAAAGACCATCTACGACTTGTCATGTTTTTTGTATTACTTTTTTTTTTTATCGAGGAGCATCAATGGTTTCATTTTTATTTGCGACTTTCTTCGGTTTTACGAGATACGTTTAAAGGAAAGAATGATGACTGTCGTAACATTTTTTGTTCATTTTAGAAAGTGATATCGATTTTACGGAAGCAAGAAACTTGACACGAGGTTAAACGTTTCAGAGGTTCTTGTACGAATAGGCTGCTGAATGAGGACGATATATTTTTTAAGGAAGGAAGGAAACTGTGTGATTTATACGCTAGTTAGAACTGTAATATTAACGTAAATAATAGAAAGAAGGTACACTCAGCTCCTACAGTGCGTCTCATAACTATAGAAACACCACAAATTTTCACGTTTAAATGTGTATATTATACCTTTTTTTAAAGAACCTGTAACTTTGGAAGCAAAAATCCGAGGATAATTTTGCAAAAAGCCAATGAATGGAAAATATATTCTCTTTAAAACATTACTAGAATATTTCTTTCGCATCAACATTAAAGAAGTTATCGTTGTTTTATAACTATAGAAACACTTTAAATTTTTAGACCCATTTAAATCCATGTAAATTTTTTATCTAGGATTCAAGTTTTGTTTAAACCGTCCGTGAATTTTTCATAAGTTAATGTAGACACAATATTTTGGTAACGTCTTAAAGAGAATAAAATTGCCTTTTATTTGCTATTTTTAAAATTATCCTTTGTTTTTTGCTTCGAAAGTTACAGGTTTTTTAAGAAAAGGTATAATACACAGATTTAAATGTAAAAATTTTTGGTGTTTCTATAGTTATGAGACGGACTGTATTATTATGTATACATAATAAAATGTGAAAATACCCCAAACACAGATAATGCAATATTCAAAAAGTCTAACAAAAATGAATTCGTGAAATAAAACTGACATTCATAATTCATGAATGTACTTTGTATATTGCTTAATCTCGTTTAGTCTCATTTATCTTGCTAAATAAGGTGCTTAAATTGGTTTATTATTCATGTTGCTACTACCTTTGAATTTTTCAATAGAAAAGTCTGCCATCCGAACTTCTATCTCGTAAAGTTAACTTTTTAAACTTTATTATTAAATTACAAAATATATCAAACAGCAAATGTTTGCTTACCATGTAAGGGAGAATGGTAAAATGTGGCACAGCACGCGACTTGGTGCACCTGTAGTAGTGCAACAGAAATCTAGATGTAAAAGTTACCTTACTTCCGGACTCTCTAGTTAAATAATTTTATGTGCACGGTGATTATATCAGTAAATGAGCACTGAGTGAATTTTCTCTCTTCATATTCTTGTTTCTTTGCAATATAAGCATAATTATTATAACAAAAATTGAGAGGATGCACGATAAAATGGTATAAGTTGAGTTATACCGTTTCTTCAGAGATTGCATGACATGAATCAGCAACATTTAATGCACCAAAAATTTATTTTTTTTAATATATACATACCGTGTAATAAAATAAAGTCGTATATACATTATCAGTATTCATCTAAAAACATATTTTTGTTACAATAGTATTAATATAACAATAAGAAATGGACTTGATTTATGATAAAATGGTATAACTCAAAAAATTCATTTTTTATTATTCAGCTCGGTTTTTAATTTTTCTTAGATTTGTGTATCAAACTGGTGTATCATAGAGTTATTCAAATCCCTATAAAGTTATAGCAGCGTGAATCCTTTTTAACATGATTTCCTAAGTTTTTCTCATTTTTGTTAAAACACAATTTTTCGTTGTTTTGCTGCGCGTGAGGGGAAACAATTCGGCGACGCGCTGGATGCTCTGCTAGATGCTAATTTTTCAGTTACGCGCGACATCGCTCTGTTTTACGGTCATTTCTACCGAACTGGTTGGCTAAAATGACCGGGAAAACATCGGTCAATAGAGAATATAGTCGACTACTACCACACCAAGTTTCAAGTAACAATATTAATTAGGTCGTCTGTAATCGACAATGAGAAGAAAAAAATTATCTTGACTCCTATTGGTCAGATCCTGAAGTTGTTTTTTAAATTCATGTTTTTATAACCACATTCCAATACACTTAGTTGCAATACTTAGATATTGCAATCTTCGAAGATAACTCTTCTTAACTACAGCTATTTTCGCGTTTTTATTAAAAAAATGGGTAATTTTAAAACAGCATTTTTTTCTTTTTGCATGCATAAAGTATATGTTAATATTTTTAATTTACCATCAGTTACATTAAATAATGGGAGGGACAAACATGGCAGCGAATCCAAAATGTTGCATAAGCAACGTAGCAATATACCGACATTTTGAAATTTGGAAATCAGATGCGACTCATCTTTTTAAGTACCCATACACGTATCTTAACTTGCATTATTGACATAATTGAACGCTTCTTAAGGGATAACATCACTCTAGAGGCCGAAAAAAGGCCTAATTTTGACAATTTATTCTGGGATTATGGGAAAAGGAATAGTATTCATATTTAGTCGGTTCATTTAACACATATTGATGTATGAAACAAAATTTTTTTATTATGATTTTTGTACAAAATGATGAACCGTGAGAGCTGGAACAAAATACCAAAAATTTTCTGAAGCTACATACTAATAGCTATCGAAGTACGTAGGATTATTTTTTATTCCAATTTTTGTAGAATCTGTGCACTTCTGAACAAAACGTATGAATTTTCGACTAAAAAAAGAGTAGTAAATTGTTAATAAATCAAGTAATTTTCAAAATATCAAAAAACGGCTACGTACTTCGATGGAGAATGTATTTGTGAAGCTGCTGTAAAAATTGCAAGTCGATCCATGCAATGGTGTTGAAGCTATAAGAACGCCCAGTTTGAAAAAACCCGTTTCGAGAAAAACGCGTTTAAAGTTTTCGGAGCATTTAAATCCTTTAAATTTTTGTATACCTCTAATCTGCGATACCTGCACCGTTCATTTGGCCATCTCTATTAATGTCTGACTCCTTCTCTTCCTTCCTGGCTGATTTTAAGGACACCCGGGCTTCTCTGGCATCGTCTGTTAGGGATCTCTCGGAAAACTTGATGCGACGCGCGTCCGCCTCCACGCAGAAATTATAGCAGTTCGGTCCGATTGTCAAGCCCAAGTGTTGCATCAGCTTCATGACACTTGAAAGGCCATCATTGTAAATACCTGCAGCAATATATACTGCGATATCGAGCACGTGTTTGCCACTAGAGAAAGATTTTTGAGCCATAGACCAGACAGTCGCATTGAAACTTTCGTTGCTATTTTGTGTGAAGCCGCCTAAGCAACGCGTAAGTAGATCGTCACTACTTAACTCTTTATAAATTGGCGAAATCGCTTTATAAACTTCTTCAGAGAGAGGTGGTTTATGTACAAAATCTTCTCCAGTAGCTTGAGCCTTTTGCCAAGAGCACTATGAAGTTTCTCCGCGCGGGCATCTTTCGTGTTTCGGTTGATCATCAGTAGACAATTTGTGGTCCAGCGTTGCGTAGATTTCATTGCGCATTTTCTTCTCAGAATCATGATTCCTACGAATTGCTAAACCATAATAAATTGCCAACTTGTCTATGAGCTTGCCAGTAAGCTTGCCTTTTCCTTGTAAGTCCTTTTATTTGTTATTTCAAATTACGGAAACGAGAACCCATCCGCTTCTGCACATGATCGATGCATTCTTTTTTTTTTACGGTGAACTTTTCGTAGAGCTCAGAATCTATGATTCCTTTGAAGGTTTTTGAATCTCCGTCGCCCACGTAATTAGCGTACTTCAAATTGTGCAAAGATTCTGAGTGCTGGAACATTTCGATGACGGCGTCCACTTCCATCTTTCCTGCGGAGCCGACGTGGTTCGCTTGGCATTCATCTTTGTGTACTTGGCTCCACTCCTTGAACTCGATGGTGTCAGTTTTGGTTTTCCAAAATTCGCAAGCTTTGCAATATTTAGATTTCACCAAAATATCGACTACTTTGCCAGTATACCAGCCGATAAGTGAAATAAACCCGTAAAGAGATGAAAACCCACGCTTCCTCCACGAACCATCACCAGATACAGTAATGCCATTTGGATCGTCAGTTTTTTCTCGTTCTTTTTTAGCTGCAGTTTTCATACTGAACTTACAAAAATAAACAGTTTCTGCTTCAATGACAATTTTCTTAACAACTGTATCGTAAAACGATTGAAAAATTGGCCGCGGGAGATCCATGAAGGCGCAAAACTTTATAATGCCATTCAATCCTATTCCTAGTAATCGCATGGCAAGAACAATTCTACGATTAATATCATATCCTTTCTCAGTAAAATGGACAACTAGGAATAGTAATCTGATCACATTTATTACAGGAAATCACAATTTTGAAACCCAAGCCTCGCTTTCCAGTTTCGGTGAACGTTACATTGGATTTACATCTTTTACATACAAGAGCTTGCGATATCGCGGTGAACACTGCTACAAAATTCAGAATTCGGTAACTGAAACCTTCATTTACTTCAAAATCATCGAAGTTTACATCTGATAATTTTTTAGCCGATGTACTAACGTTCTCCAGGCTTGGCTTCTCCAGCTCGTAACGGTTTTGCGGCCGTCGGTTTGATATTCTCGGTCTCTTTGCACTACTCCTTCCTCCTTGGCCGGTTTTCTTGTCACAATACACGACTTTTCTCGAACTCATATTGTTTATTCGAAAACTTTTACAATAACAAAACACGTTATTAATATTTGAACGAAAATGTACGGAAAGAAAATAAAGCGTCTGCACGGCGTCGCTTGGCAGCTGTACTAGTTCACACACACACACACACACACACACACACACACACACACACACACACACTTCTATTCGGCCTTAGTACACCCTGGTGGACTTCTGAGGAATCACAATGACCATAAGCAATAGAATTTGAAAAGGTAGGAGCACTACATAGTCGATAAATCAGAGCGCGCCGTGGTGGCTGATTCAGCCGTCACGGCGCGCTCCGAGGCGCTGCGGCAAAATCGAGAATTGGACCTCTTACACATTTTATTTCTGTATAAAACCAACTGGATATGATTTTTAAGGGTCCAAAGTATCGTTTAAGCCAAAAAAAAATCGATTTTTTGAAAATTTTAGACTGGTGTTACCCCTTAATGTACTTTTTTGAGTTTTTTACCCTAAACGTCCATTTTAAATAAAAAAAATGGTTTCTTGACTTTTGAAACTATACTGATACTATGCAAAATTTACATTTAAACAACTTTATAACAGTTACTTTCTTTGATAAAATCTATATTTAACGAGTTATTTTAAGTAGAGTAAAAAAAGAGCGGTAATTAGGTCATTTTTGCGTAAAAACGCACTTCTTTGCCAGATCCATTGTAATCGCTTTAGGAGCATATTCTACAGGTCAAAAGCTATCATTAGACTTACTCTCCCTGGCGCCCTGACTAGACGTGGATCAGCATTAGGGTGGACGTACTGTTTCTAGCCAATTTAAGCTTTTTTTGACTGTCGAGAACGTATTTACTACAGTAAAATATAATGCTTAATCATTCAATAAATTTTCTTATATTCTAAGATACATGTATTTGACAAATTCATCGTTTACTTTATGAAATACCCCGAAAAAATTTCACAAATGAAAAAACTAAAATAAAACTCGTTTTTCACCGTTTTTGGTTAAATCACTAGTTTTGACCATAGGGATGTACTGGTTTTGGCCACTATCAACATTCATATATACCATGAAAATGTTTTCGTATTATGAATTATTACCAATTAAAACACATAAATTTTACAATAAAGCAGTTATTGTAACTGTTTGGATTTAATCTCTTTTAAAATGTTAAATTCTACATATTTTGTGTGCTAAAGTACAAATATACGTAAAAGTCATTTAGTATTCTAAAAATCATTCAAATGATCACTTTTCTTTCTTAGAACAGTTTTTCCTTTCTTTACAATTCTATAAAATGCGTTTCTACAAATTCTACAAATTCTACAAAATTGTATTCAATTCGGAGAAATTTTGATGAACCAAATATATCCTATTATAACCTATAATATGCTTTCGATGCCTCTAGTATGCTTTTTCTCAGTAAAAACATAGTTTGAAATCATATTATCTACTTCTTAGACTTACAAAACTCAAAATAAGCATAATATTAACTTTATTGTTATACTACTTCTGGACAACCTTAATATTCTATAATATTGCAGTTTTCTTTTCAATTTTTTAATTTATTCTTAATATTTTAACCTAATTAATTGTACCTAATATTACTAACAAGAAGAATATTAGGGATGCGGGTCCCGAAATTTCTGAAACTTTGAGAATCATTTACTGATAGCTAGAAATTATGATCATAACTTTGCGTGTTTTTTCATTAAAGAAATCTACTCGAAATTACCTAAAAGTAGTCAGAAAGAGCTTTAATTTGAGACCTGAAACGTTAAACAACATTAATCTGAGTCACTGCAGTTATTAATAATTGAATTTATCAACAAAAATGCATGAAAAGTCAACTAATTTAAAATACTTCATTTTCTTCGAATATTCGTGTATTTTTAGTTGATAAGTTCAATTATTAATAACTTTGGCTCAGATTAATATTTTTTAAGGTTTCAGATCTCAAATTAAAGCTATTTGTAACTACTTTTAGATACTATGAGATAGATTTCTTTAATGGACAAACATACGGAGTTATGATCACAGATTAAGATTCCATTTGTAACGTGATGAATACCTGGAGATAAGGAGAGAGGAAAAAGTAGAGAAATGTGGGAAAATCGGAGACGAGCTCTAGATAGAATTTAGTAGATAACGAGAGAGCGTAAATTTTGGCAGACTATCGCCGGTCGTTGATTAACGTGGTTGGTGTCCTCTCCGCAACTTTTCCTCTCGCACGTCCCTGTGCGCGAATATTCATAGCCGATTGCAGACAACACGTGTATGAAAATAGTACCTCTGGATCTGGAATTCGGATCTCCATCTGTTCATATAATTCCTAGGTGACGTCGCCAAGTTGGGGATGGTCGACCTGGTGTATCGACCACAGTCAGGCCTGGCAAATAAGCAGCAACCTAGTTGCACACGCCAGATCAGCGACGAGATATAACGCCGAGCGACACACCAATTCTACAACGTCGAGCAACATCTTAGCTGCCACGACATAGCGGCCTTCTCCAGCGAGAACTTCAGCAACGATAATCAGGAGGTGAAGAAAAGTGTGATAAAGATATAAGAGTATGTATAGATGGATGTGTGAGCGGATAGCATATTAGATTTTGATGTATATTAGGTGCGATATAGCGAACCCACGCCATACGCGTATTTCTATAAATAAATAAAGTTTTTTACATTTTTACATAGAAATTTTACCCATATATATTTTTTTCATAATCCCATTTCCTAATTATTCTCTTTCCTTACACATTTTTAATGAATCCATTCAGAAAAAACTACTGGTGCTACGCTTCATTTCTATCTATCAATGAATGATCCTCGAAGTTTCAGAAAATTTCAGGACCCGCATCCCTGATATTGTCCTTGTGAGTAATATGAAAGTTTTAGTCATCTGCTTCTCTTGTCGATTAGCGTAAGAAATTGCCATTTTCGACACTTCAAACTAAAAGTATTTTTTCTTTCAAATTATACTGACAAGGAGAGGCCACAACCTGTGGGAAGCAATTTTCGCTGAGGCTTCAGGAAGCAGTTTTCGGTACCAAAAAATGATACTTATCACCTGTCGTTTCATCTCATAGGCCCTTGGGATCAAGATATGTCCTTTTGGAATCAAAATACGCGTTATTTCAGTAAAAAATGGTACATATTCTTCGTATCATAACTTTGCAAGTTTTTTTTCTAGAGAAATGATGTAATAAGATAAAAAAGTTGACTAAAAGAGCTTTAATTTAACCTTTGTTTCATACAAAAATAAGATTATGTTGCAAAGTTATAAACAATCAAAAGTGATGACGAAATGCATGAACATTGATGATATTCAGCTCTTCGAATTGAGTAAATTTCCATGCATTTTTTGTCATTATTTTTGATTGTGTATAACTTTGTAACATAATCTTATTTTTGTATGAAAAAAACCTTAAATGAAAGCTCTTTCAGTCAACTTTTTTAGCTCATTACATAATTTCTCTAAAAAAAGAAAACTTTCAGAGTTATGATACGAAGAATATGTATAATTTTTTACTGAAATAACGTATTTTGATTCCAAAAGAGCATATCTTGATCCCAAGGGCCCATGGCATGAAACGACGGGTGCTAAGCATCATTTTTGGTACCAGAAACTGTTTTCTGAAGCCTCAGCGAAAATCGCTTTCCGCATATTGTGGCCTCTTCTTGTTGCATGGAAATCTATAGTTCAAACTTTTAAAATGATTTAAATTATGTTAAATGGCCAAAACCAGAGCACTGGCCACAAACGGTACATCCACCCCACTCCTTAAAAAATTAATTTTTTTTTGTTTTTGATGTTTTTTGTTTTCATAGTAGTTATTCGATTTTTAGGTTCTAGTTTTTCAGGTTTTTTGGTACATTAGAAATAATATCATCGATCCAGCGAAAAAACATCTGAATGAGCATAAAAATATTTAACTTTTCGGACCTGCAAGTTTGGAAGATCATTCCCTTCTTTTGGTATATACGAAAACGTCATTTTTTGTTTTAACGGTTATATTTCGGAAACATATGATAGAAAATTATTGAAAAAATTTAAGATGATTAGGAATATGAAGAAGAATATTCAGTAAAATATTTTAGTCTTGACCATTATCTTTTACAAGAAAAAAAAATATTGTAAAAAAATCAATTTTCTTTCTGCAATGATAACTGAAGTAAATCGGGACTATTTTATCTAAAACTTTACAAAAAGTTAGCTTTTTACTATCTCATGATCTGTACGCTTTTTCTGATCATGAAATCTTTTATTTTCTAAGATATTAAAGTTAGGTGTTTTTTTAAATTTATTTTTTTTGATTGCTTACATCTCGAGAAAAAAGCGGTCAGTTTTTACGAAACAGGGCTCAATTTCTTAATTTTCAAATGAAGTTTTAAAATTAAAAAAAAATTCAAGATTCATCGACTTGATTTGGTTGTATAACGATTTTTCGATTTTTGAGTTTTAGATTTTCGGGTCTTTTGGCATGTTAGAAATATTATGATCAGTTTAGTGTAAATGCATTAAGAAGAGCATACAAATACCTATCTTTTCTTTTTCAAACCGCAAATTAGGCTCTTTTCCTTCTTTTGTTATACACAAAAACGTAATTTTTTGTTTAAATGGTTATATCTCGGAAAGATATAGCAATTTAAAATTAATTTATAAGAACAGATAATTTCTTATTGAAACCATTAATTTAATTTGAAGAAACTAAGTGCCAATGAATTTACAGTGGTTTTTTTTATTTTAAAGTTTTCTTGTGACTTAAACGATGGTATAGATTTCGTAAATTTCACCATTGGGCACACGTAGTATAGAATGCCTGATCTAACGCATATCTATACTACTGAATGTTATGATTCTATTTTTCCTTTTACAGATACGTAGTAGTTTTGTAATATTAACGTTTAATAAACTAACAGTGGTATTCGCTAGGTGCATAGATGGATGCGACACCTAGAATTCGAAACTTCTGACGGACTATTATTCAGTTACTCAACATATATACATATATATGTAATAATACATTCAAGTCCGTCAACGCTGCCGTTTGTGGCCACCATGGGTGCTGTCATTGTTTCTTTTATCCCCTCTTTTATGGAAAATCGCTTATTAGTTAACAAAAGCATTGTTAAATTCAAATAATCAGAATTGATGCAGTCCTGATATAAAGACAATATACAAAAAGCTTTTATACTTGGGAAAAATCAAAAGATTTTTTCAATTTATTTATCAATGCGCATGTAGAATTTAATTTACATTGAGCAAATACATTTCGTAGTAGTATTTACAACTTATTTCTTAATTTCCTGATTTTAAGTAATTATTTATAGCATAGAAATATCAATTTCTAAAAATTATTTTTATAGGATCATATAGTATATTTAAGAACATGGATAAATGTCTTCTTTATTATAATATTTAGTTGAAGAACATAATTCAAAACCAAGTAAGGTTTTGAACATTATACAGAGCAATCAGACCGATAGCTCTGCGAAAATCCCTCAAATCAAGTAGTCCCTGGATAGCCACTTCTTTGCTAACAGTCAATTAACTCGATTTCGGATACTCGACAAGTGTATCAATAAAGCTCAGTAGAAATAGAAGAACTGTTTTAGTCTCATTAGAGTGGATCGCTAATCTATTTATTGCCACGCTTCTAATTAACAATATTTTTATTAATATTTTAATTAAAGTTACATAAATAAACATAGGTTTTTCATTAATTAAGTATAAATTTACCTTATTTATTTACTAATTGAACATAATTCACACCCCCAGTGTAATACTATGCTAACTCAAATTTTCCAATTATCGGGAAATCAAGATTTACAAAAAATGCAATCTCAAGCTAATAAAAGCTATGCTAGACAAAATTGAAGGTAAATCTGGTACAATACTATGCCAACTGAAAATTCTCCAAAAAATCTGGAGCAATAATATTCCAACATAAAATTTTCAAAATTATCATACCCTAATACAGTTAATGAGTTCTATTATGCGCTCGTGATCATAATGTAATAATAACTGTAGAATATGTTATTTGATGTCCAGTGATTCAATTTCAATCGTTAACTCGAAAATGACAATTTTTTAGTTGGCATAGTATTGCACTTGGGGTGCAAATCATTCTTTTTTATCATAATCCGTAAATATGACAGTTCATGTAGTTGGATTACTGTAAAAATAATAGCTATAAGATAATAAAACTATAGCAAGTTAAATAAATATTTCATTTAGATTTAATTAATTCTAATTTTTAAATATTCCAAGTATCTAAGGCATAATATTACTTTTTATATTTGAACCAAAAATGTAAGTCTAATATTCAAGTAATAGTACACTCCCAACTGGCAGTAATGAAGCTATATACTTGATATCGCCAACAAAATTTTCTCCAGAGTCTCTTACAAAAATACTCCATATTCCCGAATACATTCAGAAGCATCAAAGCATTTCAGTCTTTTCTCTCCCGCATAAAAAAGGAGAGAATAAAAAAAGCTCCGAAAGAACGCCGAGGAGTAGGAAAACGACGATAAGAACAGCGAATCGCTCGGCTCGTCGGCGGGATGAAATGGCGAAACGATTCATTCCGCCGTGCCCCACTGTGTTTTGGCACAATGCCTTGCGAAACGCCGATGAAAGGGGCGCTGTCCTACACAACGCGCGACAATGTATACACATAGACTGACGTCTTCCCTTTTCTTTTTTTCTGCTGCGAGACGTCTCCGCGAGCCTTGTGTAATATATATACGACGTGCGAGATTATCGCGCTCACTTGCAAGCGAGAAAAAAGAGAGGAGGAAAGAGCTATATACAGAACAGTCAAACGCACGGTATAAGGTCACTGGGTCGTTTCCTCAATGGCGCAGAGGGGCGAGATGAAGCTCCGAGCGACTTTTTCCTTTTATACGAGGATGCTCTGGCTCTGGCTCTGCGCGAGCACAGCGATCCATAGAAAACTCTTCTGCGACCCACGTGCGCCTTGAATTTTAGATGCTAGGTGTGTGTAACTCTCTCTCTCTCTCTCTCTCTCTCTCTTCCTCCCTCCCTCTCTCTCTCTCTCTCTCTCTCTCTCTCTCCCCCTATGTCTTTGCGTAAATGTGGAAGTGAGTGATGGAGAAGGAAGAAGGAGAAAGGAGAATCGAGAGTGTTGAAACGACAGAGAAGGAGCGTCTACAGCGTGAATTTTATACATAGCGAGGCTGCAGTGTAAATTTTTACTGCTTATTGCGGTTACTCTTCAAACATTTGCGACGGTCATGTGCGTATTACGTATGATAATGTGGGGAAATAATGGGATTTATAATCATATTGTTAGTTCGTTATTCAAAAGGCAGAAATATATATTAGCCCTTTAACCTGAACGATGGAAGAAATCATGTAGTTGTGAGCTGTGTTAGTGTTAGTAAATCATAGTTTCTTATTTATTTTTAAAAGCATTAAATTATCATTTCAATATTTTTGTTGTTCGTGTATGGCGAATTCTACAAGAAATCTGCACTTTAACGGTTCAAAAAAGGACGGTAAAAGAACGGTATATGTAGGGGCGGAAGTGTTAGGTGTGAAGGGTTGGAGGGGGGAAGGGATAGGGCGGATGTGACGGGGTCCAAGAGCGGAGCCTCTTGCAGGGGTGAAAGATTAAAATAAATAATTTACTTTCCTATATTTTTGAAAATTTTACAATTTGTTGAAAATTTTCTCCAATTTTTTTTACAATTTTCTTCAATTTTTACTATATTTTCAATTTTATCTAAATTGGTTCGATTTATACAAATTATTTTGAAAACAGCTGCGATCTTCAGTGATACTGCGGAGAGTCTCCACTTGCCACCGAGCGGTCGGCATAACATTATTTTTACTAGGGTGTAAAATCACGTTTACGCAATAAAAACGATTTCGAAAAGTACTTTACGCAGCAAATCACAAACAGTTATTAACAATTGAAAATTGTGACTGAAAATGTTCGAAAAATCAAGGAATGTATAAAAGATAAATTTTCTCGAATATTCATGCACTTTTAGTCACCGGTTTTAACTGTTAATAACTTTGGACCAGATTGATATTTTTATACGAAACTAAGCTTACATTAAAGCTTTTTTCGCCTACCTTTATTTACATATCGAACGATTTTTCCATCATGAAAAATTATTATAGTAATAATATGAAGTATAGGTACAATTTTTCTTTAAAATAACGCACATTTGGAGTAAAACATCTAGTATCTCGTGAAGAAGGACCCATTGGAACAAACTACGGGGACTCGGCTTAATTTTTGGGTACTAGAAAGCACCCCCCGAAGCCTCATCGAAAATCTTTTCCCACAGATGGGACACTCTCGTTGTCAGTAACATATGATGAATCATTTAAATGCGTTGTCAGCTTGAAAAGTAATTTATTACGTAAGCAGTCAAATAAAATAATTTTCTAGACGCTAACACTACTAATACACAGTCCCTGAGTTAAAATTATGAAAAAATCAATTTCTTATATTCGAATATTTGATAGAAAATTTCCAGTATAATTCGCTCTTGTAACCTGTTTTGCATAATTACTATACTACCCAAAGTTGAAGGAAAAATAGTGACATCATATATAACGGATTTTATTAAAATCTATTTCAACTTTGATACATAAAAAAGTATATAATTTAATAACAAATATAAAAATAACGTATTCTCATTACTGTACAAAATTTTCGAATAAAGTTTAAAGTTACAAATAACTTAAATAGAAAATACAATATTGTCAACTAATTACCAATTTAATTGTTTAATAAAATATTATTTGGTAGGTACGTTTACTAATTTGATTTTGTATGTACGAAATTAGAGATACAAAATATTAAAGTACATCTTATTTACAATGGTTTAATCGATAAAATTAAGTTGATTGCTCTGCATAACCTTCAAAAGATTTTAAATTACCACACATTGTAGTGCCGATGGAAAACGCAGTTCCTGAAGGACTGACCGATTCTCTCAGTTCTCATGTAAACATGTTTATGCCAGTCAAATAGTGCACAGAAAATAAGAATTTTTGCATTAATTGATACCTGGACTTTGACATGACTTTTATATGAGAAACGTGCATCAAAAGATAATGTATATGTTTTAAACCACTGATTTGTTTACTGGAGACCATACAAAATCAAAGAATCTCGTAAAAACCAGTTCTTGACACCAAACGGGGCTCAAATAATAGAATCATAAAATGAAAAAAATTACAGTAATAGGTGTATTTAAAGTACCGACAAAATGACCGCTGAAAAGTTAAAAATGGTGAATTTGTTAATTAACAAAAAATCAAAAACTGTCGAAAAACGCCTTTTTCAATTGTTAATTACTCGTGGAGATTAGAAGCTTATAGTCTGAAACTTTGATAGAATATAGCATTCATTATGATAATAATGTATACCAATTTTTAACCTAAAATATTTTATTTAAAAAAGCGCGTCCGTATAACTTAATTTTTACAGAATCTTGTCGGTGAAAAGCGATGTTTGAGGTCTCATTCTCTTCTTAAAGAGTTCTACTATCATATACAACTCGAAAATTATTGATTTTTCAACTTTAATGTCGTTAAATTTGGTGTCCAAAAAATATGGGTATAAATAAATGCTATAACTTTTGCAATAAGAATGTAATTCTTTTTGCGATTGGATATTTGAAAATGTATTCTTGTGGTAATTGTCATTTAAAATTTTTTAGTTAGCTGTGGGCTGAAAAAAATTTTTTTTTTGTTAAATTCCTTTACAATATTAAGGGTTGAAAAAATTGCATCATATACCTAGATAATTAGTGTATATGTAAAGAAAATTAAATTATATGATGTTTTGTATTATCTTATAAAAAATAAACGCGTGTCAGACGTGCGAGAAAACTGATTTTCAGGCTTCAAATCTCTTTAACCTTCATTATCTCGACTATTTATATATATATATATATATATATATATATATATATATATATATATATATATATATATATATATATATATATATATATATATATATATATATATATATATATATATATATATATATATAAAATGTTGCAATATGAAATTATTTATTCCATTTAATACTGGGGTAAAAAATAAAAATGACAAATATATATTTATTAAATGACATTTATATTTATTTTTAGTCATTTTTATTTTTTACTCCAGTATTAAATGGAATAAATAATTTCATATTGCAACATTTTTTAAACTTTGAGGAAACTAAATGCTTATGAATTTGTAGCGGTTTTTTAACATTAGTTTAAATGGAAATTAAAAACTTTAAACCCTAATATCTCAAGAACATGAAATGTGAACTTAAGTCGTATTTTCGGGAACCCACAGATATACACAAAAATACTATTATTATCAACACATGTATGTCCAATAATTTGAAATATTTATCTTTTTAGAAATGTACTCCGGAAAGTTTCTAAGGATATTATTGAGGAGCAGTTTAATACTTGGTAAATCCAAAAATATGCACTATCAGCTTCAAAAAACTACGGTAAGCGAATAAAAAGACAAAAATAGAGTTTTATTCAATGGACTGTAGCGAATACCCTTCGTAGCTATGTGGACCATTTTGGGGTTGTAATATCACATGTTATATGTATATTTCAGGTATTAAAATAATAATAATAAAATAATATTTTGCAGCTAATAAACGTATTATTGTTATTTAGAGGATTTAACTCAGGCCGGCCCTCTTAATGCACATGCTTATCTGGTGAAATTTGTCATAAAACTTCATGAAAATAAATAATGCAATGAATTAATTACCTTATATTTTCAAACATCTTGCTAATACGTATAGTCATACATTTACTTATTATTTGGGTTATAATTGAAAAGTAATGTATATCTATACAGGTGCAACTAGAAGATTAATAAAAGATTAACGAAGTACAAGAAACATTTAAATGAATTTTTCTATCGTACCCAAATCTACTCCTAAATCATTAAAAACTTTAAAAAGAACATTGCTATAGTACATTTTGACGTTTTTAATATAGTATCAGTTGTAAAAAATTAAATGATGTTTTCGTACTTTGTCAATTACGTTTATTTTATTACTGAGCGTGTAAATAATCAGTACGTAGGCACCATCTAGCAAATAAATAAATAATGAAAAATGAGAAAGTTCAAATGAAACAAATTATTAAGAACGAAACAACTTTTTTTATACAGTAAACGTAAAATTTACATTTATACCACTCTAGCCTCAAAATCACTATTTTGATATAATTTTGCGGCGCTCGAGGTATAAAATACGGTTCAAACTAGTGCGTAAGTAGACTATTTACCTCGTGCGACTTTTAACTCTCGCTTCGCTTGAACGAAGAACGTCACATGCAGCAAATAATCTACATCAACATCCGTATTGAAATAGTATATTATGACACTGTTGTGGGAGATGGTTTTCTACCTTGCTCGAGGGTTTTCGCACGAGCGAAGCGAGTGAGAAAATCGAGCAAGGTAGAAAAACACCTCCCACAACAGTCTCATACGATATTTTATAGCACAACAACCTCAAAATCGACAATAAAGTTGGCATTTTGAGGTTAGTGTGCTATAATATACTATTTACGCCTTTTTTTGCGGGCGTATAATGCTATTTTTACACACCTATAAAAAATCACGTTTTGACAACTCAGACATGGAATTTTACACTTCGGTCTGATCGCACAATACAAGGGGCGGGTTTGCCCTCAAAGCGTTAAATAATTTTTTTTTTATTCTACCTACACCGAAAGTATGCTTTTTCATGCATATAAAACTGACGGAAAGTGGCTCTTTATCGCCATCGGTCGGAAAACAAAGCCCTCGGACGGAAAGTGGGTACTTTCCGCTCTAGGACGGTAAACTAACACATGTTCCGCCCGCTTTATATATGCACGAAAAATCATCCTTTTAGTACAAGTAGGACAATAAATGCAGTGTGCACCACGAACATAAGGTGATTAACGCTCGTGCTGGTTACAGCCCTTATCTTGGCACCTCTCCACATCCCTCAGCACGGCCCGCAAATTGCACTCGCGGTAATCGCCTACTTTCTGCCCTTGATACTATACTATTTACGCACACTTTCTTAATAAAATAATGTTTAGCAGTCGGGCAGACAATTTACACCCTCGTATGATTGCGTAGTAGTCGGGGTGTAAAATTCCATTTTGTAAAAAAATGTTTTATGAATATAAAACATGTTTTTCATGAATAAGGGCGATGCAGTTTGATTCTCTAATAAAAGTTGGATATATTTACAAAAAAATTTTTAAGATCCATTGAGTTTTTCTAGACATATTTTATTATCAGTATTAAAGTTTTACTTTAACACTATATCAATAATGCACGCTACAAATTATAATATGAAATACTTTTTAAAATGGGTATGTAGTCAAATGGTATGAACTAAACTGTTGAAATCGATTTTTTGCTGTTGGTAACTTACCAAGAAGTTTGAATGTTTCAATAATAAACTTAATTATTACATTCGCAAAATCTTTTGATGTACATAAGTTTTGTTTACTTCTTTGTATTATTATTTATCTCATATAATTGTTATAGAATGTTTGATATTATTGAACAGAATTTAAGAATGATTAATCTATAACGTAAAATAAAAAATGCGCCGTACGCTGTTTTAGAAATATAAGAGTCATTTATGAATTCATAAAAGGACTACTTAGGTCACACGTATCATAATGTACTATAATGCATGATTATATATTACGTGTATTCATATATAAGTATATATAATTATATAGAGTCATATAAAATACTGAATAAAATACTCAGCTGTTTTGGAAATAAGATATATTAAGTTAGTGGTTAAAATAACAGCCTACCAAGTCAAAGGTTCTCGTTTCGAGCCTATATTAGAATTTTTTATTTTTTTATTTCTTTTCGATACATCCCTTTACAATTGTAAGCATATGGGCAAATCCGAAAAACTTTTAACGTAGTGCCTGGACTGTAACACTGTTGATCATTATATACCAATATATCCCCAGCATTTATTTTATTTCTGCACATCATCAGCAATATGTTAGTACAGCTAATTGAACTTCAAGTTAATGATCCAAGTCGTACGAAAATGAAAATATGCCTAAATTGTTATGTTCGAAGAGAAGCAATTTTTTTTCCTACTAACAAAATAGGAATACCGATTAATTTATCATTCTGATTCCAATTGCTTAAGTCAATTAATCGTATACTACAACTCTGGGTTGAACCTCATTTGTATGCCTAGTTCTGAAAAGAAGTTATGGCACTTTAAATATGTTACCCGGAATTCTGATAATCTTCTAATTAAAGACAAGTTATTAATTTAGCGTTTAAGCCGTATTGTAAACCATCGATTTGAAAATCAATATTTATTGTCAACTACAAAGCAAAGAAAATGATCCGTATCGCATTTATGTGCCCCTTGATATACTAAAATTAGAATGTGTATAAAATAATTTTTAAAAACGTGATTCATTGAAAAAATTAAATTTTTTCCATGGTACATAAACATACAAACTAAGTGGCATTTCCATGATTTATACATTTTAAATATTTAGCTCGTTCAAAAGTATATTATCGGGCAAAAATAACCAATTTAGTATACATAGAAACACAATGCTATTCTTATGGGCAAAAAATGCCGTTTCGTAAAAATAAAGCACGTGCATAAATTCTTTTCATAAGTGGATTTTAAAGTGTGCCCACGAATTTTTAGTTATGTACCTTCAAATTTGTATTTCAAACTTTATTTATGCAGAAAATTAATAGTTCGACGGATTTGCCCGGATATTTATATATAATTATGTATAATTCTATATAAGGTAAACGTACCACTGGTTGGACACGTCCCAGTGGTTAGACATATTTCACAATAACTATTGATCACAATTTTATTGTGAAGTTTATTTAGGTCATAATTAAAGATTATTTAAATATTAAACTATGTTCATCGTTTATTTAACATATAATCATTGTAAGTAGAAGTATATAACGTAATGTTTAGTTGTCCAAATACTGGGCTTGAGTGTCCAATCACTAGCACTTTTACCTTAATTCTATATAGATTTTGTCTCTATATAATTATATATAATTTATATATAATTTTTGTTACTCAGGTTGATTCGTGTAACAGCAGTCTTATATACAGGTTCTCTAAATTACAAGGCTGCGCGTATTGCATTATTTATTATTCATTTAACACAATAAAAATTAATTATATTTTTATTTTGTTTGCATAACTGTAAATAAAAAAAAATTGTATAATTGTTTTTATTAATTATTTAATAGATAAATATTTTTTTAATATTTCTCAATAGAATAATTAGTAGAATATTTTTTCATGACGAATTTTATAAACTTGAGACATCAATAATTCAGTTCAATAATGCATGAATTTCGGGTGCTTTCGAAGGTATTACATTGACGAACTGCTAGAATGCTTCTTTTCAAGAATACGAATGGAGTAGAAACTGTGAAATGAGAGGTAAAGAGAGATGGAAAGAGGAGGAGCGAGAAAAACGACAAGATAGGTTAAGTTTTATTATCCACAAGTGCACGGAAATTTTCATGCCTCGTTACAGAGGCTCTTTAAAAATTCAGGGTAATCGCAAGTTAAGCAATCCTTTTTTTATGCACTTCAGGGGCACCTAAGTCTCTTGTTCATCGTGTTGCATCGTAAGAAAAATATCAATTTTAAAATGTCTACTCCATATAAACAGTAATGGAAATTTCTTTATTCTTATTTTAATAAAGTAAGACCTATATCATTTTATTATATATATATGCGGTTTAACGGATCATGGGGTATAACGGATCAATTGCGTTAACTTTGCTTCAGAAGTAATGCCATCTATTTAATCGCATGTTGGTTTACTCGTAGCCATTATGCGAGTTAATTAACCTTTTTATATGCAGAACGAATTTTAAAAATAGAACATAGTTTGAGATCGTGAAAAACAGTACATTTTTTAAGAATGGATTTTTATTAAAACGCGAAAATTATGGTGTTATTGTTTCTGTTTTCTATGTGTAATAAAAATTAGTATAATTTATTTAGGTAGCAAATTCTGTAAGTTATAATGATAACAATAATTAGAAAAATTAATAATATAATCTATGTAACTTCCTGGTAATAATAACCAACGTTCCATAATACCCCGATTAACCCTTTCAGGGGCAGTGGTACGTATACGTACCACCTTTTTGCTTTCAGTTTTTTCTGTATTTCGGACGTATTTTTCAGTGCTCCTATGCGTGTGAGTACTTTTTGGACTCTTGAGATGATAAGTTATAAGTTTTGTATAGAAAAGTATGCAAATTTATTTATTTATAAATAGTTAAACTCTAGAGCTCTGAAATTTTTTTTATCTATAGACCGTGTCCAGCTCTATAATATATATTTTTTTCAAATTTTTTCGCACGCAAGTTTTTTTGATAAAATTTTTGAAAATTACAAATATGACCAAATATAGTCACCATATTGAATCAGCCATTTTGAATTTTAAAAATTTGACGTCAGAATGGTAATCTGCGACCCCGAAAACCCCTATACACAAAGTATTATCCAAACCGGCAATAAAACCACGAATTTAACCTAAAATAGTCGCCATATTGGATCCGCCATCTTGAATTTTGTAATTCTGACGTCAGATTCGTATTCAGCGACCCCGAAAACCCTTATACCACTAATGACTTTAAATGTATGTACAGAAGAAAAATGTGCCCCTGAAAGGGTTAACCGCTCCATTATACCCTAATGATTTTGAACATCGTGATTTTAGATGTATTCGGATAACAATTATTAAGTATGTTTATATTATACTAATTTCAGCAGTAATGTAGGAAAATGTTCTTCGTGTAGCAAAGAACAGAATGACATTTTTTTTAATTGAATTGCATTTTTTACGTCGTTTATAGCACATTTCATTTTAGTGCTCCGTTATACCCCAGTCTCCACTACATCGAATCATTTATAACATACTTTAGAAGGTGTTTAATCTTTTATTTTATTAATTTATTTTTAAAAAATTACGCTTCCTACGTTAAGGTTATCATTTTATAATATAGTTCGGTGTCATAAATACTAAGTTACAATAAAAAGAAAGGATAGGTAGTAAATATGTACTTTATAATTTTGTTTTGTATGATGTTGGAGTAAAACTTTTCCAATTCAGAGAGTTATACAATTTTATACTTTTAAACTTCAATAAAATGTTTAACAGAAAATACTGAGCTAAAGGGAAGTTAATAAAACATATGTAATTTAAACTTTTATATCCGCATTATATTTCATGCTAAAATATTTCATTATCAATTTGCCGAGGGCTGTCTCTTAAAATATTCCCACGAAGAAATAGCAAATTTCCTCATGAATCTCAGCTATTCAAGTTTCGAGTACATGTAATACTCGATTGTGGAGAATACTATACGCAAAATTGAAGCCAGTGCCAAAGTCTCTAAAAACTAGTATTATATCTATTTCTCACGTAATTACTTCAACTACTTCTCCCACTTCAACTTCAATTTATTCACATAATAGACCGAAACAAATGTATCAAGACTGCCAACAAAAGAAAGTAGGTACCACTCGAAAACTCCAATTTTAATTTCCCGTCGTTAAACGTGCCTCAAAGCTCCTTTGGATAAAAGGTTCGAGCAAAAAAAATCTTCACCGTTTTGGTGCACTCTCCTGGCTAAAAGTTTCGGGATGCTACGCGCGAGTGCCCTAAAACAAGGAGCCACAGTGAAACGAGCGAGTAATGGCACAAAAACGCTCATTTTCCAGCAGCAATGTGATAGAGAGTGCGCATGTAACTAGCCACAGAGCTGTGGAAAATGAAGAAGCGACAGCAGCAGCAGTGGCAGTAAAGCGAATTTAAGTGGGAGAACGTAGATGACGAATTTTCATTAGGTTTAGCGTTTCGCTGCTTGTACGTATATCTTATCTTGTGGTATTTTCTCATGTTTATTTCTGCGCATTTTTAGAAAAGATTTTTGTTTTCGGGAAAACGTATTTTATATAATATGCAGAATCATAAGTAATTACAATTCATGTCAAATGCTTATATTTATGAGTTTTTAATCCTTCCATAGTAAGATACACTGATTTTGAAATACAGATACATAATTATACATAATGAAATACAAAATCATATTTAATATTAAGCATAATAATAAAAACTCTTTAGTAAGATAACATCTCGGAAATGTAAACTGATTTGTTTTATTCAGTGCATAAGAATTCTCATATACATTTATTTTTAAATCCAGCAAAAAGATTATTAAAATGATATCTTTTTTTAAAATGAAAATGAAAATGAAAAACTATGGTTCATAAGTATCTTATTACATTCAGAATAAAAAATATCCATATTTTGAAGTAATGAAATTTTTTCATTTTGTATCGCAGCGTAAATTTTTTGAATTTGACGTTAAACGAAATTAAACGTACAGTAATCCAGGAACTGACTTTACAATTTTGTAATTATCTCACTATGACTTTTATTTACAACCGTAATAGATTAGAATAAAAGAATTGGAATACTCTGAAAACAAACGTTTGTATAGAACTTAATAGCAACAACATCATCAACTCTCTCTTTTATTCGTACTCATTCTACTTATGTCGTGCCTCGTAAGCAGCTTTTTTTCTCGAACTGCGCTCGCAATGAATTTGAAAATTATCGGTAATACCTGGTGAATTGTTCTCTCGCATTTTCCCAGTCACAAAACATTCCACGAGGTCTGCTTACATTTTCCGGACAATCGAGCCACTCTGAAATAATGCACGCGAGAAAGCGAGACTACGATCTAAATTGTTTCGCTCCTGGTTCAAAAAGGTGTCAGGAGAGCGCGCTAGGAGAAACTCCATCTCGTGGAAATTTAGGACATGGCCGGCTATCTCTGCGCGCACTTTCAGAAGAATGCAGGGACCGAAGAGGACGCACGAAAGCACACGAAAAGTCAATAAATTCTAGCGAAAAGGTAAGCCGGATAATATCAAGACAGAGGGAAAATGGGCACGCGTCTGTGTGGGAATGTGTAGCTGGACGACGTGCGAGATCCCCCGCTAGACGAATATCGGTTTTCGATGAACGTGAACGCGTATATGGATGGGAGCGGAGAGTCGAGGGCATCAGGAAAAAAGACCGCGCGTGTTTCGTCTCTGTCCTGGACAAATTTCTTATGCGTCATTCTGTGGTCGTAGTAGTTCATATGCTCTTATTGTCGTATATCTAGTATTTTGGATACACCCGGAGCAAACTATCGTAGAAACGAAATTCGTATTTTAGTTAGAAATGTAAATTATACTTGCCATTTTGACGTAGATTTGTTTATTTTTATACAATGATTGGAAACTCATAGCTATCTAATATTTAATTGAGTTACGTAATATTTAATGTAATTATAATGACAACTATATTAATAATAATTTATACAAATTTTTTGATAGTTTCTCAAGTTTACATGGTTGGTCCACTTGCATTTTGAAAGAGACGAAGGTATAAATGTATGAAAGTTTATACTTCAAGAGGTTGATAACATGACGATATGTTAGTAACTTTATGCTTTTCTTTAGATTATTATTTAAAACTTTTTCTAGAAGCTTCTTAAAATACTATCCACCATTATACATATAAATTTTAGAGGATGTTTAAATCTGTGGCTTCAAGGCATAACGACTTAAGTGAATTTTTCGAATTTCCGAGAAATTCGCATTCTTTTGTATGCACTGATGCAAAATATTAAAGTGCCTAATCTAAAGCTTGACAATCTGCGCATCTAGTTTGGCATTAAATACAAACATGAGCATATATTTAAATATAACAATTTCTTTTTCGTTTCTTTACCAGATAGCATAACAATGCAATGAAGTTGTTGTGCCTGGAACGCTTGCCACATGAACTCAAGCGATTATATTATATATAATAAAATTAAGTTATTTTATGATGTTCACTTAATTAACTATTTAAGAACATAATAAATTTTGATTTTCCATATAAAAGTAAAAAGATATCAGGCTTAAGTAGTTATGTTTAGTGTAATCTAGATATTGAGACTTAAGACATTATGCCACAAATAAGCAGCAAAAAAGTGGACTTAAGTCTTTATACCTCGAACAAATCGCAAAAAAGTGGACTTAAGTTGTTATGCCGTGAACAGAATCAAAAAAGTGGACTTAAGTCATTATAGATTATGTTTTATTACTTTCTGCAAGTATTATATGAAAGAGAGTCAAGCAAACGTATGAATTCCATGAAAATACACAAAGCATTATAAAAATGTAATCTGTATATAACAGAACAAAAAAAATACATATATTTTTAAATCTGTAATAAATATACTTTTATAGTCATGAAAAATATGTTCTTCCTAGAATATACTATGCAAAATTACCAAGTAGTTATTTAAAGAAATAAGTTGATCGGTAATCAATAAAAGAAAATGTTTTATAAACTTATATTTTCTACATTCAAAATACAACTATTAACTTAATATTATATTTACTATAAAAACAAATAATATTGATCTACAGTAGCATTTTACGTTATTATTATTCAAAACAGCTAAGTAAGTTGTTATGAAACCTATGCTAGGTACAGATATAACAAATAAGTGAAGTCTTTGATATCAGAGATGAAAGTCTTGTCATGAATAATCTAGGTAGGATTATGTTTGGCCTTCGTTCTTAGACATATATTGTAGCTCTCGTATATTATAGTATATTCGTAATAACAGATGTTCCTTTTATTCCTTTATTAATTAAAATAATGTAAATTTCTAAGTGACTCCAGATATCTTATATACACTCTAAGGTTTTTGGAGCGCAAATCTCACACCAGTGAGTTTACTTAAAAATTGTGAGAATACAGTCAGTGATGTGAGATTCACACTCCACATATTTTAGAGAGTACATTATTGATTCTCTTAGAAACCATATTTTAACTACTTGTAATAGAAGGGTATTTGTCTTTTCGGTGTCTTATATTTATGTAACAAGACTTTCGTTATCTCGTGAAGAATCCATTCCCAAGGAAGAAAATAACTATCTATATCTGAATTCTCCTCTCGAGAACATCACAGCTCGGCAAACTCCGCTCGAAGTTTGCATATGAGCTCAATTTCGCGGCTTAGACAAGACTATGCAGTACAAGCCCCGGCAGCGTGCGCGGAAAGCCTCAGCCACTCAGCTCAGCCCGGCTCAGGCGCATGTTTATTAAAGGGCATCGAAAGAGAAGACGTCACCGGCGAATCACGCGGATATGTCTTTTTCTCAAAAGTTTTATATAAGAAAGAGTAGATTGCAAGCTTCCTGGCTGCTCGGTGGCATAAATCCGATTTATAAACGGTGTGCACAAACCTCCTGACAGGCGAATCAATTTCCCTTGGGTAAAGTCTGCAAAAGTTCGTCCATTTTCATCGATCTATGCATGCATCCATGACCCCCCCCCCCCCACACACACACGTGCGCTTATGCATACTTTAATTTTGCGAGCCTTTGCAACTTACAATATTGAAAATTGATAGCGAAGCTGCAGCGCAATTTTATTGCCTCTCGCTCGGACAGATAAAACTGTTATCTAAAACCATTGGTGCTGTTAATTTAAATAACGGGTTAGCGATAAAGGATAGCTATCGAATCATGGAAGAGTATATATATAGACATTTAGTAAATCTGTATCTGTTTACCATTACAAATTGGAGGACGTAAAATATAACACATTGTCTTTAATAACCAGTCTTTTATATTTATTCTATTTCTTTATCTTAAGGTAGTAAGATACTTAGAAGCTTTAAAAAAATCATAATTTTTTTTATTACTTACTTTATTTCGTATATGTGGGAAGAATACGTAAAAGAATTTGTAGGCACTCATTTTACAAAATAATAAAGTTATAAGCATTTTTATTGACGGACTACCATATGATTTACATATATTTCAGAAACTTTGATTCGCTTTATCTCGTAACTCAATATTTTAAGATTCAAAATATTCGTCGTGCCTCAGTTTCTTATCAATCGATCTGAAATTTCATACACGAATTCATACACATATTATTGGAACATTAACAGATTAATTCTAAAATTAGGCGTATCTTTATCTACTTATAGTACATTAGTTATGAAACTTAAGAATTTTTTTAATTTTTTATTTAAATATCTGACAGAAACATATATAAATCTTTTTAATCTTTGCAAATCAATAAATGCTTCTGTTAATGTTCAAATAATATGTATAGGAACGCGAGTGTCAAGTTTCAGATCGATTGGTTAGAAGCTAAGACAAAAGTTTCTGAAATACATGTAAATCATATGGTAATCCGTCTTGTAAAATTTTTTACGCATTCTTCGCACATGTACAAAATAAAATAAATAATAAAAAAAGAAATTCATTTTTTGAAGCTTTGAGTACCTTCCCACCTTGACAAATATTAAATATTTTTTGTTGTTTAGTATAATATTTGTAAATCCGCAAATATATTTAGTTTTGACAAAAATATATGTCCTTTAATAAAGACTGCAAAATGACAAATATATATGAGTAGTTTTCAATTATATGAATCTAACTTTGATATTAACTTTTAACTGTTTGTTATTCTAATTTAATCACCTGTTACATATGTACTTCAAAACATATATTGCTTCGTGATGGTAAACAAAAGTTATGCTAAAATCATTATAGAAACATGTTTTGAGGCATTAGGAATAAAAATACGCTTTATTAAATTGGAATAGAAACACTTTTCAAGTGCCTTCTCAGTTTCCGAGAAAAAGATAATTTTGTGAAACAAATCTATTTTCTATTTCAAACGATTACTCGAGTAAATCAGCAGCATTATATTTTTTAAACTTTCCAAAAATGTAGTTGTTCACTTTATTTTGGCTGAGTTCTTTGCCCAGATCATACCGACCTTTATATTCCGAGATATTTGAGGTTATGTATATTTTGAAACTTTTTTTTAAATGCTCATATCTCGATAATGACGTAGTCATTTTTTAACAAAAAAGGTTCTTTTTTTCTCATTTGATGCAGAAACGAAATAAAAAATAAATTTAAAGTTTCAATGATTCGTTTTTGAGTATATTTAATTCAGTGCAAATGATTTTCAAGAAGCTTAAAATCAGCTGTTTTTTACAAGAATAAGATAAAGAATCAAAATACACTATTTTTAGAAAATGTGTGTATGAATGTCTGTATGAATGTCTGAATGTCTGTATATGTGTGTGTGTGTGTGTGTGTGTGTGTGTGTGTGTGTGTGTATGTGTGTGTGTGTGTGTGTATGTACGTACATGTGTGTTAGTATGCGTATGTGGATCAGCCAGGATCAGTATAACTCTGAATATATACGGTCGAAATAAACATAACGATTTGGCAAAATTTGAGATGATTAGGAACATGGAGAAAAATATTCAGTCAAGTTTCTTGGCTGATTTTTTTGTTCAGATCATAATAATCTTTATGTTCCGAGATATTTGAGGTTATGTATTTATTGAAAATGTTTTTTTATTGTTTCTATCTCGACAACAACTCTGTCATTTATAATCATACAAAGCTTATTTTGTCGTTTAATGGATTAGAAATCAAAAAGAATTACCTTAATTGAAAAATACCTTAATTTATTTTAGTTTTATAACGACGTTTTTAATTTATGATATTAAAAAATTAACATCTTGTAATATCTGCTTCCTTGAATGAAAATATACTATTTTTTAACAATGTCCGTACTTCGTTTTATTATTCGATTCGTTTTAGTTGTTTTACCGATTTTTCAACTTTGACATATTTATACTGTATTTTAACGTGGATCGATATATCGACGCACTAACGTCTCCTTGTATACTTCAATTTACTTTGAATTATTTTTATGAATTATCTATTGTTGTTATTTTGTTATACAGGCACATAATATTTTTCAAAAATAGCTAATATCTTGAAAACTAATTTTGGTATTTTAAATTGTATCGATTTACATTTATATATTAGATTAAATAATTTCATTGGTGAATAATTTATTAAATTCGAGGAAGTTAAGTGCTAATAAACTGATAGTGGTTTTTTATCTTTAGATGTATAAAAAATTATGTCAAGCCTATACTAGAAAACTTTTACATTATCTTAGAAACACATTAAAAAAATCGACATAAAATATTAAAAATTATAGATGATAAAATTTATTTTCTCTTATAATTTTATTTTTTTATATTTTATGCCAAAATTTATTTACATGTTTCATAGATAATTTTAAAAAACTTCTACTGTGGATTTGGCATATTCTTTTGAGGATCTGAAGATAAAATTAAGAATGCTTGTTGAAGACCCATTTTCAGTGAATTATATTATACCTGTTAAAATTATTAAATTTTAAGTAAAAACGCTAAAATGAATATTTTATTATTGATTATAAATGCATTAGTAAAGAATTATATGAAAAGTGAAGAATATTGTGTTTTAGCCAAAAAATAAGTATTATATACATTATTCAAGTACATTCACATAAGGTACATTCTTTTCTGAATTGTACTATTATCTTATATATTGATACTTCATTTAAAATATATAACGTATAAATTTCAGTATTTTATTACATTTCGTGCAATATCCAATGTCATCAACCCGCAGTATCAATGAATAAAGCCACACACTAAACCCTGAAACAATGAACGGTATCAATTTCAGCCCGAAAGCATCAATGGCCACGTGCACGGTTTCACGATTTATGGACTTGTTGAAATCGAATAATTCGCCGATGATTCAATCACCGCACACAAGAAGAATCGCTCTCCTCCTCCAAAAACACGAGCAGCTCCCTCGTTCTCGCGAACCAAACAAAAACCTCATATTCTCGTTGTGATTTATCGCGACAATCTCCTCCGCGTCGTTTTACAAAGCACCCCTTATACCCTGCCGTAGCAGTATATTCCACCCCTGGAGGCTATAATATCCTCGACCGGCGGGAACTCGGCAAAGAATAATACGAACCCCCGGCGATACAAGAAAATAACTCACGCACCAACACGTGCAGAAGCATCCAGCTAGAAGAAAGTTCATACCTCTCGTCGAATCTGATGGAGGAGCGCGACAGATCGCTCCAGGCACTCATACTGCGACTCCTCCTCCGATAGGAGGCCTGGGGCCCGAGGAATCGGCAGCTGCTACGACGCCTCGTCAACGCCAGGTTCTCCGCCTGGAAGTAGACCCGCGGCGCCGAGTGCGCCTTCGTCGTGATCCCGCCATTGTTCGAGTCCTGCTGTAGCTGCTGCTGCACATTCTCGATTATGTTGTTGAGGTTGCTGGGTGGCGTCGAGGTGGGGGTGACGCCCGTTGAGCCGGCGTTCAGCGCCTCGTAGTCCCAGTCGCAGCGGGTGCCCATGTCCAGGAGCGGCTCCGAAGAGCCGCCCGCGGAGCCGCGGCGCTGCAGCCTCCGCGCGTATGACTCCACCGGCTGAGGTTGCTGCTGGTGCTGCTCCTGCTGTTGATTCTGCTGCCGGCGCTGTGGCGACAGGTTCAGGCTTGACGGACCTATGGTGACGGACTGATTGCAGTGTCTGTTGAGCGACGGAGATAATCATTCATTCATTCGCTACGCAGCGCGCTCATTCATCTCGCGCGTGCAGCCTTATTCTCTTGCAACATTCAAGTGATATGATTCGATGCTTTCGCTAAATGATGATACCGAATAGCCGATGACACCGGTTTGCTTGATGAAAGGGCGTTTCGTTGTGAATAGAAGGAATTAAACAGAGACGGATAGTTAGAAGTTTGTTGACGCTTACGTATCATTAATTTCTGATGAATGTCGGCTTCTGGGAGAGCATTGGTCTATAATTTATATATGAGCAAAGTTCCTGATGTTTGACAGAATCCTTTGAGCATATTCTTTGAACACGTCTTTGTATTCGAACTTTAATTTACAACTTATCTAACTTATTTTTTTAAGTATTATTAATTAAGAAATTTAATAGCTGAACTTTTATTTATATACGTATTGTAGGAACGAGCTGAACAAAGGCTCCTCTGTGATAAAAACTTTATCTCGAAAGAATTACTATATATTCTAAGAGTGAAAAATCCTCAAAACTCGCTACATATTCAAACTTGTTGCTACAAGAATGCACTCTAAATCTGTAAATTCTGTAACAACGACAACTCGAAGAAACAACGATTCTGCAACGGCAACATTATTAACAACTATCACCAACTACACTTAAGTCACTAACTGCAACGTTTGCATCATCTTGCACACATTGGTTTCCGAATATCACTTCAAAAATCACAAATCACCCATCACCTTTACTGTTCTTTAAATCCAAACCATAACAGAGTCTACACGCGTCTAATAACTCGAACAAAAAAATAGGTAAAAGCTCAAGTGAAAGAGAGACTGCAGCCGTCAGGCAGCGAGCGAGCGGCTATTTATGCCCGACGAGCGTTTGCACGCAGACTGCGGCCTCTCGGTTGTGTGTGCGCGGGGAAAAGGCGCGAACGTACTGCCTCTCTCAGCGCATGCCGTGCTTGTAGTCGTAGTAGTATAGCAGCAGCGGCAGTGGCAGCGGTGCGGCGAGCATCGATTCACGTCAAGGCCAACAACGGCAGCGCAATCACTCCTGGACTACGCTGCTGTTGCTACAGCTGCTGCTGCTGCTGCTGCTGCTGATGCTGTGTTCTTCTTCGCGATGTGCTCGCGGCGACCGTCCTGCACGTTGTGAGCAGCGCATTTGACTGACTGCGGATCGCTGTTACTCGACGGCAGCTGCGACTTCCGGCGGTGGTGCTGCTGGCGAATCGCCATTGTCGCACGCATCTAGCACAGTGTTGCTGCTCCTTATCGTCGGGTGGAGGTGGAGCCTCCTTTAGGTTTCGACAATTATTCGAGTAGTGCTGAAGCTGCTGGCGTTGCTGCCAAGTGCAGCCGTCGCTCATCACTGATGCGATTGACTATTGTCGTCGGTCGAGGAGAGCCCGAGAGTGTTGTCCACCACCGCCGTTTGACTTAACCAGCGGTCACTGGTCTCCAGCAATTGTGGTCGCTGCTGCTCTGTGGTGAGCAAAGATGAGGACGCTGACGATTATCGCTCTGACTGATGGCTGTGGAACACTCGGCACGTACGGCCGGTAGCAATTCAATTATCGTCGATCCGTTTTTGTGCTAGACAGTACTACTGCTTCTAGTCTTTCACCAAGTCGATTGAGTGCTTGACGAGTATCTCGATGAATTTAAATGCAACCACCATGATTGCTATAATTTGCAATTCATGTCGAATAATGAAGGTTTTCCATGAAGTCGATTGAGTGTTTAACGAGTACTTCATTGATTCTCTTAACGATTACTTCGTATTTTAAATTCATAGACTGACAAAGTTTTAATCTTGTATCTATTCAGATTAGAATGGCTTCAAGTTTCATCGAATTCTCCGCAATTCGTGTCTTGCCAAAGTAACATAGGCACTACATCTACATAAGGTCAAGGTCAAGGAGATTTATTCGCGATGAGAATGATTTGTATCGTTACACATTTTCGACGTTACTACCCTAACATTGCACCATCGATCAATCAAAAGTGCCGTTATGCAATGGTTAAACTTTCAATTTCCTTTCATACACTTTTCAATCGCTATACTAGGTGTTCGGCGATCGATTAGGCGGGGAAGGACGGGAGACATCGCGTGCTACTGCCGCCGCGCTCCGTAGGGAATCAATTCCCCTAAGTAAGCAAGGAATCCGCTGTGTTATGTGGTATGAAGCAAGGAGAGACGATCGACTTAGCTCCGGGGAGATCCTTAACGGAACGCGTATGATGGTTCCGGTGATTTCGCGCTAATAAGCTTGCTAAATCCATTGCATTACGATACAACGTTGCTGCTCTCACTTTTAAACTATGCAACCATATTTAAACTATTTTTCACGGAAGTAACATTCCCTTCTTCGCTCACTCAAATTTTCTTTTTGCACAAAAGTTACCTGTAAATGGTACTCGGAACGACAAAAGTTTTCCAGCTGTCGAGAGTCACATTCGCCACTGCTGCTACTGTTACTACAGCACGGTCCATTAAAATGCACGTTAGAATGCCAGCGAGACCCACGAGCGTTTTCATGCTATCCGGACTTTGGCTGCTGTTGCTGCTCCTACTGCTGCCGTGTATAAATGTCGCATCCTCGTTCAAGCGAACGCGCGATTTAAAGGGCGATAGAACACCATCCCAAAACTTCGGTCTGCGGAATTCTGCTATAGATCAACTTAGCAGCAGCCGATGCTCTCCAGGAAGTTAGTAATCCACTGAGAAGGAGGCTTAGGAGGAGAAACTCGACTCGACGAGCAGCTAGCTCGCACGTCGCTCTTCGGAGTTGCATCTGATCCGGACAGCTGATACGCCGCGATAACGAGAAACACCGCGGAACTCTCGCAAGTATGCAGATCTCGCGCGTCTGACCACCGTAACACCGACGACGGATCACGCGACTCGCGCGTGAGTCGACAATGCGCGGGTGACAGTGCACCTATCGTGCAAGTTTTTCACAGGTAAAAGAGAGAGAGAGAGAGAGAGAGAGAGAGAGAGAGAGAGAGAGAGGGAGAGAGAGAGAGAGGGAGAGAGAGAGAAGAGAGGAAGAATACGCGGTCTAGAGCTGCTCACTCTTGCGCTCAACCTACTGCGGCACGGCGCGGTGACGCGCGCGCGCTTCTCGGTCTCTGTCCTGCTTTCTTTAGGCAGAAGCTATCTATCTGACTCTGTTTCTCTCTCTTTGGCTCTCCCTACCCCGAGAGTGAGATGCTGCGCATAGCTTCCTCTTTGTCCTACGGACACCACCATGCAGCAGCCACGGTGGACACAACATGCGCGCGCTTTTCCACTGCTGCTGCTACTGCTGGTATCCCCGCACACACATGCACGTGGTGGCGCCGCTGTTGTCAAGGCGACTGCGCCACTCGAGAGAGACAGATAAACATACGTATGTATACTCTGTAGTACCGTCGTCGATCTGCTGTGACGAAAAAGTATGCGTCAGAATGCTGGGTTATTTGTATGAAAGAAGGTTTACGACTTGCTGTATATTGCATACTTTTAGATATACTTTTAAGAGAAAACGAACTCGTAGGTGGCATTCAATTTTGAAGAAAGAAGGACGTTCGAAAATTGTCGGAAACGCGGGAAGCCGCCATCCTCGCGCTAGTCTGTGCGAGCGTGTCTCTGTATATGTGAGTCTCAGCTGACCTTAACGCGTCGAGAGTGGAGCGAGCTTGCGCACGGGGCGTCAGCTTTTACTCGGCTGAATGTCACGCAGGAATTCCAAATATCTGCTTTGTTTCATGGCTAGCCAGCGCGTATTGCCCATTCTGTCGTATCTCAGGTGAAAGAGGAACAAATCAACTTTCGCCTTGTCAATGTTTCAAGCCACGATTAATACAGAACAATGAGACGAACTGACCAGGATAGTCCGAGGTACCGCCGCGATGAATGGATAACGGGAGCGGTGCGCCATGCCATCGATTCGCAGGCAGAGGGGCGAGAGAGAGACAGAGAGCGCGCAGTATACGCGCCACACGCCGAGTCTGCGCGCTGGGCTCGGGCGCGGAAAACTCGAATTTCGACTGCAGCAGCGGCTGTATCACGTGCTCTACAAGGCTGACACTGCGTACTGCTGGCAAGTTTACGTGCACAGGGGAAAGTGTGCTCGACTCCGAGCACGCAACTTGATAACGTTTTTTCTTGCGATATGAATTTTTTGTTGTTTTGATAACGTAATTTTCTTGGTTATTTATGATTACACAGCACACAATATTACAGCAAGGTTTCGGCAAGGTTTCATGCAAGGTTTTAAAATTTTCAGAAATATTTCAATGAAAGCTTTTCGAAATGTTGTTATGTCCGTTCCAAGTACTTGAAAAATTTTTCATGAAACATTTTGGGTATGTTTCTCAATAAGTAACGAGTGAGACCTTGTTAAAATGTTACAGAAACATTTCATAATGGGTTCCCAAACAGCATGAAATATTTCTGGAATATTTGTTATTCAGATTCAATATTTTTTAAATATTTAAAAGTTTCTGAAAGATTACGTAAATGCTGCACGAAATATTTCATGAAATATTTCTAAAATATAATGGAAATATTTTGGTGATACAACCCGAAAAGGTTCTATTCACATTACTAACAATATTCCACGAAATATTGATAAAACCTTTTAAAAATAATTCTTGTACGATTTGTAGTACATTGATATATTATTATTATTTAACATTATTAGATAATATACGTTACAAACATGTGACATATTTTATTATTAAAACTATTTTATTAAAATATCTGAAAAAATATGAGACTTAAAAAATCTTATGTAACTGGGAATCGAACCGGCGGCCTGCTGCATGAGACTCCAGCGCTGTAACCACTCCGCCACGATGGACCTTTAAAATGCTTTAAAGAAATTTTACTTATATTTTACAAGTAATAGTTACAATGATAACTCCGTGTAGTATATTATACTATATTGTACCGTATTTGAATATTATAAAAATAAATCCTGCCTAATGCAGAAATAATCGGTATATTTAAAAAAAATTAAATAAACATTAATTTTTTTATTTAGAAACAATTATTACGTAAATATTAAATTATTATATATTTTTCATTATAATAAATATAATTTTAATTCTTCTGTTAAAGTTCTTATCTTCACTTCGATAAGTAAAAATCTGTTCTAATATATTAAATTATGCAACAATAATCAATAAACATGTAGTAAGGAGATAAATTGATATAACTTTAGATTTTAGATATGACGTTTTTTCCTGCTCAGTGAAGTTTTACAAACATTATAGAAATTAAGCGCATTGAAGGAAAGATGTATTTCTTTTAGAAATTCAATCTATGAGAGTACTATCGGTACTCTGTGAGTCAAATGCGTGTTTGGTCATTTTTTACTTCCGTGGTAGGGCAAATCGTGTGTTTGGTTGAGTGAGCGTGAGCAATTTTATTCGTTTGCTTATATTACCTTTGAAAATTGAAAACATTTGGATTTTTGCATTATATTTATGGAATATTAAATATATATTTCTCAAAATTTCGTCGAAATCAGAACAGCAGTTTTCATTAATTTCATGATTGCAGCTGTCGGAAACGTGAATTGCAATCATAAGGGTACGTGTTAAAAACGTAAATACAACATTCTTATCTTTTTTCTGGATTGGTGTCGTTTTCTAAAAATTTATATGAGAAAGTTCAAGGTCAAACCATACTAGTATACAAAATTTCAGAGTTTTCTGAACACTAATCTGAAACCGATAGTACTCTCTTAACATGTTAAGATAGATGTAACATTTATCTAGCTCTATTTGTTACATCCAATAAAAATCCTTGTGGAAGGAAAAATAAAGCTATTAATATTATTATTTATTTACCATAAATCACAGGAGCAATATTTTATGAATCGAATTCAAACTTTAAGGTGATCTCCAAAACATAGTTTGGGCTGGAAATATGAAAACAAGTGCAGGAAATATCAAAAACAAAAGTTTAGGTTAATATGTTATTACTACCAATATTGCCTATAATATCAATTTTTTAGAAGATTTTATAAATTCTATAATTGAAAGTATAATATTTAGTCTTAACTTTTCTATTTTCGGTTGTACGATTCATAGAAAATTTCTCTTATAATACGGCAGATGAGCATTAACAAAAAAGTCTTTACTTTTCTACTTTGAATGATATTATGGACCAACAATTCGAAATAAATTAGCCCTACACTTCTTGAAAAATTGTTAAAAAAACATATTTAACACAAAATATTATCACCTTGCTATCTTAAAAAACAAAAATTTAGTTTGGCTCGTAATGTTTATTGTTCCTCAGAAATATTTACTTGCAGATTCTTATTTCACCAGCTCCGCATTTTTATATTCTTTTGCATGATGTGCGTACCATTTTTCAAAAAATTATACTTTCTTTCAGTAAAACGTTATCAAATGTAATATATATTGATATATTTGTTATGAAAAAATAAAATTAATATAAATTAGCAATTAAATTAATTTAATTATATCTGACATTTTCTATTTGTTCAGTATTAACTTTTAAAAAATATGACACAAAAAATATAATAATATTTTGAATATTATTTAATCTATATCCGAATAAAACCATTTCAATTTAGAAAGTAGTATTAATTGTTTTCTATTTATTTTGTTTTTTTAATTATATTATTAAACATTGCTTAAATATTTCTAGAAGATTTTCAGACGTGGTTCTTCGATCTTTTTTGAACTACACGAATAATATTTTTGAAATATTTCTCAGCCAGCTACATACATTGCTTTTGAAACATTACATTCAAATATTACTAAAATATTTTTGGAATATTTCCAAACATGTTTTGTGACCTTTTTCAAACTATACAAATAATATTTTTTAAAATTATTACAAACAATATTTTTTTGAAAGAATTTAAAAATATTTTCTGCAATATTTCGTAAAAGATTACCGGAACATTTCTTTAAATTCTTGAGAAAGATTTCATAATGGGTGTCTACGAATATTTCCTAAAATATGGTTGTAAGATTTACTCAATATTATAATGAAATATTTCATATCAATAATTTGAATAATATAATTAATATTGCGAAAATATCTACGAAAGATTTCATTTGAAATCAGTCTTAAAATATTTCACTAAAACATTAAATAAATAAAATAAAAATAAATTAAAAATAAAAGTAAGTAAATAAAATTAAAAAAAAATAATAAATAAAATTAAATAAATAAAATAATAAAATAAAATAAAAAATTAATAATATTCCATGCTGTGTGGGTAAGAACCTCCCGAAACTCTTCGAGCGTATTTCTAAATAAGTTTATTAAAAGTTTCTGTAAAAGTTCGAAATATAGTTTATGATTTTTTTCAATATGGACCGAAATATTTTGAAAACGTTTGGGTAAATCCTTTAATTTTTTTGAACAACATGATAAAAAGTCATTGTCGAAAAATTTCAATAACATTTCATGGAATATTTTAGGAAATATTTTTATAACAATTTATGTAAAATTTTTAAAAATGTTTTGTAAAAGTTTTAAAAATATTTTCTCAAATTCTTAAAAAAAAATTATATTGCATAAAAACAACCTGCAACAAAACGTTTCTAAAGCATTTCTGAATTCTGTTCTGAGATGTTTTTTGTTATATTTTTATAACTTACAGTAAGTTTTCATTGCAATGTATCCTGAAACATTTCACTGAAACATTGTGTGCAGTGTGGGTTACTAAAAATGATCAGTATTTGAAATTGATTGTCTAATTTTTTATGAAAAATCTATGAGGGTAGGTTCGTTAATCATTTAAATATGTTTAAATGAAGAAAATTAAAAAATTATCGTCAAGGGATATTATTGAAATTATTTTTTTAAAGTTTTTTATACTTTATTATATGCACTCATTGTCAGACTAGTTGTTGTTTTATAATAGTCGAAGATGGAGCTCTACTTTCGTTAAAACAATTTACAGCTTTCTATTATTTAGTATAATAATTTTATGATCTATTCGTAAGAAGTCTGCGATCAATAAACAAAGATATTTCTCAAATTTCAGCATTTTAGAAATGCTATTAATTGCACAAAATTATAATGTATAGAAAATAGAGAAATAAAATTTAGGTACACATATAGATATAGAAAATATACCATGTTTTCTATAACAAATTTTAACATCTAAACTAAAATCCAAATGAATAAATCCATCCTAAAATCTTATAAAGGCACATCTTTAAGCCGGGCTCTGTCAAATAATATATAATTCACCCCTTTCAAAAATTTTCTATCTTGAAAATACAAATTTTCCCGAGCGGATTGAAGTTGTTAGTACGGGTGAATTGATTATTCTACTTTATTGAAACATATAGGTATTTCTTTAACGTAAATTCTTATGAAACTTAGAGTACGGGGATTTACGGAGCCGCTGATTGCGTATCTGGGGTAAAAATTACAAATACACATATACATATACTACGGGGGCTCCGCCCCCTGCGCTTTACGTGCCAACCCCCGCTTTTTTATATAATATATATATTTTCGTAATTATCGGAACCATAAAATACTGGAATTAATGAAATAATGAAAAATCTTATGTTTAGTTCAACGTTAAAAATAACTTTTAACAGTATAATATTATACAATAACTAATACTTATACATCCAACAATATACATCATCCATATTTTACATAAATGCTTATAACACACATATCACAAAATAATAAGGATAACATACAAATATAACAAATAATTACGGAATTCGTGGATAAACAGCAATTACTGAAAGATGTCGGGAATAATAATCTTGTTTTCCTAGGTATTATAAACCAAAATATATAAATTAACGTAAAATTGATAAGTGATAAGTTGAAAAATGAACAATTACTGACAAATTTATTTTCACAATAATAGTCTGATTCAAGGATACTTTAATTAACTTTAAATCTGTTGCAACTTGCTACAGCAATCTAATAATATTTATAACTAATAATTTCTTATTAGAACGTTAATATATTTTACATTTGGCAAACATTCAAGCAAATCCCCTTTAAAATAACTATAAAATAACGGATAGTAACGTATAAATAACATAAAATATCGTACAGCAGCATAAAATAAGGTAAGATAACATAAAATAACTTGAATTTCGTTAAATCTCGCATAAATAATGATAATATAACGCAAAATTACAAAAATATGCCATAATAATGTAAAATAATGGAGATATAGAGAAGGCCTCGATTATTAGCCTTAAAATAATGAAGAATAACCGTAAAAATTTCCAAAATCAGACCGCTATAACGTAGAAAAAGGGAAATATGGAGAAGGTCTGATTCTTATATATATGTAAAATAACGTAGAATAACATAGATAAATGTAAAATAACGTTAAAGATCTCATAACTTATGTGAAAATAACGAAAAATTTCGAAAACTCGGCCAAAATACCGTAGAAAATGGAGATATAGAGAAGGTTGTGATTCTTGGATATAAAGAAACGTAGGATAACGTAAAACAACGTAAAATAGTGCATAAATAACGTAAAAATAACGAAAAATTAAAAAAAATAAGCCAAAATAACGTAGAAAACCGGAAATAAGAGGAAGGACCTGAATTTTTATAGACGGCTGCGGCGGTGGCGAAATAATTTCATAATATGGAGAAGATTATATATATTTCCCTATATTATATAGTTGTTTAAGTGAAGGCTTACCATTCAATCCCTCTTCCCCCGTTTTCTCTCCTCCTCCCCCCTCCTCACTGCTCCTCCTCGTGCTACTCGAGCGGTGGCTGATTGGGCCGATGGCATCGCCCTCAGACTGAATAAGACCAAGTCTAAAGCCATTACTTTCGGCTTGTGTAGGTACATTAATAGTATTGAGTTACAAAGTATGCCTAAAATCAGTCTGAGAGACGGCGTCTTCATACTCTTCTCGCAAACCGTTACGTACCTGGGTGCTATCTTAGATTCTAAACTTAAGTGGAAGCCACCCGTGGATATGGTCGAAAAAAAGGTTAATAGGGAACTCCTTAACTTGAAGTTTTTTAGAAAGTATACCACCCACGATCTACGCAAGCACTTATCAATGGCTCTTGTTTTTCCACATCTTGATTATTGTGTTGTAGTGTATCTCGACGCATCACTAAAACTACAGAGTCGACTGCAAAGACTGCAAAATTCATATTTGTGATACGTTCTAGGTGCTAGGAAGGATGAGCACATCATCCCTTACAGGGAAAAATTAGGGTGGACATGGATTGACTCAGGAAAGGCGGTTTATCACTATTCAAAAAGAATGAATCTAAGCGCCCTGTAAGAGGTGAAGCAAAAGAACTCTAGATTACACACATGCGCACTGAAACCGGGCGAAGATCTTTCGAAGTACCAGGTGCGCATCTGCAGAATTCACTCCCTTTTGAGATACGCACACTATCATCCTTAAAAGTATTTAAGGCGGCGGTTAAGCAGCATTTCGCTCCTCTTGACTAATTCTTGACTGATTTATACTATTTATCATTTTCTGTAATGTCATAAATTATTTTGTAGTTAGGTTAAATGAAATGAGAACGAATATATTTATAATGTATGTATATATGAATGACTCGAATTGTGTGAATGTTTATGTGATTATTGTAAATATTTTTATATCTTGACATGATAGAGTTATAAGATGACTGATGTGCGAATTTAAATGTATATGACTTATGTATAATTTTTTGTTTCATGTACCTCTCAGAGTCGAAGTGATATTTATACTATGACGAGCCTTATGTGAGATATAATTATTGTTTTATATTTTTTGTAAAAGCAAAAATTGTGACGGACTTAAGCCGTTCTTCTACTCCAACGTAGGAGAGTTCGTTTTCCAGTTGTGTTTTTGTTACACGCGGTTCGCGTACGGACTCGAAGAAGTGCGCGAGAAACAACCTCTTCCTGGATTCCCCCTGATAGTTACGCTCCTGCAGCCGCCGAGGTCGAAGATGCAGAAGTGCAACTGTACTTTGGTTTTTGGTATGCTAACTCGAACCAGCTGGAGGGCGCGTTAGCTTTCCGCCGGGCAAGCAGTCAAAACCCCGAGAAAGGCACCAGCGCGCTTTTCTCGGGTAAAACCCTGAAGACGTAGTCTCGGGCAGCGCGTTGGCCGCCACGAGCTATGCCTTTTATGAAATTCGTTAGCGCGTTTCCCCCTCCAGTGGCTACTGAAGGACGTCCGGCGCACCCGAATAATAGGTGGAGGCGGGGAAAAATGAGTTATAATTATTAGTGTGAACTTGGTTTTTTATTGAGGGTAAAAGTACAATTAAAGAGGAGTGGAGTTACGATAGAGGGAAGCGAAAGAGAGAGATTACACGCGGTAGATAGGCGAGGATTCGCCACATCACCGTGTGTTCACCACAAGAAGTGGCCCGAGTTCACCCTAGTATCCCGAGCGCGAGGCCTGCTCGCTGGCTAGCCACGGCTTGAGAGGTCAGAGAAAACTCAGTGCTTCCTCGGCTGTGCGTCGCCGATACATACCCGAGCCCACTCTCTCCATCTCTCTCGCTCCCGTCCTCCTTCTCACGATATTCGCGAATCCCCACTCTTCCAATATTCGCGAATTCGTTGCTCCTCGCTGAACACGCTTTCGTATGTCTGCGCGCTCGTGTGTGTATATGCACACGCGCGCGTTCTTAGCCATTACGTTGGCCCCGCCGTATCATCTTAGTTAACAAATATAAAACCGAATCATTTCCGCAATAATTAAATAATTAATTAAAAGATTTCTTATAAAAAAAACTAACTTTTAATTAATACTACGTTTTTTTTATATCCTAAATGTATTAACTAATTTATTTTGCTTATAATAATTACTAATGTTAATATCATATTAACATTAACAATAATAATTAATGGTACCGTTCTTGATAATAAGGGTATAGGTACAGGCCGTCTCAAAATAAAGTATCTATCTATCTATTTATCCTCAAAATAACGTAAAATTGTTTTAAAAATTACGTTATTTTGAAAACCCTGTATCCCCTACACTCCCCTATGCCCTTCCTCTTGACCATTCTCTTACTCCTCCTCAGTCAATCAATTATATACGAGGGTAGTTCAATAAGTCTTTAGAATGACCAACAGATGGCGCGAGAATCGCTCCAAATCATCTGTTTTCAGTCAGCACCACTCCCGACTAGATATATGGTGCAGTCACAGTCCACATTTTCTGAGTTTACGTGTTTTTATAACCAATTGAAAAAAAAAATTGCTTGTTAAGAAAAATGGAAAAGAACGAGTTCAGAGCGGTAATTAAACATTTTCATTTAAAGGGTTTAACTCCATATGAGATAAAAAATGAATTGGACTCAGTTCATGGCACATCTGCCCCTGCCTTAGCAACGGTTTATAACTGGGTAAATGAATTTAAGCGTGCTCGTACATCAATAAGTGACGAACCACGTTCAGGAAGGCCCGTAGAAGCAACTACTCCCGAAATCATCAATAAAATCCACGATATGGTGTTGAAGGATAGAAGATTAAAAGTGCGTGAGTTAGCTGAGGCCACAAGGATATCTATAGGTGCAGTTGTTTCAATTCTACATGAAAATTTAGGCATGAAAAAGCTATCGGCAAGATGGGTGCCGCGTTTGCTCTCAGCTGAGAATAAACGCAATAGAGTGGTCGCCTCTGAGGCTCTTTTGGCGCGCATAAGTCGGAATCCTGAGGAATTTTTTCGTCGATTTGTGACTGTGGATGAAACATGGATACACCACTACACTCCTGAGACAAAGGAACAATCCAAACAGTGGATTTCCACAGGCGAACCAGCTCCAAAGAAGGCAAAGACCGTAAAGTCAGCTGGTAAGGTTATGGCTACAGTTTTTTGGGATGCACGTGGAATTATACTTATTGACTACTTGGAAAAGGGTAAAACAATTACTGGTGAGTATTATGCATCATTATTAGAGCAGCTGAAAGAAGAAATTAAAAAAAAACGACCACATTTGGCGAGAAAAAAATTCTCTTTCATCACGACATCGCCCGAGTTCACACATGCTTCGTTTCAATGGCTAAAATTGAAGAACTAAAATTCGAATTGGTCGAACACCCACCGTATTCACCAGATTTAGCCCCCAGTGACTTTTCTTATTTCCAAACTTGAAAAAATGGCTCGGTGGACAGAGATTTACGGACAACGAAGACGTCATTGCCTCTGTAAGTGCTTATTTTGAGGAACTTCCGAAAACGCACTTTTCTGAAGGATTAAAAAAACTTAAAAAGCGATTGACCAAGTGTATAGAGCTCCAAGGAGATTATGTTGAAAAATAAAAAAAAAATTTATATAATATAATATAACGTATAATATAACCGTATAATATAACTCGTATAATATAACCGATGTAATTAATATAAATATATAATTATATTTATCTTAAGGACATATACATTTTTATCGTAAATTTCTTGTGCTTAAGAGTCAAACCAAATGCAGATTCGTACACCGTGTTTTTAATTCTTTTGACTCAGCCTTTTGTTCGTGGTCATCCGGTATTTGTAATACCTCAAGGAACTCCGGCTGATTTAGATATTCAATAAAAATTGAAAATTGAACAAGAATAGAGTTGATTTGTATTCCCAACAATTTTTTCTATTTATCTACGCCACCTAAGATTTAATATGGCCACTATTTTGTACGAAATACTAGAATTACGGGTGTAGTCTGGAGGTTTTGCACTTTTTACAAGGATATTTAAGGAATTTCTTTTTACAACAAAATAAAATCCAATCATTTCAAATTTTTTATATGTTATTATTGACATATTTAACTTCACAAAAAAACTTCACACTTTTTTTTAAGTTCATTTTATAATATTTAGGTAGTGCTTATTACGGCCAAACTGGCCACCTAAAAAACAAGGTATGTGACTGGCCCAGGCGGTAGCGTCAGTCCAGGCAATCTGAAACAAAAAATTCGAATGGATTATTGTTCTGTAAGCTTACCGTTATCGTAGGTAGTATATTTAGACATTTTTATTAAACAAAAACAAAATGGTGGACTTGTAAAAAATATTTGAAAATCGCATTTTTTCTTTGAAAATTGGGGTAAAACGTAGGAAATTTTTATTGGAAATAAAAAATTCTGCTACTTCGGAGCAAAATTCCATACGCAGTGGTTGAAGCTTTCATTATTGTTTTGCATATTTTTGCCGTTGTACACATCAGCTTCCAGTAAATTCTTGAACGTCTTAGAATCACTATCTACGATATATTTCTTATACTTTACGCCAAACCACTTCACAGATCGCTGGAAAATTTCGATTACACCATCCAATTCCATTTTTCCCGAACTTCCTTCGTGATTTGTCGTACATTTTTTCGCATGATCTTCGTACTACTCCAAATACTTGTCCGTTTCTTCTTTGCCTACCCACTTTTCACATGCTTTCCACACTTTTGATTTTACTATAACATCCACGATTTTATTCGTAAACTTTCCAATCAAAGAGACGTTGCCCAAAAACGATGTAAATCAACGCTTCACCCACGAACCATCGCCAGAAACTGTAATCTCATCTTCCGGATGACTGTTTGCCGCATATTTTTCTTTTTCGTCTTTCACTGCTTTTTTGAACACAGTTTCAAGTACGGCCTTTACAATAATATATATTAGGTCAATTATATGATAATAACCACTTTTACTAACGCCGGAGCCTAAATCCATCAATGAGCAAAACACATTTATGCCAGCTAAACCGACGCCGAGTAGCCGCATAGCAAAAGTAAAGCGTCTGTTTCCTGATCATCGGACAAGAGTTAATTGAAAATTATTGACACGAGCACTTCACACACAGTTTGAATCCCAATCATTGCACTGATTTTTTCAAAAACTGGATATCACCATTACATAACTTGCACTTTATCGCGGATTGTAATGCTGTGAACAATAGCCACATCGAAGTCACTTTGATTTTTTATTTTATCGGCAGAAGTGCTTACAAACTCAGTGTCTTTTTCATCAGTATGCTGATTACCTCGAAATGTTCTCGGTACAGCAGCTTGCCTAGGACTTCTAGTTTTGCGCTTCGATCCTTTTCGATCCATTTTACCATTTTACCGATACCATACCGGTATAAATTTAAGTATACACAAACTTTTCAGCTACTATACGCAGGTATAAACGTTATACAACAACAATAGAGGGGACCTACCGTTGCAGCTGCTGCGCGGCTTAGAGCGCGCAACTATAAGACGCTCTCGAATATGTGCTATAACTTCCTTAATATATCGAATTTCGGTCTGAATTTTCTAGAGTATATTCTGCAAATATTGTACTTTTAAAATAAATTATAAAAAAATCGATATTTTGAACCTCAACCTCCAGACTACACCCTTAAGACTCAATTTATCCTAAAATAAGTTCAGGAAGGTTTTCGGTGTCGCTGATGAGGAATCTGTATTCAGAAAAAGAAAATTGAAAATAGCGGATCCAAAATTGCGACTATTTTGCATGAAATCCAAGGATTTTGGCTCGATTTGTCTAGAAATAAAAACAGTTAGGTTTTCAAGGTCGCTGATTACGAATCTGTGGTCAGAATAAGAAAATTAAAAATGACGGATCCAATATGACGACTGTTTTGCATGAAATCCAAGGATATTGACTTAATTTGTGAAGTTTAAAATTAGTGCAGCTACGTTTTCGAGTTCGCTGATTACGAATCTGTAGTCATAATAAAAAAATTCTAAACGGCCGATCCAATATGGCGATTATTTTGTATGAAATTCTATAATTCCGGCTCATTTTATCCGCAAATGAGTACGGCTAGGTTTTCGAGGTAACTGCGAAATAGCGGATTCAAGATAGCAATAATTTTATTAGCAAAATTCTAGGATTTAAGCTCGATGTACCTAAAAATAAGCACAACTTAGGTTTCAAGGTCACAGATCACTATTTAAAGTAAAAATTTCAGAATTAAGTATGGTAGATTCAATATGATGAAATTTAAGTACGCAATTCTAGGATTTAATATCTAGTTTCGGCCAAATTAAACAAAATTTCACTTTGTTACCCGCCATATTTGATCCACCATTTTGAATTTTCCATTTTTGATTTTGGATTTATAAGCTGCGACCTCGAAAATCCCTTAGAAAAAAGTTTCATTTAAATCTACATAATATTAAAATTGTATAATAAGTCATGAGTCAAAGTTGGACTCTCTTTTTTTAATAATATGTAGAAGTGTAATCAATATATACAATAACTGAAATTATCTGTTTAATCTTAACTCCTTGATATTTTTAAGAAATGAATAATTATTAATAATGATTAGAATACTTACATTTAGCCAAAACTTAAACTCACTTGCCTTTTATCATCCTACAAAATTATTAAAATCAACAGTTAACAAAAAATAACTACTCAAAAAAGAACCGACGCTATGACGGAGTGGTGGAGCCATACCTCGGGCGATCGGATCTCGGTAGAAGTTTTTTAAAATGTCCGTTTTTTTGGCCACCGTAGGAAATTTAGTAAATTATAACAAGCGCCACAAGGCACCTCAAGGGCTAAAAGAGGTGAAAAAGAGCTTTTTTGACGAATATTTTCATATAAAAAATGTGCAACCGTTTTCGTAAGCCCCCTGTGCAGCGTATTTTGCAAATCAACCACAATTCCGAAATAGAATATTTTTGAACAAAAATTTCGAGATAGCATATTTTTCTACAAAAAGTTCTAGATAGTATATTTCCTACCAAAATTCCGAGATAGCATGTTTTTCTACAAAAAGTTCGAGATAACATGTTTTCTACCAAAATTCCGGGATAGCATGTTGTTCTGTCAACGCGATGAAATAAAGCAATAAAAGTAGCTTATGCAGTACTTTTCACGATACTTCCCTCCTTAAAGAAAAAAAACATGCTGGATGCTCGGTTGCTCTGGTTGACAAGGCAGACTACGGGTATTGCAACACGCAAACGATCACCGTTGGTTATTCACCTCTCCTGCATGAATATTACTAGTAATATTATGAGAGTAAAACGAGCGTTTGCTAGTTTACGTACGAATAAGAAACAATTTCAGAATTATTTTCTACGAAAATATTTATTAACAAACATCTTAGTAAAGAGAATTTCACTGAATATAAACGTTTTAAATATTTTGCCTTTACGAATGGTTTCAAATACGTATGACATAGAGGCGATCATTTCTTGTTCAAGCGACAGGATGAAGTATATCGCATGAGTTTACGTCAATAGCGGATCTACGTAATATTATGGCTTCGTACGAAGATGCGAATACTGCATTATAACACATCAGCGATGGCAATAAAGGCAATAATACTAGAAATAATTATGTCAATGTTGAATGTAACGACAGTAATATACATATTGAAATAAATAGAATATCTACAGAAGATTGGTTATCTGGAGATGCTACAGTAGATGCGAACAACGGAGGATTAAGAGCAGGTTTCAATAATGCTACGTCGTCGAAATTTTTAACAGGTGGAGGACGACTAATGTAAAAGCTGATTTTATCAATTATTTACGAAATTAATTAAAATTTTAAATATTCGATAAATACTCGATGCTTCTATCTATTTCTAAGATCTTAAAGAATACAATAACCGGCTGCATAAAAAGTTTCATTAATTTCTACGTTTACAGGTAGATAAAATGCAAAGAAATTCGCGACAATTCGTGACATACATATGCGTCACGCTGCCCTCAACATATTAATCAATGCCTTTCTGGTGGTCTCATATACCATGTATTTGGAGTTGCAGAGTCGAAATTTGGTCCAACGGTCGAGGATGTTTCAGTTTAGATCGACGGTTATTCTACATTTAGGCAGGATAGAAATAAGCAAAGAGGGGGAGTAGCTCTTTACTTGCACAACTCATATTCCTGCGGCCGTTACTGGAATTTGCACGCCAAAACTCACCTTCATAGAAGTCATCCTCGCTAGATCTCTCGCATTAGAACCAGCAACTAACTCTGTTAGAGGTAGCGGCGAGGGGGATGGCGCAGGCAACTTTCGCCTATTTTCTTTTCTTTGTGAGAGCTTGGCTCGCGCAATAAATCTATTTGTGCCCCGCGGACTCGCTCTCTTCCGGCTGGATTCTCGCTCATCCAGATTGGTACGCATGTCACATAACTTCTTCCTCGACCGCGTGTTTCACTGATACTTTTAATAAATACACATACTACGCAATTAGCATTATTAATCAGTTTTAATTTTTGTAAATAGTTTGAGATCGAGCTTAATAAAAACTCTTCATTGTTATTAATAAATTAACTAATTGACTGATCTCTTTCTCCCACTCACTCCTCTTATCATCTTCATGCGCACGTGTTCAGCAAAGCTTGAAGTGCCTCGCTGTACAGTAATATCATTGATGCTATTACTGTGCCTAAATTATTATTGTTTATTTCATTTATTGCTAGGCCAGCTAGCGCGCGAACACATATAAACGGACCATACTATGTAGCTCTTTAATTATGCATGATGAAGGTAAACCGCTCATTCCTAAATACCTTATGTTTAGTGTAAAACGGGCCTGTCCCTACCCTCCCCCATCTCCGTAGCAGTTATATATAGGCTACTATAGATTTCCTTTGCAGAGGACTCTGACCTGTTGGAGAATGTCATGAAATATTCAGAAAATTATGAGCATAGTCCGGTTTTGGACGATGCTGAATTCGGCAGGCAACTTGCGTGCCAATTAAATATCAAGCTAGTGGACCATGGCGCATTTATCACATACACGATTCTCACGCACGAATTAATTTTATGGATGTTGACAACAATGACGTTGTACTCGACTCGGGCAATACGCTGGTGACCTTTTAATGCTACCATGATATCATAGATGTTGTAATTGATCTTCAAATGTAACATCCACTGCTTTTATGGTTTTTTTCTACAGGGATTACAAATCAATAAGACAGGAGGACCTACTATCCTTCTAAGATCTTTTGGATTGGTCATACATCGGTTGTCCAGAGGCAGATGTGGACAGTGGACTAGATTGTATAAGTAATACAATCCTCATGAGGGCAATTAACCATCTTCCCCTACTTAAATAGTTTAGACCAAAGAAAAAAGGGCTGCCTCCGTGGAGAGATACTGACTTGCAACGTCTGTAATTTAAACATGACGCAAGGCGCAGACGATACAAGAGGACGAAATAGAATAGACTGAGACAGGATTATTAGCATCTCTCTTTTTTTGAGAATTTCGATATCAAAAAAAGATGTCTGAAAGGAACAGTGAAGCCTTTGGCTTCTGCCAAAATCACGTGAAGATTTGCACGGCTTTATGATTTATTGTTAAAGAAGTAACTTTCTCCAAAGTGGTCTTGACAGTTGCTCATTTTAACTCCCAAGCGAATTGGTCACTATCTTGAAAGAATATTCAACTTCTCTCTATCTAGTGGTGTCTTTCGTGGGATTCGGAAGAAAACCGCAAAAGGAATAGTTGTTTTCTTAAGAGTCACCAAATGAGCTTTCTTCCGAATCCCACGAAAGACACCACTAGATAGATAGATATCTCTTTATCTAGTGGTGTCTTTCGTGGGATTCGGACGAAAGCTCATTTGGTGACTATTAAGAAAACAACTATTCCATCTGCGGTTTTGGACTTCCGTCCCATTGCCCTCTTGAGCTTGCGCTCCAAGATCTTCACAAAGATTGTTCTTGACCAAATATACTTCTCAAATTGAAGCTGACAAAAAGTGTGAGAAACAACTCCTAACCATACTTCTAATGTTCTAATATTATAATTCAGTTAGGCTTTTGACAAGATTTCTCCATCTAAATTATTGTGGAAGCTAATTAGGATCGGCTTTTTAAGGAACGCGCTTTTGTGGCTAAAGTTATATATTACAGGGCATAACCAGAGAGTGGTTACTAAATCCAGTGATGAAACAGATTAGTTAACAATCAGTTCTGGGTCCCCTTCTGTCCAACTTTTACATCAATGACTTGCGTGATGTACTTACAGACAAAAGTGTCAAGTACTTTCTTTATAATGACGATTTGCAAACCTACACTCAAGCTACCAGAGATGATATTTGTGAAGGTATAGTTAGTTTATCTGCTGATGTACGGGCGGTGTCGGGATGGGCTTCTGAGAATGCTCTATAGCTTAATGTCAGTAACACTAATACAATTATTTTTGCTCCGATCATAACAGGCAGTTTTGAAAACTTATATATTCTGACTCGAGAACTCAAAAACATAAAAATTTATCAAAATGATGGTTTTAGAAAAAATCATCGTTACTATTTATATAGAATTTTTTTAGCTAAAAATTTATAAATAAAAAATAAAGTGAAAAAAAATATGCTTAAATAAAATTTTATTCTATCCCTTTTAAAGACAAGAAAAATAAAACGTAGTAAGTCTAGCGTTCTAGTAAACGAGAATGATGAAACTTGGTAAAAAATTGGGAAATTAAAAACACAGATGGTAAAACCAAACTCACAATGAAAATATCTGAACAGAAGAAATAGAAGCCTGAAATTTGGAAACTTTTGTGAAGTTATCCAAACTAATATTCGATTCACAAAATTTTTCAATTTTCAGGCTTTTATTTTATCCGGTCAAATATTTTCATTATGAGTTTTGTCTTACCATTTGAGTTTTTAATTTCCCAATTTTTTACCAAGTTTTATTATTCTCGTTTACTAGAACGCTAGACTTACCATATTTTATTATTCTCGTTTTTAGAAAGTATAGAAGAAATGTTTTTTGAGCAAATGTTGTTGCTCTTTATTTTTGATTTGTGTCGTTTTATACGACAATATATCATATAAATATAAAGAATATCGAATATATTTAATATATACTAGGGGGTAGAGCCAACCCCTGTTTCTAAGATATAATCTTTCTCGCGCGTGCACCGAGATAGAATTTTCTGCGTGCGCACGCCGAGGTAGGACGTTCTGCACGCTCGCACTATGATAGAATATTCTTCCATCCAAACGTTCATATACAGGGTATAGGTAATTAGGACATATACACGGTGTCAGCAATTATGACATATACAGGGTGTCGGTAATAAGGACATACACAAGGTCTCTGTAGTAGGACATATATCAGGTGCCGTTAATTAGGACATATATGCCTAATGTTAGTAGGACATATAAATAGTGTGGGTAACTGGGACATTAAATGTACATTAATTAGGATATATATCGGCATTGGGTAATCGGGATATATACAGGATATCTGTAATTAGGACATACAATGGGTGTCCGTACTTAGGTATACACAGGGTTTCGGAAATTAGAACATATGCCGAATGTCGGGAATAGGACATATAGAGGGTGTCGGTAATTAGGATATGTATAAAATTTCAGCTGTATAAGTATTTTCTTAGATATGGGGAGGGGGGATATATATACATACATACAAAAATCCAGCCAAATTAAAAGAAAAATTTTAATAACTTTATATTCCGTCCTTAATGTATAGTAAAAGTTTCGAAGTATCTTTCATTGGTAGATTTATATCTTTTTACCAGTAAGTTACCCTAGCTTTAAAATAAACATATTTAAATATATAGATAGTCTAGATCGTTAATATCCATTGTATCTATATTCGTTAATCTCATAAGAAGTTACATACACCCAACGGAAAAAACATTTCTCCGAATGTGCAGCTTTGAAAGTTAGCAGTAGTACTGATAGCTTGATCTTATCAGTTTAAAACTACTTACAAGCCCTAAATATTATAATTGAATATGAATATAAATAGATTTTTAATTATGCGTATGCTATCTTGGTGAAATTCACCTTGACCATAATGATTTTCTAAACATTTCTTTAAAAATTCGAAAATTATAGAATATGATTCAAGCAATTGTTTAGTCTTAATAATTATTAAAGGGGACTTTTTTAAGGTGAAATGTATTAAAATAGTATATATATAATATATATATAATATACTTTTGAGAAATGTTATTTACAAAATTATTAACTCTTTATTTCTCGTTTTTCAGCTAAAAATCATATTTAAAGCTCTATAGGGATCATAGCACCCTAAGAAAATAACATTGACTTCCTGGAACAATTATTGAAAATTATCGAAAATAAGAGACATCGAGTTGACATGAACGCATTTAGCACTTAGACGTTGAAAAATATCAATGTGAAATCGTACCCATGAATATTCGGCAATCTAAAAGCTTTTTTAAAATTGTCAGTGCTACCAACTTAACTCACGCTCTTTTGATATTATATATTGTATACTTTGTATATATAACCACTGTTAAACGGTACGTTATTTAACATAGAATATTAAAGAACGATTCATAATGATTATTATCTACCAAGTAAAATATTCATGAAATACGTATCAACAAATTAATCGTGTTCCTAAGATAAGAAGATACGTATTCGTATGCTTTCTTTCTGCGTATGTAGCAAACTTGAAAAACACGTATTTATACATTCTCACGCATTAATATTGAATTTAGATTTCCAAAATTCGGTCATGGAGTATTATTCGTAATGTGATTAATAAAACTCATGATTTTTATTACCCTTAAAATTTTTCATATTTATTTAATATTTGAGATTTTGAAAGGTTTTTGGGTTAAAATATTAATTGGTCGTAAACTAAATTTTGTATAACTAAAAACGGTAATGTAGTCCATTATTACAGAGTATTAATATAAATTGATTTCAGAATAGCGAATAATTAAAATTTTTGCAATGTTACATCTTCTTAGAATATTTGTACTACAATGTTGGCAAATAATTCGTATTTTTCATGTAACTAGAAGTGCAATGTTTAATAAAGTCTTTATAATTTAGAGTATTGATTATACAGGACGTTAATACAATAGTTGAGGATGTCAAAAATTTTTTACATTAAAATTCAGTATTCTTAATACTCTGTGTTTATTTTATTTGTTAATGTGAACTACCGCTATTTTAATTATTTAAACCACAAAAAGCTCCATCTTTGCTCGTGACATCAGAGTGAAGAGCCTAATATAGATGCGTTGAAAAGCGCATACCACAGTATGCGCTGCACTAATCAGCAGCAGAGGGTCCGCGAGAACGAACCCCGGGTCTTGTGATGACGACAGCAACGCGAAAGCGTTCTGTGCCCAACAGCATCAGCGGTAGCACGAGAGCACGAGCACCACTTATCAACAGCAATACCGGCAACGTAAGGCTCGGCGCGCCGAGCTCTTCACCTGCGACTGTGGCACAATTCCCTTTTACGACGATTTGGCGAGCACGATTGCCGCCATCTACAACGATGACCACGCGATTGTGCACGTTGTAGAACGCGCGCCGATTGTCCAGCAACGGTGGCGCCATGGCACGTACGGTGGTTTGAGACCTTTGAGCAGCCCTCCGCAGGACATGATCGTCGGCTGCGCAAGGATGTGCGCCGTCTCCCACAGCGACGGTAGCACGTAGACGTACCCCATATTTCAATGCAGCAGCAGCAGCCGATGCGCGCGTACTCCAGTAAGAGTGCGCGAGATTGCGTCTGCACAAGCACTGGCAGCGCGAGATCGCACGCCGCCATCTGCAGTAGCAGCACGCCGACAAGCGCCGCAGCCTGGTGTGGGCTCTAGACCAAGTGCGCGAGGTCTCGCCTGGACCAGCAGCGGCAACGCAAAAGTGCGCACTGCCTTCTACAGCAGCAGCGGCAGCTCGAGGACGCGCACCGCAGTCTTCACCTGCAGCAGCTGCACTGGGAATTGCGCCAACATCAGCAGCGAAATCCACAGCGTCACAGAGAGTAACAACCGCTTTGCGTACTACGTAGTGCTTGTTTTATAAAAATGTACATGCTGTTCCTGGCGTAGGTTTTCTCACAGCGTTTTATCTACGCCACAGATACTAGTGTGGGTAAATGCAGGCTTAGTAAAAAAATATTTGAGATACACTCAGAGTAATGTCCTTTTGCAGCAAGAGGAAATAATCTTGAATAAGGTGCTAAGAGGTGCTAAATGAATCTTCTTACTACAAGAGAAAGCATTCTGGATTCAAATTCTTGTGGTAGGCGGATTCATTTAGAAGAAAAGGGATTCTTCTTGATCCAAGAAGAATCATTTTGGCCGAAACAGAATTTCGTCTTAGTCACTTATTCAAGATTGTTTCCTCTTGCTGCAAGAGGACATTTCTCTGAGTGTAGTTTTTTAATTCCTCTGACTTGTCGGGATAGGTAATTCGAATACTTTACATTAAATGTACAATAAATACTTTCGTTAAAGATTTTAGGAAGTTTTGTATAATAAACTGATTACTTAACCCATTAACGTCCAAACGGACACAATTTTTCGTCCCTTTTGGAGCGTCAATCTCGAAGGGAAATTAATGAAATCACTGAATAAAAACCACTTATCCTAATGTTTTCGGATGTGATCTTTCGATTTCCTGGGTTAGAATTGTGATTAAATGCTCTAGAAAAAAATATGGCTGACTTTATGGAGAAATGTACTGAAAATTTAGGGATTTCTTTTTTTTAATATTTTTTTTTAGTCCAAAAGTACTCTAACCTATTCCGGATTGTGGAGAAAGGTGGAGACAATAGTTGGAGTTGATGATAGAATTTTTTGTGCTAACCTCAACTGACTCTAATCTTTTCAAAATTACAAACTCCTATTTACTTTTTATAATAAAAAACGCGCCATTTCTTGATAAATCCGGCCGCTATTTGAATCCTCCATCATTGTAAATTGAAAATTTAGTAAAATATATTCTCTAGTATTGTTTTGATTGAGGAAAATGACTGCGAATCAAGAAAAACTTACAATAACATTATTTTCTCGTTAATACTAGAGAAAAAATCATATTTCATGAGATTTTATGCAATGTCCGCCATTTTGAAAAGATTAGAGTCAGTTGAGGTTAGCACAAAAAATTGTATCATCAACTCCAACTATTGCCTCCACCTCTCTCCTCAATCCTAAGTAGGTTAGAGCACTTTTTCGACTAAAAAAAATATTAAAAAAAAAGAAATCCCCAAATTTTCAGTACTTTTCTCCATAAAGTCAGCCATATTGTTTTCTAAAGCATTTAATCACAATTTTAACCCCGGAAATCGAAAGATCACATCCGAAAACATTAGGATAAGTGGTTTTTATTGAGTGATTTCATTAATTTCCCTTCGAGATTGACGCTCCAAAAAGAACGAAAAATTGTGTCCGTTTGGGCGTTAATGGATTAATTAACTCAAGCTGAATAACTTGAAAATAGTGAATGTTTAAAACATCAGATAGTTTGTAAAAGATATTTGTATCGAAAACAAATGGTGCACCTTAGTGACTTGTATAATCTCGTAATTAGAACGTAATGTTTCATTGTACCGAATTTATTTATGTTGAATCATATTTATAAAAATGGATGAAAAAAGAGGAATAAAGAAAATCTTTTGATAAAGAACGAATATTTTTGGTATAGAAAGAATTATCAAAAAATGATATTGAAAGTTGAGTGTTAGCCAAAATGACGTTTATGGTGTTCACAATGTAAAATTTGTAATGTATATCTACACCAAGTGACAGGAGTAATATTCTCCTTATTTCAGATTTTGCATGAAAATGATGTATCTGATTTCGAATTTGAGACTGCGGTAACGTATAAATGCATTAATGAAGTAAAAATAAAAATAATTAATTTCGGTTGAGTCAGACTTTGGAATATTAAATATCAAACAACATTTTTTACTTGTTGCTGACACTTCGACGGCTTGTCATTAATGTCCTCTTCAGAACTGTTTTATGGAAACAATAATTTAAACAATTAATAAATACACATGCGTACGAAGCTTAAACTAACAGTTATAATTTTTACATTAAATTTACCTTATAAATAGAGACGAGAGTATTACATTATTCCGAGTCATTGCAGTGGTCTTATTGCTACACTTAATTTACCCAAACAAATATAGTTTATTTAATTTTTTTATATTATACTTTATATATTACAATTGTACCTGCATATTGCACTTTTCTTATTTTGTCCCACTCACTTTTTTCTCCTTTTCTTTTTCATCTTGAGAACAACGTTGAAAATATCCAGTTTTCTGTATAGCCAATGTGTATAAACTGTCATGCCGCAGTGGCATATAAGATGAGATTGCGAAAAGGAAACTTTGGGCGAATAGTTCTAGATCATAGTTCTCGATGTCGGTCGACAATGAGAGGTGGTTCCACTTATCAGTTCCGATTTTCCCCATCGTTATCTGTACAGTTCGATGTTTTTTTCTGGAGCGTAATAGAACAAAGCATGAATTTAATTTTTAAATTGTAATTTTTGTTATTTCTTAAAACTTATTATAAGCTTTTTGAACTTAGTCTGCCCAAAAAATTTGCAACGTGGATGTGTAATTTTCTCGTATCTTCTTTAATACTGATGGCATTATTTTGTAATTTTATATGTAGCATTTCAGATAACAATCTCTTATTTGTATTCTTTTCTTTATCGATAATTTGATCATTTTTAAAATTGAAAGTGTGTTTTTCCTTGCTACAATGTTGTTTACAGTTCACTCTGGGATTCCAGAGAGAGTGGACGTGTTTACCTGTACTCTTGTCAACAAACGAGCGTACTACTATCGCGAAAACTTATAGTGACGGGCTCAAGCCCGTAAATTCCACTCGTTCTATCACAAATGCAAAATCGCTTAAGTGATTTAAAATGTCTTCACTAAGTGAGGGCAGTCAACCCAATAGTGCAAATGCAAATCAAAAAAGTGCTTCACATAACGATAGAAGAAATGCCAGTTATTCAGCGATCACTCAGAAGGACCAATTCCCCAAGCAAGACCAGGGTCTACTCCTAGACTGCGTAGATGACTTGAATCTTACCGACTATACCGTCGCCATTGGAGACATCGTCCAGCCCCACAACATTATTGCTGCATCAAGAATTTTCAACAAACGCATCCCCATATTCTTGTCATCAAATGAACTAGTTAAAGAACTAACAGATAAGTACGAATCAATCTCTAACGAATCAAGAAAAGTCAACATAAGACCACTTATTTCGAAACAACAACGCGTCATTATATCTAATGTATCCCCCACTATTCCACACTATATTCTAGAAGAACTTATGAACAGTTTAAACATTAAGCGTATTTCACCCATTTCCTTCTTAAAAGCTACCATAAATAAAACAGGCTACAATCACGTAATTAGCGATAGAAGACAATTATATATAAGTCCAAATGACATACAAAAACTTCCACAATTGATTAACGTAAATTACGATGACACTACCTACTATGTCTACCCAAGCACCGACGCTTACGAATGTTATATCTGTAAACTCGAATGACACATAGCAAAACGATGCCCGAATTTTACAGCTTTATCGCAAGAATTCCCCGCCTTAGCAAATTCGACTATAAGCTCAGTTCCCCCTCAAAATCAAACACCGCTAGCACTTTGAATAACAATATCCTACCTACGTCCAACCAACCTCCAAACCCAAACTCTGAATCACCACAGCAAGTTTCACGTTCCAGCTCGTATGAATCCATTAACTCTCAAATGGAGACCGAAAATATTTCTCCTTCTCTACCGACACCGACTACGCAAATTATAGATAAAGAGTGTTTTAAGCGCTCACTCTCATTATCATCCAAAAATAGCTCGCATCTTTCTCTCTCAAAAACTCTCTCTGACTCAGACTCAAGATTCGAATCCATCAACATCCACAACGACACAAAGAAAACTACACAAGACACGAAATCCCAAATAAAACCTGAAAAAAAAGCTAAAACATCGCCTAAAGAAATCGACCTCGATGAATGGTTAAATCCAGTGAAAAATCTAATAGAAGATCCCTCCCAAGCCTTTCCACTAGACTATCTCAGTTTTAAAAGCTTTCTAGACAAATCTTCATCCAACCCCTTAATATTTGAAGTCACAATCGAATATACGGACGATACCTCTAAAATGATAAAAATGATGCGAGAACTTTATCCAAATTTAACATCAAGCAAGGCTAAATCTAAATTCACGCGAATCATAAACAGAATCGATTCCTTATCCGTTCCGAAACCCACTACTGAAATAGATAAACAAATTCTTGAATAATTAATACCATTCAAATCCAAAATGGAACACACGAACTTACAACGACCAATTTTTTTAAAGAAAACCGCACTTTAAACCTATGCGGGCACCTAAAGGTAATACAAATGTTTTAAAAAATACCGCACTTCTTCACAAGCAAGTGGAGGAGTACCTATATAAAGAGCGACATTCATTGTACTAACATCAAAATTAACTCTACTTTTGAAGTTATAGCAACAGAGTGTTTCATACCGAATAAAATTACAATTTGCAATATTTATCTACCAAACAGCACAAACTTCAATATTGCCGACCTCGAAAACATAAAAGCCCAACTCCTGAAACCATTTATAATATTAGGAGACTTCAACTCGCACAATTTGATTTGGGGTTCAACAAAAACTGACAATCGAAGTACAAACCTATGACCACCTAATCAAACTAGAAGCATCTATCTGCGACGCATTTCTAAAAGATCTACACTTAGTTGCAATTGCCCTCGACTTAGAAAAAGCCTTCGAAATGATCTGGCGCGATAGAGTTTTGAAAATACTACAAAAAATTCCCGTTAACGGACCTATGCTAGCCTTCATAAAAAATGTTCTTAAAGAGAGACTTATCCAAGAAAACGGAGTACCTCAAGGCTCTGTATTCAGCGTTACCCTATTTCTCATCGCAATAAACGACATTGTAAACAACATTGACTCCCCAGTCCAGTGCTGTCTATTTGCAGACGATTTAACTATCTACGCCACTGGAAAAACCTCCAAAATAACAGAAGAACTACTTTAGAATACTGTAAATAATTACTAAATTGGACGTTCTTATCAGGTTTCAACTTTTCAATAGACAAAACGAATTACACTATATTCACGAACTCGGATAAAATCCCCGAAATCCAATTGAATATGTGCAATAAGTTAATCAGGAAAATCAATGAAATAAAAATCTTAGGCCTCATTTTCGATAGAAGATTATCATGGAAAAGCCACCTCTATTATCTGAAATCCGCCACAACTCAAAGATTAAATATTATAAAACCACTTGCCGCCAAAAATTGGGGAGCAGATCATCAAACCCTGTTAAATACCTATAAAGCTCTTGTTCTGTCCAAATTAGATTATGCGAGTTTTATTTATGGAGGAGCTAAATCGGTTACATCTTTAAACTCAGTCCACAATAAAGGTATCAAAATCTCCCAGGAGCCTACCACACCAGTCCAACAAATAGCATTTTAGCAGAGTCGAACATGATCCCCCTATCATATCGTCGAATGATCCTGATGTGTAAATATGCGTGCAAAATTGCATCCACACCAAATAACCCTACTTTTAATTTCATTTTTGAAAATGAACCCATTTCATACCTTGAATTTAAGAAATCTCCAGAACCGTTTGGTTCAAGACTACAAAATATGCTCATAAATTTCGAGCTAACTCTACCCTAACTCTACACCTGACTCATTAGATTACTCAGATTACACCCAAATTTACACATCCTCCTATCACACTCAAAATGGCGCTGGTCTTGCCGTTATATCCTTCTCCAACAAATTAAGCATCCACCTATCCAGCTCATATCCTCCAACCATAACTCAACTCTTAGCCATAGATGAAGCCCTAAAGATAATAGAATCAGCACCCGAAAATAAATTCTTAATTTACACCGACTCCGAAATCCTCCAATAAATCGACAATCCATACACCAAAAATATTATCATAAAAACCGTACAAAACAGATTATATAAACTACGTACCAAACAGATCAAGTTGGTTAACCCTCCCCCTAATTCAAATTCAATATAATATCAGAAATTAAAAAGTTAGCTAAAGAAGCTACTACTGAAAACAAGCAAAGCGAATTCCCCCTAACACCCTCGGACGCAGCACAAACACTGTCTATAAGAAAAATCTGGAACCAGACGTGAACCTCAAGTACATCTTCCCACCTCAAACTCATACGAAACGACGTCTATTCTAAAAATCCTGCCCTCAAATTTTCGCGGAAGGAACAAATAATTATTAACAGATTAAGAATTGGTCATACTTCACTAATCCACTCACATCTACTGAGCAAATAGAAGCCGAAAATGTGTTTCACATGCAGCAAACTATGGTCTATAAATCATTTATTAGCAGAATGTCCAAATTACACAGCAGAGAGAAATAAATTCGAACTCAATAAAGATATAAAGACCATTCTAAATTCACACAACTATCTAAAAAATATCCTAAAGTTCCTAACTGAAATTAAATTCATCAACCTATTGTAATAGTATTATTTATAGTACATATATCCTTATAAAATACTGTATTTTCGTAATGTATTCTAACTATGTACCATAAAACACACACTGTACTGTATTTTCGTAATGTATTCTAACTATGTACCATAAAATACACACTGTACTGTATTATAATCAATTATAATTGTATGTAAAGCGTCAACCACAATATACTCATCGTATCATATCATAACACAATATTCTATATATTGTACTTCAAGCATGTACTATATACCTCAAACTGTACTATATTATACTGTAATATTATATTGTATTCTAACCATTTACTTCTAAACACATTGTATAATTATGTAAAAATTTATGTTATATAATATTGTATTCTAATTATTTATTTCTAAACACATTGTATAATAATGTAAAAATTTATGGTAGTCGCTAATAACCTCGTTGTTGATGCGACAATAAATAAATAAATGAAAAAAAAATGTTGTTTAATTACAGACTGTTTTTATGGCCTTAGTTATTCATATTTATTTTATGTTGACCAATTCGGACTCCTACCTGTCATTTTGATTCTCTCACATACGATGTTGTACAGTTGTTACATTCGATTTTGTACACAATGTTCGTTTGTGATAGTTTGGACGTTTTGTCTTTTCCTTTGATTATGATATTGCTTAGAGTCTTATTAATTTTCGGAAGAAGTTGTACACCTATTTTCTTGATAGTAGGATGCATTTTTTCATATAGGTCCTGTACATACGGAACACTTTTTTTACGTAATTTTTATGGTTTTGTTGGTTAGATTTATATTTACAGTCTCGTTGTTTGTGTCAGTTAATGTTATTGTGATGTTGTTTTCTGGATCTATTTTTCCGGTTTGTTTTAATATGTTAATTCGTTTTTTATATGTTCGTTGATGAGACTTTCTGGGTAATCATTATTTATTAAATATTCTCTGATTAAACTGATGTTTTTGTGGTGAAATCTTTTATTAGCTAGTAATAGTGCACTGTCGACTAGGGTTTATATAATACCTATTTTGTGTGACAATGGGCGTGATAATTCTCTGGCAATCAGTTATAAGTTTTCCGTTATCATTGATGATTTTTATGTCCAGGAAACTTATAGAACTATTTTGTTATAGTTCATTAGTGAATTGTAGACGTGGGTGGTAATAATTGAAGATTTCTAATATTTGGTTTATTTTGTTGTTGGGGATGTAGGTGATTATATCATCTACGAATCGATAAAAAAGGGGTTGAAAGTCCAATCTATTTAGACAATCTATTTAGACAAACTGTTTCTAGATTTGTCATGACTATATCTGAGAATACAGCACTTGAACTCGATCCCCTTGGTACACCGAATGATTGTCTATAGTAGTTCTCGTTAAATGAGAAATATGTACTGTTCATAAACAAATATAATTGTTGTTTCGATTTCATCTAGTGGTATTACAAATTACTGATTTGTGCGTGAATATCTTCTTTCAATACCTTGTAATATAAGTTCTAGTGGTGTGTCGGAATACAGGGCTGTAACATCTAAGGTGAGAAGGGTATAGTGTTCGGGGATGTATAAATTATTTATTTTGTCGATCAATTCACTGCTGTTTTTCACGTATGATAGTGGCATCGGAATGCTATTAGTGATTATTTTTTTCAGTTGCTGTGATATGAATTCTGTTGGTGTACCTATAATGGACACTATTGGTCGGAGTGGGTAATTTGTTTTGTGCAGTTTTGGTAGGCCGTATATTTTTGGTAGCATCGTATTAGTTTGTGTTAATGATCTTTCATTATATTTATTTCCTGAATAATTAGTTGCATCCCATCTTTTTAAAAGAGTGTATGTGTTGGTTTGCAATTTAGGTAGTAAATTGTTGTTGACTTTTGTATATGTTGTTTCGTCATCCAGAAAATTTTCCTTTTCTCGGTTAACAAACTTGCATATCGCTATCGGCAGAAACGTGTTACGATTTAAAAATAAGATTGTAACGCATAGTTGGAATAAGTTTGTAAGTAAATTATAGAATATATGATTGATAAATACAAAAAAGATTATTGTTTAAATAGAATTTTTGAAGTATGTTACATTCGATGTCAATCTTAAGATAATTTTTGAAAATTTCGTAAAATCTAATTCTTCTATAGAAGCTAAATTATCAATTTATATTTAGGCAGCGATTAAAAATAGTTATTTAAAAACTGATGTCGTCTTGATTACGAAATGTACGTATGTATCATATGGTGAACTCGATTTCATAGCAAAATTATTTTTGATGATAAATTGATAATTATTTAAAATTATGATTGAGCGTTACCGACATATATCAATCAGATTAATGCATACTTCTCACGGCAAGTGTATCAGAGTAGTTATTTAAAGAATCGTTGCATAGGCGGAGTGCATCGTGATCTTGTCGAGATCGTCGGGGCGGCTTCTCCTCGTCAACAGCCTAGGAACTGAATTGATGCATGACTTTCGCACCGTTTTAAATTCTATTGGTCGACAATGATGCGAAGCGCACTTTTTTTAATTAAATGTATTAATTTATTAAGCTAAGTGAGTTTTGTAATTGCTGTCAGTGAAAATCTAGAAAGTGGTTTAGGACGAATTGTTTTCGCGTGGCAATCTGCCAGTTGGTTCAGGGTCCAGCTAACTGGTTAGGGGCTGCGTGAATCCAAGCAATTTCCTAGCAAACCTTTGACATGCTCATTTAAAGTCTTGTGTGCACGAGGCGTAGAGTTTCATCCGGAGCATAGAATATACCCTCCGTATGGTGACGACCACCGGAAAGGACGACCCTAATGGGGTCGTGCTGAGAGACCACGGAAGTGAGGGCATAAACCTAACTAGACGTGTGGTCACTGAACCAGTTATTGTAGTTACGAAGAGTTGACTTTACTAAATGTTAATAAATTTTAAGATGACATGTGATGGACATTAATAAAGTTTTGAACTGCAGCGCTATGAAAACGAGCGACTAAAAAAACTTGTAAAAGATCGATGTGATTGATTTAAAATGTTCCTTGCTTTAACTGTGAATTATTATTGATGGTTTAATGCACTTCCAGCTCCGGTTGATCGCCATTACAGTGCTGTACCCGGAGAATCCGAGATTCTCTGCATTTTTGAAAGATCTATACTTTCGAGAGCCGCCGTGCCGTGTCTGGAACACTATCGGGATTTCGAAAGCTGTAATCTCGAGAGTGTCGTTCTTTAGTGGAAATTCTGAGGATTTTCGAAAGAAGTAGTCCTCCCAAATTGAAGCCGGCTAAAGGCTTTGGGAAAACCAGAGCTGGAAGAGGATCACGCATGAATATTAATGAGAAATTTTGATTGAAAATGTTTAAAAATGTAAGCATCAGAAAAACAAGGCTCATCATTATTAATTTTATTTTGAGTTATAACATTAATATAACATTACTTATTTTTTTTTTTTTAATTAACGTCGCCATTTTTGTGCTCCCATGTGGTGCTAATCGACGACGGGGGTCTACGGTGTGTTTGTAAACAAAGCACATGTAATTTTTACAGAGGTGCTTGTATCAATCGGCAGAGGATTCGAACCGGGTCACCGACGTGGGAATCCGACACTCTACCGACTGAGCCGCCGCAGGCCCCATGATAACATAACATTATTTTGTTTGCATACAATTTAGGGTACGAAACTAGTTTTGTACGGAGGGAGAATGTTACCGACAGAAGTAATGTTAATTTTTGTAATAAAAAAATTAGCGGCGAATACAGTGACCTCAAATTGATAATAAATAAATATGTAATGTTAAATAGCTGTAAAACCATAGCTACAGCGTTATGAAAGAAAGAAAACCGAATGAAATCGGCTATGCGTAAATGTTGAGTATATGATTTTGTTTTAAGTGCGTTTTCCCGAAAATGCTCGTAAAAAGAGGGCTAGTGTTTATGCTCTCGCAGGGAAGTTTAACTACAAGGCAGAGAAGTGTAGCTTTGACTCTTGATAGGTTCATATCCTGTAACTAACATGAAAAACATCATCTATTACGACACTGGAATAGGCAATTGAATAGATATATCTTTTAAAGTTTAATGTATCATTGAATTGTTAATTTCTCTTCTCGTGAATCCTGCTTTACGCCGGAACAATCAACTACAAATATCTGCCACCTGCTAGTTAACGTATTTTCTACCACCAATTCAATTAGCATCAGTAGCGTCGCCTATAATACCGCGGATATAAGTGGCGAAATATCGTTTAGTCGTATAATGGGAGCCTCGTAAAAGTACATTCTCGCCAATTGACTTGGCTCGTACTGAAACTGATGACGTTGCGCAGCTTGGGACACAAGCCAAACTGCAGCAGTGCTATATAATATATGCGTAACGACCCTGGCGGACCACGTATAAATTTGCAAGGTCGCGCGGTGCACAGGAATTGAGAAAACTGAACTCGGCAATGCGTCTAGTTTCGCGTGTCCTTTGAATTTCATGAGCGTGCAACATTATTCGTTATTCGAAATATATTACCTTTCCCAAATTTTGCACAGATGTTTGCTATCATTATCCGGTGTGCACTTCAAAGTTTCAGCGAAATTAGTAAAATAATTTCTTTTTATGGCAATTTTTCAAATTTAAAAATTTTCAAGTTTCGGTTTTTTGAAAATAATTTATTGCAGAAATGGTATATGCCAAACTTCTTGGAAAGCGAATTTTTTTCACATCTATAACTCGAAAACTATATGATAAAAGTCAGCGAACTTTTTAGTGAATATTAGTCTTATATAGAGGAATATTCCTGCCAATTTTGAAGTCAAAAGACTGTTTATTTTTTGAGAAAAGAGAATTAAATTTTAAAATTGCATTTTTTGGACAACGATAACTTTTTTATTACTACATATAATGACTTGAAAATTTGGGTAAATATTCTGTAGATTTTGAACAATTAGTTGGATATTTTTGAGCCGATTAGGTTCATAATCTTCTGAGATGCTAGGGGTTTTTAAATTTTAAAAATATGTATTCACCCTGTATATCATGACATCTATTCGCATCATTGTGGTTGGCTTGTGGAAAAATTTCTGTAAAGGTGCATAAATCTTTAAACTATAAACTCTGCTAACCTAAGAACAGAAAATTTTAATTGAAAAAAATGTTGAAATAAAAATAATAAACTATACATTCCACTAACCCAAAAACAACAATTTTTATTGTATACGTGAGGTTTGCAGTTTATGATTTCATTATTTAAAACTTTTTTTTTTCAACGTAAATATAAGTCGTCCCTGGATTATTTAGATTTATAATTAATGGTTAGTATACTATTTAAACATTATTTAATTAGAAATCGCCGTCTTCGAAGTACACAGTCAGATTTAGGGTTTTCGGTTTAATTATTTGAACATATTTGTTTAGTGAATGTTGTTGTTTTTGCGTTAGTACAGTGTAAGGTTTAGGGGGGACTTACTCAGTACCGCAAGAAAGATGGAAGCTCTTAGGTACGGTAATTTGTTGCGTATTATAGTGCTATTGATCATACTCCGAGATCATTGCTTTAAATTCAAAGCTGCAAAAGTTGTTCGGACAAGTAGCCGTTAGGCTAATTTTGCCAACGTGAAAAGTTAATTTTCAGAGCTCATTACTTATTGTACGAAAAAGTTCGTGTCTTTGTAGCAATTTATACATGATATTTAAACCTTTATCTGTTAAAAAAAACTCGGGGTCCCGATAATTCCTTCTCCTCACGCAATATATATATATATATATATATATATATATATATATATATATATATATATATATATATATATATATATATATATATATATATATATATATATATATATATATATATATATATATATATATAAATTGGTAAAATGTAATTCTTGTCCAGTACCGCCTGCACATCTTATGTCCAGGATCGTCCACATATTATTATATATATTTTTGGTAATTGAAGTTTATTTTAATCAACTTAAATTATATTGTAAGATACTCTTGAGATATCCTTTTTATTTTTGAGCAGAAAAAAGTCTACAATTAAACAGCAACTGAATACAAGGGAAAATAATCGGGGTAGAATGTAAAAAAATGACATAAAATAACGACTGATAAATGAAATGTCACAAAGAGAGTAATAATAACGATTATTTTGTTTCTAAGATATGCTAAAGTATATATTCTTAATAAAAATACTATTTTCCAATATGTGAATGTGTTTTTAGTATTTTTATTAATCGTGTAGACCAGAATTTTTTACTAAAAACTCCTAGTGATCGGTACATGGCAAAACTTATTTTATATCCCAAGAATATGATTTTTCTAATTCTATTAATAATTCATTCAAATGTACTTAAAAAATATCCATACCAGGAAAACATTCCGCATTTTAATTTTAATTTTCCGCTACGTATTAAAATGTTACAACCAAAATAGCTATGGGGGCGGTACTTGTGCAAGTCTCCCCTGTAACTTTTTATTTCAACATTTATTTTCACTTATAAATTACTGTCCTCCGGTTAATAAGGATTATACTTTATAGTTTTTGTATTTAAACATTTCATAATTAAAAATCGCTGTCCCGGGGATAGTTGGAGTTACGTACTTTTGTTTTATTATTCAAACTTATTTGTTTAATAAAAATGGTTGTTCTTGGGTTAGATGAATTCTATGATTTGTTATTTCAACATTTATTTTTAATAAAAAATTGTTGTCTTTGGGTTAGTAAGGTTTATAGCTTATGATTTTATTATTTAAATCTACTTGTTAAATAAAAATTGTTTTCCTTGGATTAAAATTTAGAAATTCAGTAAATTATCTATTTATGATTCTGAGGTGTGGATTTCCATACCTATTTATGAGTGAGGTCTGATTTTTCCATACCATCCAGACGAGTAGTGCCGCCCCTGTGTTTTAGTAGAGGTATATCCCAAAATATTCTATGTTTTTTAATAGAGGTATATCCAAAATATAAATGTAGAACTTCAAAGAGTGTCATCAAATTTTTTTCGATCTTTTGTTCAAAAAACAGTTTAGACCCACCTAAAAAAAAGCCATGAAAAAAACAAAATCTGTTAAACATTGACAAATATGATTTTCTTTTTTTGTATATAATAATACGTAAAAAGAACATATTTGCACTAGTTAAAATTCTCCTAAAATTTCAGAACAACCAGAAAACATTAAAAAAATACATTACTTTGATTATCGTTTTGCGCAACAGGCATCAGTGAATTTTGATCAGCTTGAAAGTAGGTATTCTTTTAAGTAAAACTTAGAAATCTATGTTGCAATATTATTTTATTTTTGTTTCTAAAACAATTCTATAGATAAATTAAGTTTTTAATTTTTTATTTTCACAAAAATCATGAATTTTATTATAATTATTGTTGAGCCAAAATTTGTATTTAAACTTTTATCAATAGGTCTCAACATAGATTTATAAAAAATGTATTTAAAAAGTAGATTACCATACATTTAAAACATAAAAATAAAATCTGATGCACAAAACGCCACTGGAAGTTATGAAAATAATGAAATAAAAAAAATGACTTTACAGTAAAATAGTAGTAATAATTAAATTTTTATATATTTATGATACCTTTTTGTTTTATGGTATACGTTTTTGTTGATCATAATTGACAGAGGGTTTTGACTTTTACTGACGTTTAGCCTTTTGCTAGAGGCGCACTTGTTTAACTTTTTTTTTCACGCAAATGTTGAAAAACATTGAATTTTAGATAAAGTGAAAATATTCAAAAAAATTAAAGCAGCTTAAAGAAGTCAAATGTTCAATTTTGTTCAAGCATCTTTCATTATTAAGAAAAATGGTTAAGAATTAGTATAATAAAATCGGATTTTTTACCAAAAACCTTTATCTTCTTCCCTTAAGTACTTGAGTTCTCTAGCTCTCTCACTCACTTAATAACATACTTACTCATTCGCTGACGTTCTGACACACACTCAATCACACGCTGTGTCCCCCCCCCCCACCTTCTCTTTTCCCCTTTATTTTCTCATTAATATACTTTTCCGATTCTTTGCATTACACGATCATTTCAATAGTCTTACAAATCAAGCACAGAAACTGCACATACGTACACACGTATATGTATGTATACTATACATAAGTTCTATCTTCTTTAATTTAATTACCCCCCCCCCCCCCCCACACCCATCCACCACCCTTTTTTACCCCCGGTTCTTCTCATTATATATTATTTTCCGATTTATTGAGTTACACGACTATGCCGATTAGACAGTCTTACAAATCAAGCATAATAACTACATATACAAATACATACACATTTAGATATATATACTATACATAACTGCCGTCTTCTTTAATTACATCACTTCACATCCCTACCCCTTCTTCCCCCTAACTCCCCCCTATTTTTCTCATTAATATACTTTTCCGCTTTTTTGCGTTACACGACTATTCCGATTCGATATAGATGATTTAAGAGTAGATTTTGCTACTTTAAGAATAGTCTTCAAATATTACTATGGGAGCACGTCTCCCAAAGGGCAATGGCTTGAATTAATAGCTTTTTACGTCATGTTTCATTTGCCACTCGTTCGGGAAAAGATTGTGCCAACGCACCCTATTTGACAAAAATCCTTAGGGGTAGTTTGTTTCTAAACTGTTAACCCCCCTGTAAAATGGTGAAAACGCAGCAGGATGATATGACCCCATTTGGAGTCATATTATAATTTATATTTCGATGAAATCTTTCATTTAAGCCCTCATTCGATTAGTGAAAAGGGTGCCAAGTGGGAGAATTCGATATTGACGATTTAAGGGTTGATTCTGCTATTTGAACAATAGTTATAAAATACTATTAGGGAGCACGTCCCGTAAAGGGCGATGGCTTGAATGGATAGCTTTTTATGTCAGCATTCATTTGCCACCTCGTTTGTGAAAAAAACATTGTGCAATCGCACCCTATTTGACCAAAATCCTTAGGTATAGTTTTTTTCTAAACCGTTATCCCCTGTAAATTGGTGACAATATAGCAGTCTCCATTTGGAGTAATGTTATAATTACAGATTGGGATGAAATCTTTCATTTGAATCTTCATTCGATTGCTGAAAAGTGTGCCAAGTGGGGGAATTCGATATGAACGATGTAAGGGTTGATTCTGCTATTTTAAGAATAGTCTTCAATTAATAGTAACGGAGTACGTTCCCTAAAGGACGATGTCTGGAATTCATAGCTTTTTATGTCAGCTATTTGACCAAAATCCTTAACGGTAGTTTCTTTTTTGATCCGTTTACCACCTGTAAAATGGTGAAAATAAAAAAGTCCCTATTTGAAGTAATTTTGCAATTATATGTATTGATGAAATTTTTCATTTGAGCCCTCATTTGATTGCTGAAATGCGGCCAAGTTCGGGAATCGATATAGATTATTTAAGAGTAGATTTTGCTATTTTAAGAATAGTCTTCAAATACTACTATGGAAGCACATCTCCCAAAGGGCAATGTCTTGAATCGATAGCTTTTTACGTCAGCTTTCATTTTCCATCCCGTTCGCGGAAGAAAAATTGTATCACCCACTCTATTTGACCAAAATCCTTAACGGTAGATTCTTTTCTGATCCGTTTACCCGCTCTACATTGGTGAAAGTAAAGCAACCACCATTTGGAGTCAATTTTTAAAATCAGTTTTTGAATAAACCTTTCATTTAAGCCTGAACAAAATGATGACAAATTTATAATTTAATTGTGTAAAAGGACAGGAATAAGTGAGGGAAGGCTGGGTCGACAAATTAATGCACAATATTTTCGCGGGAAAGACTAACTTGCCTCGGCATAAAAACTCGCACGAAAGAGAGAGAAAAGCCGTGGCAAGCGCAAGCTTGATTTATTAAATGAAACTACAAGGAAATTATACAATAAATAGAGACTTTAATAGACAAAAGAGAGAGAGAGAGAGAGAGAGAGCGCACGCAGAGAGCTCTCTTAACTAGGTAGACTAGGAAACCGCCGATGGACGGGCAACATGACGCAAGGTCCTGGCCGCACGCTGGAGGGAAACACCTCGGTCGCAGGGCACCTCGACGTCTCGAGGGAACAACACTTGGACCACGGGCAGTCCTAAAAGGCCCTGCCAAATAGATGCTCGCTGATGAGGGGCGGCACGTCGAGGGAACTCGTACATGGCCTACCTCCCCGAACTACACGAATTACAGTTACACAAATTCACACTCACACACAGCTCTGCGCAATAAAACAATATTCGCACTTAACCTACGTGAGACGACCGTTCTGAAAAGAACGTACGTGTCGTTTCGGATAACGCAACGGACGAAGAAGAAACCTCTGGCCGATATGCTTCTTGAAAGGCGCGAGAAGTCGACCGGTCTCTGCAGGAGAGATATAAAAAAACTGCCCTACCCGCGCACGAGGCCAGCGAAAGCGCTCGCGGACTTTTTCTCTAGCGGCGCGCGCATCCGCTCGACCGATAGTGCTGCGACGGGCGGCGAGTTACGGCGCGTAATTCAAATTCCCCTCAAAGACTTAGATAACCTGAACAAAGCCCTCATTCGATTTCTGTAAATTTTTTAGAAGTGCTGTTTTATAGTTATCTGTTGTTTTCTGTGCTTTAGGGGTTAAAAACTCAGGTGCTGAAGTTTTTAGGGAGCCGACTTCCTATATGGGTGTTTTTCACGAAACTGTCCTTTCTGATGGCCCACCATATAATGCTATTGAAAATTCTTTTTATAATTCAAATCACTTGATTATGGAATTAATATATCTTTTATTAAAGGATCCACGATATTAAATAACATATTCAGCAGAATAAAGTAGCGTAAGGAGGCGAAATATACCTCAAATGTCCCCTCCGTGGCAAGTTTTTAGTTTCATTTTATGCAGTAAATTAAATATAGCTGTCTTTATATGAAATTAGGGTAATTCTAAAAATGTGCAACTTAAAGTGCAAATTAATATAAAAATTTTGTATGCGGTCAGAGTTTGTAAAAGTTTAATTTAGTAATTTAAAATATCACTCACAGGGAGTGACCACGGAGTCTTAGGGATCGTTTTTTGATGCTTAGAAATGAAGCCCAATAATCGTGGTCTTATCCAATGGACCTTTGTACGGTATATACAGCGTATTTAATTAACGTTGATAGTATATCTATATATATTTTATTTTTAACATTACCCATATGAGCAATGCTAATGTTTTTTGGCACTATCTCAGATTTCAAGACCCATCGGATAAAACTACGGGTACTGTGCTTCATTTATAGGTTCCAAAAGTCGATCCCCAAAGTTTCATCGAAATCCAAGACCCGGACTCCATGGTCTCCCCGTACCAATCAGTGTCTCTGTCCCATCCATAGCAACAAACATGAACGTCTATAATTTTCAAGTCCACAAATACAATGTATCATAATCAACAATTAACAAATGTATAACATGCATTTATAAGAATTCAGATATATAAGTCTTGGCTTGCGTAATAAAAGCAGTTTAATACCATGGACGGGACATCAAAAAGGACAGTTTCGTGAAAATCATCCATATATCGTGGGTCTCGTACTTTTAATAGCAAATTCTTGTTCAGCGTCAGAAAAAAACATAGGAAATTATGTATCTTACTAATAGGATTCGATATTTTTTAAATTGTATTGTAAGTTTAGTGTAATATAAAGTTGTACTGACAAGTTGTATAAGTCTAAAAGATGTTATATATACTGTCATCGATATTTTTAAGGATACTAAATACACATACATTTATTAAAATTCAATATTTTAATAATTCTATTTATCTATATTTACGATAATTTAAATGATAAATCTTAAATATATAAATGCAAAAGAATTTTCATTTGTATTTCTAGTGATGTATTTAAATTGCATTTTAATTTATTTTTATCATCCCTTATTCGTATTTATTTTTATGGTTATAATCTTTCCATTTTTCTATTTTAATTACTTCGTTATCATTAATCGTAGCACTTTCATCAGAATCACTTTGTTCACTATTTTACCGGAGAAAAGAGTATTTTTTGTAAATTTAATTAATTTCTATGATATTGATCATTTTAAAAGTTTTAATTACTAAAAAAAATGTTTTTTCTCATTGAAAATAGTAATGAAGGTGATTTTGATGAAAGCGATACGACTAGTGATAACGAATTAATGGTAATAAGAGAATGAAAAGATTACAACCCTAAAAAGATATATTAATAAGTGATGGTAAAAATAAATTAAGAAGCTATTTAAATACATCACAAAAAATACAAATTCAAATTCTTTTGTATTTATATATGTTGAAGTTCATAGATAATATGCACACCAATATATGCAACAAACAAACAGAGTGCATACAGTCTTTTACTTATGCACGTCTAAGTGGGAGTTCCTTCTTAACCTGAACTTTATTGCACCCTTTATCCAGAGAACCCAAGGATTCAGAAGCACGCTGACAACTCCAGTCCGTGTACAGCCACCGGAGAGCGCGCATCGCATCAACCACGTAATTCTATAGCTACTTTCACATCAGTGTATATTTACAGATAAAGACTTATAAATATTACAGTAATTCCAGTACAGTGTATCTATATATTTCATACATAATTATATTGTGTTTTATATTGTTAACTAGACCACGTGTATATTCCATTGTATATCTTTATATTGTATTTTGAATAAATTACTTATAAAAATAGCAACAATATATTTAATATCTAATGTTTAAATTATTGTAAATATAGATAAATAAAATTATTAAAATATTGAATTTTAATAAATTTGTGTACTTAGTAAAAGTAAAAAATTATATGAGCTGAAAAACATCTTAAAAGAGAAAAAAGGTATCATTTTATATGTTAGATGTGTAAAAATTCGCACGCATTTGTAAAGTAGATATAACTTCTTCTATTAGACTTATACAACTAATCAGTATAATTTTATATTACATTAAACTTAGTATACAATTTAAAAAATATAGAATCGTATTAGTAAGACACATTATTTCTTATGTATTTTCTGATGCTGAACACGAATTTTCTGTTAAAATTGGCCCAGAACTCATATAATTTTAGAAAAAAGCTGTTTAATCACACAAAATGTAAAAATACGTATTTTAAGGGGTTATATCCCCCTTATGCTCTAAAAAAAAAGGCTTTGTTAATTATTTTTTTTAAGGACATTTGAGATTAAAGGTATACAAATAATATAACATTGGATTAAGCAACTCTTGAAGAAGAGAAAAAAATTTTTTTATTGATATTTTTTTTACAAAATGGCGGCTGTGCAGTGATTACCGTGAACCGCTTTTTCAAAAAGGTCTTCCGCGGCGAGCAGTACAAATCTCGTCCAACTCCACCTATAACAAAAAATGTTTTTTCTATTATCTGCATGCGTTTTGCTAGTGAAGTACACATGATTATATTTTTAGAATTTTTTTTCGCAAAATGGCGATTGTTTTAACAAAAAATCGTGTTTTCGACGAAAAAAAATCAACTTAAATTGTTTATAACTTTTTTTCTTGTTTATTAATCGCTAAAATCGTGTGTACTTCACTAGATAATCAAGCAATGAAGCTACTGTTAAAATTTTAAGTCATTCGGACGTAAACTTTTTGAGTTCTACTGCTTGCCGATTTTGAAAACATGGTTTCGAGAAAAACGCGTTTGAAGTTTCAAAATGCTATAAATCTTAAGAATCGCAAAAATATAGTCCATAATAATTTTTTTACCTTCAGTCTGCTATCCCTGCACCATATAATTGTCCTTCCAGGGCCTTCATTTCCTCTTCTTCTTTTTTTTTGCCTGATGTAATGCCGCGCCTGGCCTCTTTCGCGATATCGGACATACGATGCTCAGCGGTTTTGACGCGATTGGCGTACGTTTCCACGCAAAACTCGTACATGTTTGGTCCAACAGTCAACCCAAGAGCATCGTAAACGGCAAACAGACTCGAGAAGCCGTCATTGAAGATAATAACGGCTACGTCTTTGGAGCAATTGACCACACTACAGCATTAAACGACTCGTTATTGTTCTGAGTATACGCACCCAAGCAGCGTGACAGAAGGTTGTCGGAGCTGAGTTCATTATAAATGGGTTTTATTGCGTTAAAAACATCCTCATGCATTGGAATCTTGTGCTCGTACGTTGCAAGTGTACCAAGCGCTGTACTGCGCTGCCAAGAACACCAAGAGTCTTTGCGGCCAAAGTGCCTTTGCGGCAACTGTACACCTTTTCACTCATAATTAAGTACTTGTAAATATAATTCACAGTTAAAAAGTAAAGCAAAACTCAAAATAACAACGTAAACAACGAGAACGGCTGATCGACTAAACACGGGGCAGTGTGAGTAAATACGTGCTGTAAAGACGCTGTAACCGTCGTAATGTCATGTAGCGACCTCTATACTTCAAATTTAAAACACGATATCGATCGTAGGTAACTTCTACTAATTTCCAAAGCCGCGAAATTCAAAAAAGCGAGCATCGCTGAAATAAGCGAAAATTGTGATTTTGGAGCATCAAAGCTGTTTGGAAAAAATTGATTTAAAAAAATTTTGAGACCTAATCGGTACTTGGGCGTTGTAGATTTTGATTCTAGGATTGTTTTGGCAAGATTTAAGCCAATAAAAAAAATGGAAAAAAAACAAAAAAAATTGGGGGATATAACCCCTTAAGAGCTTAAGGAGTCAGTAGGGCTCTATTGGACATATTTTTAAGAATTTTTTTTACATATCTGTCTTTTTATACATAAAAGTAGAGATACTGTATGAACAGAAAAAAATAATTAATATCATTTTGCGATAATTTAAGTCTGTGAACTGGCCGCCTGAAGTGAGCCCTCCTTGTTGCTTACCGACATGATATCTCCACTTCGAAGCATCTGAAAACAAAAATTAAACTTGATAATAAAACTTAAATCTCTTCTTTTCTCATAATGCATGAGTTCTGAACTATTTTAAGGGGGCAAACCACCTTTAAATTGTCAAAAGATCGTTTTTTTTTTATTTACCTTATTTATAGAAAATTTCCCGTAGAATAAGCTCCCGAAAACCGTTTTAAGATATCATAATTCCTTATAAAGTTACAATATAAATACTGAGACAGCTTTTTTGCCGATTTTGCGTAAATTCGGTGTTTTATCAATTATTATTTATTTTATTATTATTTATAACTAAATGTTTGATTGATTATTTTATTTAGTTATAAAGCAATAAAATATAATATAATTGGAACCAATTTGATAAATCAGATCGAATTTTTGACTAACCTTACCCGTACATTTATGCTACTTTTGACAGTTGGCTTTTATGTTTACAAACCACCTGTTAGTAAACACAGATAATATTTTTATTGTACTGAACTTATACAGTGTTTTAATTGCATTTGACAATTTGTGAATGTGTGTAAATCAGTGTAGTGAAAATGTCTTCTAAAAGAGATAAAAAAGGAAGATTCACAAAAGAAGCCAAGACTATCCACCAGCTCAGCGAGGAAACTCCAAAACACAGCTAGTGCTAGAGACACCAGTGATACAACAAACAGAATCATTGACACTTCAATTTTATTTTGTAAACTTAGAAGTGTTCTTTGTTGTAATCGGTGCCATGGCAGTGTTCAATTGAGTGAATCTGGTGTGCAGGGTCTTGGTTTCAAAATAGATATTGTGTGCTCAAAGTGTGGTGGAATAGCAGCGATCAACTCCAGCAACAAAGTAGGAGCCAAAGGAAATGCATATGAAGTGAACAGAAGATCTGTGCTGTCTGCTCGTGCACTTGGACATGGACAGGCTGACTTTCAACTTTTTGTGGGATTATGGACCTATGCAAGCCAGTTGCCCAATCGACTTTTGATGAAATAAATAAGCAGTTGAGTGAAATGTGTGAAAGTGTCGTTCAAGAGTTTAGTATGATAAGTACAGTTTACTCAATTTATTCATTTTTTTGTTTTTTTTTTCAGTTCAGGTTATTCATGGAGGAGGAAGACTCGTGGGACTCCAACGCACCAGAAAATATTGATGTACACTGCTGCAGATGTTTGTCTGCTACGTTGAAAAGAAGAAAAAAGTAGTTGCAATTGATAAGATGAGTATAAATGATATCTATTAGATCTTGTAACTTAATTGTTAAATAACTCTAAATGTTATTTTTATCAATTTCAGCTTACTGTCCGTAAGATTCCAAGTGAACGCATGGATAGATTGGGCTCAAAATTTATGGAGATACTCATTATAGTAGTACTTTTAATATGAGCGTTGGGATTTTGATTTGAACGAGTAGAACATTTTTTACATCTATAAAAGTAATAAAATTATTAAAAAATAAGTGTTATATTGACAATGTACATATAAAAAAATACTTCTACTCGTTCAAATCAAAATCCCTACACTCATATTAAAAGTACCACTATGGTGAGTATCTCCATAAATTTTTAGCCCAATCCATCCATGCGTAGACTTGGAATCTTATAGACAGTGCTTAAAGTCTTCGAAAACAGTCTGGTTTGCCATGGAGGCATAGAAGGTCCAATGAAGGTAAAAAATATACAAATTGGTAGGTTTTTATGTATACTTTGCGGAAAAAAAACCCTTATTAAAATAAATATCAAAATAAAAATTCTTAATTAATTTTTTTGTTTCAGATTTTAAAGGTGGTGTGCCCCCTTAAAAGAAAGTTGGTTTATCGAATTCGTTATAACGATTAAAGATGTGTATAATCAATTTCATTGCTGGATTTATTTTTCTAATTACTTTAAATACGTTTTACTTACTATTACCAAGAATACAGAGCTTTAAAATCGGTTTTACTTTTTCTAAACAAACATTTACGAAAAACGATGTCTCGGGGTAAAGTGAATCAGGGTAAAGTGGTCCAGAAAATAATGCAATAGCACTAATTTATATGCGGCCAGATGAAAAATTATCGCGATATCTAATTTTTCAATATCGAAATTATCATAAAAATGTTGTTTTTGTTACTAAAAGTACCCTAGTTTTATACTATAACGTCTCTAATCTTATAACACATAAACAAATAATTCTATAAATATTTATTTTTAAGATCGATTTTCATGAAAGAACTACCTTAAGGGGGCACACCACCTTTAAAATCTGAAACAAAAAAATTAATTAAGAATTTTTATTTTGATATTTATTTTAATAAGGGTTTTTTTCCCTCAAAGTATACATAAAAACCTACCAATTTGTATATTTTTTACCTTCGTTGGACCTTCTATGCCTCCATGGCAAACCAGACTGTTTTCGAAGACTTTAAGCACTATCCGTAAGATTCCAAGTCTACGCATGGATGGATTGGGCTAAAAATTTATGGAGATACTCATTATAGTAGTACTTTTCATATGAGCGTAGGAATTTTGATTTGAACGAGTAGAAGTATTTTTTTATATGAACATTGTCAATATAATACTTATTTTTTAATAATTTTATCACTTTTATAGATGTAAAAAGTTTCTACTCGTTCAAATAAAAATCCCTACGCTCATATGAAATTTTGAGCCCAATCTGTCCATGCGTTCACTTGGAATCTTACGGACAGTAAGCTGAAATTGATAAAAACAACATTTAGAGTTATTTAACAATTAATTTACAAGTTCTAATAGATATAATTTATACTCATCTTATCAATTGCATCTACTTTTTTCTTCTTTTCAACGTAGCAGACAAACATCTGCAGCAGTGTACATCAATATTTTCTGGTGCGTGGAGTCCCATGAGTCTTCCTCCTCCTTGAATAACCTGAAATGAAAAAAAAAAACACAAAAATGAATAAATTGAGTAAACTGTTCTTATCATAATAAACTCTTGAGCGACACTTTCACACACTTCACTCAACTGCTTATTTATTTAATCAAAAGCCGATTGGGCAACTGGCTTGCATAGGTCCATAATCCCACAAAAAGTTGAAAGGCCAGCGTGTCCATGTCCAAGTGCACGAGCAGACAGCAAAGATCTTCTGTTCACTTCATATGCATTTCCTTTGGCTCCTACTTTGTTGCTGGAGTTGATCGCTGCTATTTCACCACACTTTGAGCACACAATATCTATTTTAAAACCAAGACCATGCACACTAGATTCACTTAATTGAACACTGCCATGACACCGATTACAACACAGAACACTTCTAAGTTTAGAAAATAAAATTGAAGTGTCAATGATTCTGTTTGTTGTATCACTGGTGTCTCTAGCACTATCTGTGTTTTGGAGTTTCCTCGCTGAGCTGGTGGATAGTCTTGGCTTCTTCTGTAAATCTTCCTTTTTTATCTCTTTTAGAAAACATTTTCACTACACTGATTTACACACATTCACAAATTGTCAAATGCAATTAAAACACTGTATAAGTTCAGTACAATCAAAATATTAGCTGTGTTTACTAACAGGTGGTTTGTAAACATAAAAGCCAACTCTCAAAAGTAGCAAAAATGTACGGGTAAGGTTAGTCAAAAATTCGATCAGATTTATCCACCCTTATCTTGTGAGGTAATGACATGTCACGTTACTCGTAATTCGCACATGCGCCAATATTACATATAATTACGCGCCAATATTTGAATATACAAGCATGGATCTTATTATATTATATTTTATTGCTTTATAACTAAATAAAATAATCAATTAAACATTTAGTTATAAATAATAATAAAATAAATAATAATTGATAAAATACCGAATTTACGCAAAATCGGCAAAAAAAGCTGTCTCAGTATTTATATTGTAACTTTAAAAGGAATTATGATATCTTAAAACGGTTTTCGGGAGCTTATTCTACGGGAAATTTCCTATAAATAAGGTAAATAAAAAAAAAACGATTTTTTGACAATTTAAAGGTGGTTTGCCCCCTTAAGCAGTATTTAGTGCTTTTCGCCGTTTTCAAATTTTCAGCATTCGTTGGCCAACGACGGGTGGAAAAGCGTTTCAAACTAAGGGGGTTCGTTGGCGAATGGTTGGTGAAACTACTGGCCAACCTTAGTAAAATTGGCCAACAATTGGCGAATCGTTGGTGAACGTTTTTATCAGGGAGGTTACAGCATTTATTGTTTTGAAGCATCCGTCGATTGTCACGAACTGCTAATTTGCTAAAAACTGAAAAATTTCATCGATCAGCGATTACTCGCTAGCGAGCAATGAATGGTCACGCGCAAGCACTTTCAGAACTGTTTACGAATTAAAACTAATCGAATATATCGTGTGGGATTAAAAAACTCTTCTCGATTATTTCAGGGTTAAATTGTGATTATTTTTGTGAATTCATGCACTCTGTGACATTGCTCATTAAAACGCAATAAAAAATGTTGTCCTTGAACAATAAATCAGCTCTGTTTAGTTACTATTCCAAATCTTCTTTTAACTAAATAAAAATTTAAACTAAATTATTTAAAAACGTTAATAAAATTTTTACAAGTAATGAATTTGAAAATAATTATGTATTAACAAAAATGCCCGAGCTCTATCATTGTGCTGTAATGGGTCTTCGAACAAAGGTTCAAATAGACTGATGAATTAGTTTAACTCATAAAGAATTTTACATCTGATCCCTAAGTTTTGATGCAACTATTGGCCAAAATAGATTAGTAATCTTTAATCTCATTTTAAATTGATTAAACTTGATATGTTATGTATCAAGGGGTGCGGTAGCGCCATAATACCAAGTATGAGTACTAGATATGATACAAAGCCTCGGGGCGGCATTGCACTTTTTATACTTTGCATTGTGGTTCCATAACCTCATAAAGATTTCGAATATCAATTTAGTAAGGATATTTCGTATATCATGCAATATGTCGGCATTTTTAAAGAGTTATTAAATTAATCTTTCTTTTTAAAAAATGATTGTGTAAAAATGAATCCTCTATAACCAAATAAAGCAGATTTAAATTATACGATCATATTTAATTCATAATAATAAATTGATTTTATGTAACAAATTCTGAAAAAGTAGATTTTATCTGTCATTTAAGAAAATCATCAAAAATTCCCAACTATCCTAACTGAATACATTATAAGAAGCGATAGTAAAAATATTGTAATATTGCAAAAGTGATTATTTTTACAAAAAGGAATTCTGCAATGTTAATTAATCGTAAGTTATTTCCTTTAATATTTTTTTTTTAATTTAGTGAATGCTTTAGTTCAGTGTATTCCTTAAATATCTCGTTAGTGTATTCCTTAAATATCTCCTTAGTTGCATACAATAATATACACGAAAATACCTTAAAAAATTACATAATTCATCGTGTTTGCTTTCACATTGTTAGCCAGTTCATTACGATCAACTTGCAAGGGCGGCCAAACTGCAGAATCCCTATCCACCTCAGCGACACCAGAAATTCTCGGAAACATTCCACTCAATACCGGACGTCATTCACTTCTCTTCGCAACACAGAGTATTGAGCGCACTCTATAGGAAATGCGAGGAAGAACTGAGAAGAAAGTGAAAAAGCTCGGAGGATTACCGCTACTTGCTCCTGCTGATATTCGTCTTTTCGCAGTCGATAAAGCAGAACGAGCCCATAGAAGAGAAAGTTCGCCGAGCGATCGAAAGTTTCGGGATAGGTATAGCAGTCGTCGCACGTGCGCAGCTGCTACCGCTGCAGTAGTGGCACTCGGCGCTAGACGAGGCGAGACGGTCGATTCACGCAAGCGTCAGCGCATCCGCCCCTCGCCCTCCCTCTCCGACTATGACGGGAGATGCAAGTTCTTGACCCAAAAAGCTCATCTGCTCGTGCCGTTCATTCTGTCTCTTCCGCTGCTCTGTAGCGGATGGAATGGATAGAATGAACTTGTAGATCAGCAAAAAACACCTTTTTATACGGCAGTTTCCTCGCTTTCTTTTACCATTGCTCCCCGCGCGACGCGAAGCATTAATTGGATTGTATGCGTTTGTCGGCGCACTCGTTATTTCGAGTAGGTAGCTTTCCACGGACATAATTGAGACTCACGTGTATTATAGATGAGCGTGAGAAGATCGTTTTATCTTTGGACGACTTTCTGATACTCCGTCGCTTTTTCATTTTCGTATTAGCGGCAGAGAGGATGATCATTGCTGTTCATTTTTTACTTCTTTTATTTCGTTTTGTGAATGGAATCGAAATCAAAAGATTAGATCTTCTTTATGTATCTTTTTTGTAGAAATGGAAAAGGAATGTCGAGTGATAGAATTTGAGTAAACGTTTCAATAAAACACATCGAGAAGTGGCAGTGATGAAAATTAAATTAAAGTTTTTAGGATACTTCTTTTGTTTTATACCCTTATTAAAACATTATTTTTAAATCAAATCTAGAATCATAACATTAATTTTGTCATAGATTAACAGTTTGAGCAATAATAGTAGTGGGTATGTCGTTTGACCAAACTCGAATATTTCTACTGTATTGAAACTTGAAAGTAGGCTTCCTTATTATTAGATCATCTTTTACAGTCTTTTAGTAGAATATTATTGATAAATTTGCGTATAGTAATATATTTAATTAATTTTTTTTTAATTTACACGATAGGTTACTTAAAATCTTTTGCGATTTCCAGGCGAAAACGGCCTCCTGTAAAAACTTTAATAATTTAATTTAAATTAATATAAGTGGCTCAAAGCAACCTCTCATCAGATTAGCTACCTAAATTTCAGTTCGGATCAGGTGCTTCTTTAATGGTTGCGCAGACCTGCCGTGATGCTAGGCTCTTACCGGCGGATCCAATATAGGGCACTTAGCAACAACAGTCTCGTGTAGCTACACCGAGAAGAGCTTCTCACGGATTAAACGAACTACCTATAACGTGGCCATTCGCCTCCCCAAAGCATTTCAGATGTTTGTGGATCGACGATTTCTTTAGCCTATTGTAGTCGGTAATGTTATTATGATGTAATATATATCTTTCGATAAAACCCAGATAAATGTATGCAACAAATAAAACATGCATTAAATAAATTAATCTCTTGTATTTTATGAGAAATTGGTATATAAAATCTTTTTTAATATATTATACAAATAAAAATTATATATTTTTTGTAGAATAACTTTCTGAAATTTTAGTAGCTGCTTTTGTTATATTCCCTTTGTTTCTTATTATTATTCTTTTCCTTTTATTTCATGGGGTATATCTGATTTCACTTGCAGGTATTAAAAATGCAATTATATACAAGTTCACTATGTAAGGTACCCTGAGTTTTATTACAAAAATAAATAACATATAATATAATTAATATTCAGCGTATCAAGATCAGTAAATTAAAAAAAAAACAAGTTTCTATCAAGTCTAGCTATTTTATTGTTTGAAATAACTAGTAACATTTGAAGACGAGTAATATAAGATTCTTTTTAATGTTATATCATTTATTTACTAAAACAACGTTTCGAGTGTCTTATACATCTCTCCAGCAGGTCGTAATACGATGTTTTATAGTATTCTCATAACTAAACATCATATGACTGGAGACTTATCAAGGCAACGTTCTGAATATATTAAATAAATTGTTTTCTGTATCCCAAATCAAAATACAACATAAATCCTCCATTTACTCTTAAGACCACAAAATAAACTACCATCCTTGAAATATTCTTTCATGCTCTTATCTCCACCATTCACGTGTTTTATCCCCGAAAAACTCATTTCACTGGAAGATCTTCATCAGATAAAAGTCTGGCAATTTTCGAATTCTCACTTACGCGATATAATTGAGAAATTGATTCAGAAATAAATAGCTCCTAGGTGAAGCCCTTGAACCGCGCTAAATTACTATTCAGGTACTTATAAGCGACAAACGCGCTCGGGGAGAGGTGGTCGCGCACACAGCTGCTATACCGAGCCTGACAAATGAATGTTTGAATTCTTGATAAAATTGAGAGTTCAGAATGGGAATAGGTATTGTTTTCGCGCGATTCCGACTACGACTCTCTTCTTCCCCTCGCCGCACTCCCCACGGAAGGAAAAGAGCGTTTCACTCTCGGCTTTCCGGCTGTCGACCTCCTTCAATCTTCATTTTCTCTCTCTGTGTCTAGATTTTACACGGAGCTAAAACCTGCTCACCTTTGAAAACCTTTGCATTTGCTAACCTTTTGCAAATTAAAAGAGGCAGTGGAGAATATCAGAAATAGTGTATGCAGAGAGGACGTGGCGCGGAGCAGAAGGTTTACAAAAAATGGGACAAATTGAAAACTGACGAACAACTGTGCAGTTACTTGGCTTTTGTGAATTCGATATGAGAATTATACTCACGACTGCCTATGAGCGATTGTCCCGCTAAGCATACCGAGACATGTCAATGAAATGCGTTAAGATATACATTCGTGTTCCTTTAAAATGTCACGCATTTCCAATCGTAATCATACAGTACATTTGTTAGTCAAAATAAGTATATATTTACATTCATAATAATCCTATTGTCCCAAAATGATACAATATTCAATATTTTACTTAGCCATAGTATTTCGATTTAGACTACTTTTATTAATCAATATTAATATTAATACCTACTTAATAGATTCTACTGTTCATAAAAGTTGCTACCAAGAACAATAAGATTCATTATATCAAGAGTATGTATTGCTTTATTATTTTTTTTCGAAAACCAACACGAATTATCATATTATATAAAAGAACAAACGTTATAATAGTAGTATAAATAGCAGTTGTAAATGAAATAATGTTTCATCAATTACAATAAAAATATTAATAATGTTTAATAATTTAATTTAAATTGCATTTATCGATTTAATATCTACGTATATGCATAAACCACTGAATTTTAAGAATTTCTATAACCTTAATTTTCAGAATAACTAATAATTAAATGCACTAAAGCTATTCTACACTTCCGCACTACTCCGCGTGCAATTTATGTAAGTTATAACTATTCACATCGCAATACCTACATATCTCCCCCCCCCCTCTCTCTCTCTCTCTTGCTCTCTCTTTCTCTCGCTCTCTTTTCTCTCTCAGTCCCTCTCTCTCCCCCGTCTCTATCTCTCCCACCTACATACAGACAGATACGTACACATAAATAACATACACATACTCGCACATACATATAAATACACATACGCATATACGCACATACACACATTGCACATACAAGAAAATCGCGATCTAGCACAATGCGTAAAAAGATCTTTAATATGTATACACGAAAAAGAATGACATAGGATCCGTATAAGGTCACGCCAAACGAAAGTTTAATCACTTACTATTACAACAGCACAGGAAGTTCATGGCAACTTTGCGCATTTAAGTTTCGTATATCTGTAGGCGAGTTTTTTTAGGGCTTTTATATGGGTTATTAGAAGATAACGACTAGAACTTTAGAGCTAATTGATTCAGTTGGCGGAAAATCTTTTTATTTGTTTTTTGTTAGTTCGGGTCTCGGTCAGTTTTTGGTTTGGGAAAAAAAGTTAGGTTGTAAAATTTATTTATAAAAATTATACTCAAAGTTTTTATGACTCCAGAACAATAAGTTTGGTTTTTTAGTAAAAGTTTTGAGTATATAGTTCGGTGAAAAACGTGCTTCTTAGATTACTTTCATTGCTTATCAAAAAAAGAAGCACGAGATACATTATAGAGAATTTCTGTCTTCAAAAAATATCTGTGTAATGGAGAACATTATTTATATGACACAAAGAACATTTATTCAAATAAACAATATTTTACAGATAATATGAGAAACATACTTCAAACACTTTTTCAAACTTTTATTAGAAATAAAAAAATTAACTGCAATGAAAAAATAGATGCAGAAAATTTTCTGAGTTTAATCAACATTAGTTTCATTTACTCATATCCTGTCAATAAAAATAAGTCGAAACTGTTGATTTAAAGAGGAAAAAAAACAAATGATTCTTATCTCACGGTGGAGGAGATTTTACGCCAAGATCCGATTTCACGCATAGCAGTTAATGGCTGTCCGTCGCTAATTGGAATTTACGAGTAGGCTTTATGAAGACCGGAGGATTCCGGAAGAATAGAACTTAAGCACGCAAGTTTTTTTCTCTTGTTTTGAAATACACACTAATGCTATTATCCTGAAATTCTTTAATGGGACAATAATAACAATTTGAGATATTATAACTTTTGCATCACGCGTATTAATTTTCTTTTGTACATTAATGCCAGTATTTTCTGCAGCATCGATTAATGTCGATGTAAAAATAAATAGTATTTTTATGAACTTATTTGAATTATAATAAAGTTAATATGTCTGTAGAGCACATCCAGAAAACAATTCGTCAAAAGTTGAACATAAAATAATTTCTGATTATTATTATTCTAAAGATCAAACAATAAATTTTTAGTATAAATGTTCGTTAATATAAAAGATACATAACATTCAAACGTTCTTCTGAGATAGTAAACATTTTTAATAATGAAAAGATAATTACATAGTATGTCTACTTGACGGTCTTTTTTAGAAAAACGAGAAAAGTAGAGTAAAAGTTAACTTTTTCTTGAATAAAAATATTTCTTTCTTTCATCATGAGGTAGGCATCTTATATACATAAAAATAGTGAACCTTATTTAACAGCCTGCACCAGCATTCGGTTTTTTCAAAGTGACTACACTCTGCACTTATTCAATACGATTATACTATAAATTGGCCATACCAAAAATCCAATTATATTATTATTATTATAGAGGCCAAATAGTAATGCCAAGCAGTAACAGTACCTACAGGGCCACAGCTATTACATAGTCTTTATGTCGGCTATAGACGTACTGGAATCATCACCATAGCTATCATAACAACTTGATGGGACTAGCTATCTGAAGCTGTGTAGTCCATAGCCTTTTTCACATAGTAAAGCCATCTTTCACTATTGTTTGCGAGTTTCATACAATCCACCTCATAACATTATATTTCTCGTAGATCAATTTTAATATTGTCCTCCCATCTTCGTCTTGGTCTACCTGGCAGTCTTGCACCGGTCGGTTTCCCTACAAGCACTCTAAGTGATGCTCTTTCATTTCTCATCCTATCCGAGAAAAATGATTTCATATATAATTATATATGGTTATATATGGTTATATATAAAAATCATATATGGCCATATATGACTATATATGATTATATATAGTTGTATACAGTTATATATGGATTAAGATTATATACAATTAGATAAAAATATATATAACACTATATAGTTATATATAAGCATATATAACTATATACAAGTTGAAATTCATGAATCGCGAAGATTTTATATATAACTGTATATATGTATCTATAATTGTATATGACTGTATATTAATTTATATAAATATATATGTATATACACTATTATATACAAGTATATATAACTATATACAATTATATATAAAATTATTTTTACAATTGCAGTCGGTTTCATGAACTGTATATATAATTATATTTGATTATAGATGTTCGTATACAGTTACATATAAAACATTTTACTTTTACGATGGGTTTTTATATAGTTATATACGATTATATATATTTATATATAAATACATATTGAATTTTCAAGTGTTCTTAAACTATTTTTTTAATGCATAACCGATCGGAGTACGAGTCGAAGTCATTATGGTGAGCGATGGCGGGGTTTAGGTAGTGTACCCCATAGTTTTTGGTGTCTAGATGTACGTACATGTTAGTCATATAGGTAATGCGATCTCGTCATCGACCGCCGTAATGATCTTCTACACCTTCTTCGAGAAGTATATTCATATAGCCACAAAAAGCTACGGAGCGCTAACCTAGACTCGTCATCGGCAACCAAATCACCAAAAAGCTACGGAGCGCTAAACTAGACTCGTCATCGGCAACTAAGACCTCGTCATCGGCTATTATAACCACCTAATAGATGCCATCTCCAACCAGTAACTACATCTAGATGCAAAAAACTATGCAGCTCGTCACCTAAACCTCGTTATCGGTCACCATAACCATCTTGATACCTTCTTCGACCAGTACGTATATGTAGACATAAAAGACTATGGAGCGCATTATCTAGACCTCGTTATCGGCACCTATAACCACCTGGACGCCGTCTCCGACCAGTAGTTATAGCTAGACACCAAAATCTACTGAACGCACTACCTGGATCTCGTCATCAGCCACCGCTTTACGCTTAGTCCCGTCTTTCAACAGTGACTGATATTTTACTGTACAACAATATATTAGTTTTTGGAACCAACTCTATTTTACTTTAGTAAAGTAAAATTTTCTAAGTCCATTTATATATAATTGTATATAAGTATATACGCCCTATATATGAGTTGTCTACCAATATATCTTAAAATACACTTCGGATACTACTTTTACAACAAGAGCTGTTGGGGTAGTGGATAAGGTAATGGCTTCATAACTCAAAAATTTGAGTTCAAATCTCACGCGGGACAATTTTTTCTTTTTAATAATTTTTTGTAATAAGAAATGCATAAAACATTGCTAATATTCAATAAAAACTATTTTTTATGTTAAATTTGCATAAATTAATTATTATATTATTAATTAATTAAACTTAAAATTTATATACAAGTATATATAATTATATACAATAATATATAATTAATATAATGTTATTCTATATACAATTGTATATAAATTACTTATATACGATTATATATGATTATATATAAAATTTTTCTTACTCAGGTAGCTACATGTCCAGTCCCTAGCCTTCGAGATTTAATCACTCTGATAATGTTTGGCTTCCCGTATAGCTGGTGTATTTCTTGGTTATGTAAAATTCTTCATTCTCTAGTAATCTCATCTAGTATGCCCCCAAATATATTTCTAAGGACTCTATTCTCCAACACTCTAAATCTATTTTCTTCGCGTTTGGTTAATGCCCACATTTTGCATCCGTATAGAAGTACTGGCATTATGATTTTTCTATATATTTCTAATTTAGTCTTTCGCAATCGTAATCATGATTTTAATAAGTTATTTACCGAATAGAGGCATGCATTTCCCGAATGCAGTCTCTTCTTGATTTCGTTATGAGTTTCATTTTTGTGGTTTATTATCGTGCCAAGGTATTTAAACTCGTTTACTTTTTTGAAAGTTTTGCCCAAGACTTTCAAGTCGGTATAACAGTTTGTTTTATCTCCTTTTTTGTGTATTGAGACTAGATTAAGTGTATCTGTTCTTTAGGTATTGTTTCTTTCCTCTATATGACACAAATGAAACTGTGAATTATTTTTAAGTGGTCCCCCCTTTTTTAAATAGTTCGGTCCGTAAATGGTCTACTAAATGAACAAATAATGATGTGATTCTTTTTCTAGATCAAATCTAACCATTTCAAGAATCGATTCATATAAAAAGAAGCTTTCAGGACGTGTTTTTGACGTTTTATAACATTTTAAGCAGGCCTCGGCGGGCGATAAACTAGGGGGTAAAATGAAAAATTGATATGTATCTGTACGCTAACCTTGAAGGTGCTTTGAAATGACAACGGAACGGATACCTTATAATGCTGAGATCAATACGAAGAGTAACGCGTTTCAATACGCTACAAAGAGTATCGCAGTTGAGCGTTTACGGCGAGAAGAATCTCGATTCAGCGGTTGCGATAAGAAGAATCGCGATTCAGCGTTTGCGGCGAAGAGCATCGCTATTCGGAGGTTTACCACGAAGAGTAACCCAAAATTTATTTATGGTTAGAGGGTAAAACAAGTTCAATAGCTATTTTATGCATTCAAGAACTGTGATAAATTCGAGTTCCTGAATCACGTTAGTCTTTGCCGCGAATGTTGAATTGTGATACTCTTCACCAAAAACTTTGAATCATGTTACTCTTCGTACCGCGCCTCAAATGGATCAGAGCGGCGTGCAAGAACGGAAAGTTGTCAATACCTATTGCCACGTAACCATGACAATGCATCTATATCGGTAACAGATGATGCAAAAGCATTTTTCGTACGTATTAAAAATTAAAACTTAAAATAATAAAAATCAATTAAACTATATTATAAATAAGTAAATCTGTAAATATATATTCTAGACTTAGGTAATTTAAAGAATTAATTAAGATCAAATAACTGAAATAAAATTTCCTATAATATTAAGATCACAACCCTCTCTTAGGGGTTATGGGACCTTGTCGGGTGCCCTTAGGGGACGGTAGAGAGGCTTAACTCGTGGGCCAAGGGAGCTAAAGCTCGGACCTGCGGGGAATGAAAGGATGGGGGGACGGTCCTCTTCCTAATTCACTGGACTCTATAAACGGGTCTCGAGTGCGGCGGGTTGAGAATTGAGTACCTCGACGGGCGGGGTGGCGCGGGCGAGGGTCGACGAGAGTCGTAAAGCCGTTCTCGAAAGGCCCGAGCCAGCAAGACCTTGCCCTAGGCGAGGTCGAACCTCACCTGGGATCTCTCTGCAGGACGGGGCTCTCTGGTCCGCTGAAGAGGAGCCAGGAAACCACCCTGGTGCCTGTTTGAGGGAGTAGAGAAGCTCAGCTGACCCCGAGGAACGAAGGAACAACCCTCCAATTTCGGGCTTGGTGAGGCCCGTTTTTGGGTTTACTACCACCACCCTAAGCGAGGTGGTGTGAGCTTCCATGCCCGTATTGGCTCTCTTGGCACCGGGGTTAGGATGGTGTCGCAAACGGAGCCTCGGGGACACCGGGCGACCTCCCCGAGTAAGCAGCCTTACCCCCGTAAGAGGCTCTGCGGGGGTGGACCGTCATTCCTCACCACTCGTGGGACCAAAAATGTATTGTAACAGTGATAAAAACAAAAAAAAAATATAAAAATGATAGAAAAGGTGGCTGGGGAAACGGAAGACGGCAATATGGAGGTCGATGAGGGTCTTGAAGCCACATTGCCCCATTATTCCTCGAATCCGTCGCCAGTCATAGACCAGGGAGGAGCAGAGGCCGCATCTCAGGCTGTAACAGCCGGAGAGTTGGTGACCCAGAGCCCCCTGGTCCAATTCAATCCTAAAGAGGGCAGTTCTGGACGGTCCCACAAAAGACTATGTGGGGCCGCCAGGAAGAGGCTCAGAAGAGAAAAGTTGGCCCATGAGGCCGCCAATTCTGGTGGCCCTGCAACTATGGGTAATGTTGGGGGGACGCCGAAGAGGCGGCCGGAGTCCACGGACACACCGCCATCGGCTTCCCGCCAAAAGAAAAAACCTAAGGGGGCGACTGATCGGGAGCCCTCGGCCGCCCACCCGGCTCCTCCCAGGAGGAGTTGGTTGGACGGGGGAGGGTTCTTGACGGATGCTCAGAGGGCCAACCCGTTGACAATCGTGGTGGTAGACGAAAAATATCCAGAAAGCCCGCTCACCCCGGAGATGTTCACGCAGTTCCGGGGGGCGGTCAGGAAAGGGTATTTGGAATCGACACCCCAGGATTGGCCTAAATTTGACAGCTCATTCTGCAAAGAAGGGTCTTTCATCATAGTGGCTAGCAACCCAGAGGCGAAGAAGTGGTTAATTGAAAACTTACCCACTTTGGACTTACCCTGGGCGGGCCGCAAACTAAAAGTGGGAGGGATTGAGCTCCTCCAGGGCCAGGTAAAAGCCGTCGCATGGTTTCCAATGCCAATTGAGAAGCCAGAGACGATCCTGAAGATCCTGGACGGGTTCAGTCCAACCCTTAAAACGAGCACATGGCGCGTAATCAGTGCCTCGACTGTGGAGGAAGGAGCCAGGCGAGAAGGGGATAAACAACTCCTGGTCCTGTCGGTTCCGGAATCACAGGCGGAGGCGCTGGCCGCCTTGGATGACAGGCCCTGGTACGACCTCGGACGTGCCACCTTTAAGGTGTCTCGCCGAAGGCCGCAGGGGCCTGTAGGTAACAATGAGGAGAAGCAGCCGGTGATGTCGTAAAATGGCACCATCAAACCTTCCCATCATTCAAATTAACTTGCACCACAGTAAAGACGCCTCAGCTATAATGCTTAGGAGTATGACTGGAGTGCACACAGGCATCGCGCTAATCCAAGAACCTTGGGTTGTGAACGGTGCTATTAAAGGGTTAGGGAACTTTGTTTGTTGCAGGGATCCAGAGTCGAAGAGGCCCAGGACCTGCATACTGGTCAAAGGAACCAACGTGATACCACTACTCGACCTCAGCACAGGGGATCTGACGGTGATTTCTACTATGTTAGAGGGAGTAGGCAGGATAATACTCGCATCAGCCTACTTCCCGTATGATAACAATGACAACCCATCCAGGGAAGTCTGCAGATTAGTGGATTTCTGCACAGAACAGGACATTCCACTGATTTTAGGGTGCGATGCTAACTCCCATCATACGGTATGGGGGAGCACGGACATTAATGCGAGGGGAACCACACTTCTGAATTACTTGGTTGGCACAAACCTAGACATTCTGAACGTCGGTAACACTCCTACTTTTCGCAATGCAAACAGAGCCGAGGTGATTGATATAACCCTCTGCTCAAACAACATCACGTACTTGGTTAGAAACTGGAGAGTCAGGGACGAGCCATCGTTATCTGACCACCTTCAGATAACCTATGAAGTGGGTAAGCCAGGGCGAGAGCAACCTAGATGGTTTCGCGACCCTAGGCTCACGCTCTGGAACGATTATAATATTGAATTGGAGGCCATTTTAAAGAAAGTACCAGTCGACATTAGGGACAGGGAAACTCTAGAAGAGGCAGCTCGAATCTTCACAAACGGTATCACTTTGGCCTTCCAGAGGAACTGCGACCTCAAAAGGACCAAAAACATAGGTGAAGTTACCTGGTGGAGTAAAAAACTGGAAGCACTCAAGGAGAAAACGAAAAGACTCTTTAAGGCGGCCAGGAAAGCACACAGCATTACGCTGTGGAATACTTATAAAAAGGTAAGGGATGAATACAAATCCGCGATAAGGGAGGCACGCAAAAGAGGCTGGGCCACCTTCTGCGAGAACATCAATGGAGGCAAAGAGGCGGCAAGACTGGACAGGATTCTATCCAAGAATCCGGAAGCCATTCTGGGAACGCTGAAACTCCCTAACGGCAGACATGCCTCAACTGATGAGGAGACTCTCTCCCTCCTGATCCAGGCGCACTTCCCGGGATTCAGTAGAATCAAGGATGACGAAGGAAACCCTGACTCCGCGGAGCTCGGGGTTGGCTGCAGTAGGTCGTTCACCGATTTAGGTGAACGACGCCGGCTGGCCAATAAAATCGTCACGCCGACCAGGGTCAGGTGGGCAGTAGGGTCTTTTAGTCCTTATAAGTCACCGGGACCCGATGGTATATATCCGGCCCTGCTACAAAGAGCGGAGGACGTTATCATCGGCCCACTGACACGATTAATAAGGGCGAGCATTACACTTGGGTTTGTCCCGACCAAGTGGCGGGGCACAAGAGTGATGTTCATACCGAAACCGGGTAAATGCGGATACACCTCCCCAAAAGACTTCCGCCCTATCAGCCTTACTTCATTCATACTCAAGACTGTAGAAAGGCTGATAGATAGATACATACGGGACACTGGAAAAAGAACAGCTCCATAAAGACCAACACGCTTACAGGGCTGGGAGGTCAACAGAGACCGCACTTTTTAGCGCGATCTCGTTTATCAAAACACAGGTGGAAGCCAAGGGATATTCCATTAGTGCTCTGATGCTCATAGAAGGGGCCTTCAACCACACATCAAGGGAGGTAATCAGAGAAGCCTTGAAAAGGCACAAGGTTCCCCCTTGCTTAATCGACTGGATCGATCACATGCTGAGTAGTAGACTTCTCGAAACCACCAAGGGCGATACAACGCTACAAGGAAGGGTGGGGAAGGGGTGCCCACAAGGAGGCGTCCTATCTCCCCTTATCTGGTGTTTGGTGGTAAACGAGTTGTTGAAACAGCTCAGCGATATGGGGTGCAAAGTAATCGGCTACGCTGATGACATGAAAGTTATCATCCGTGGACCATTCCTGGACCCCGTTATGGGCATTATGCACAAAGCTTTAAAGCTTGTAGACGCCTGGTGCTCACATACGGGACTATCCGTCAATCCAGCAAAGACGGAAGTAGTAGTCTTCACCAGGAGATACAAGTGGAATAGACAATGCAATCTTGTACTGAGTGGGCAGAAACTGACACTAAAGAACAAGGTAAAATACCTAGGTGTAATTCTGGATAGTAAACTATCATGGAAAGAGCACCTACAGTATGCTACCGGAAAACTCACAGCATGCCTGTGGCAACTGAGAAGGGCCGTAGGAAGAAACTGGGGTTTGAGACCGGAAACAATGAAATGGATGTATGAGGCGGTCCTTAAGCCAAGACTCACCTATGCGGTCATAGTCTGGTGGAACAGAACTGCCCTATCAACAGCAAACATCATACTTGAAAGAACAAGAAGCTTGATTCTCAGGGCCATCTCCGGAGCGACTAGGACAACTCCTACTGCAGCTCTGGGGGTGATCCTGAATATTGAGCCTTTCAGACTGACCTTGGAGGCAGAGGCTGCAAAGGCCCTGCACAGAGTCAGTAGAGTACTCGGAGAGGAGAGTATTGGGAAATCCATAAGATATCCAAAGGGACTGGATGGAAGGGACGTCCTGAGGATGACCCTGGACACCACGAACACGCGCTTCCTCTTCGATAAGAAGTACAGAATCAGTCTATCATCCAAGAAAGACTGGGTGACAGGTAAAAGTAGCCTACCAAGCGGGAAAAATCTGTATTACACAGACGGATCCAAGAGTATGGCAGGTACTGGAGCGGGCATATACTGTAGGCGGAATGGTAAGGGCACTATCGTACCCCTTGGCCAGTACGCCACTGTCTTCCAAGCCGAGTTGGTAGCTATAACACGCTGTGCTGGGATGGCTGCAAAAGCCGTCACAGAGGGACGAGTGTATATCTGCTCGGACAGCAAGAGCGCCCTACAGGCACTCAACAGTTATACAACTAAATCCAGATTAGTGTGGGAATGCTATGAAGCCCTCAATGATCTGGCAGGAACCTCAAAGGTCACGCTATTATGGATCCCAGGGCACAGCGGTATCAAGGGAAACATGATAGCAGATGACCTTGCTAAAACCGGAGCTAAAGAAAGCTTCATCGGCCTAGAACCATCTATAGGCATCAGCAGCAGCCTAGTAAAAGACACAATTACTGGGTGGGTAACTGCGGAGCATCAGCAGGTATGGGATAAAGAGGAACGTTGCAGGCAAGCGAAGGCATTCATCGTTCCCACAACAGCAAAAGACTGGACAAGAGTCATTCTTGGTCTCAGTAAAAGCAAAGCCAGGATCATCATGGAAATACTCACGGGCCTCGGTAATCTGAGGCTGCACAGGCACAGGATGGGCTTAGAAAACAGCCCTGATTGTCGATACTGCTGTCTGGAGGAAGAGTCATCAGAACACCTCCTGTGCAGTTGCCCAGCGCTGTCTGAAAGTAGGCGCCGATTTCTGAGAGCCTACTTTCTGAAAGCCGAGGAGATAACGGCCAGTGCTGCCCCCGGAATCTTTTCTTTCTGGGAGGCGGTAACATCAAGGTGGTAACTGGCATGACAAGGAGGGACGCCAAGGGAAACCATGCGTCTGGGGCTCCTACTGAGCCCAAACTCAGTTCATATAATAATAATAATAAGATCACAAAAGTCTCCGGTCTCTGGTCTCTGGTCTCCGGTCTCCAGTCTCCGGTCACCGGAGACTTTTTTTTAAAAGTTCATCATATGTGTGCTAGAGTGTGGGTGGGTTATTGGCAAGGTAGAAGTACGGAAAGATGAATTTGTGGTAGGATCAATAGGTAGATGGATGTGTGGGTGGATGATTTGGTGGGTGGGTGGATGGTTGGCTTCCTAGGTATATGTTATAAAGCAGTATTTTTAGGCTTGATTATGTTTTGCACATTATAAATTTTTAAGCATTATCATTTTTGAGAATTAAACTTTTTTGCGTTTTATAGTATTTGGGTCTCATAATTTATTAAACCTCACAATTTTTTGGGCCTTATAGTTTCTTGCGTAGTATAATATTTGGGTATCGTAATTTTTTGGACCTTATAATTTTCTAATTTTATAATTTTTTGTTTTAATAGTTCTTTAGGCCATATCAAATTTGGGCTTCACAATTTTTTGCATTATATAATTTTTTGATTAACTTTTTGATTTTATAGTTTTTTTGAGCCTTATAATTTTTTGCATCGTATAATTTATTTGGGCCTTATAAAATTTTACCATATACTTTTTTGTTTGTATAGTTTTTTGATTCTGATAAATCTGGTGCATAATAATTTTTAGTTTTTATATTTTATTTGGGCCTTGTCAAATTTGGGCCCTATAATTTTTGTTTTTATAAAATTTTGACTCTAAATTTTTTTGGGGCATTATAATTTTTTTGCATAGTAGAATTTTGGGCCTTATACAATTTTAGCATTATAATTTTCTGCATAGTATAATTTTTTAGCCTTGTAATGTTTTGTTTTTAGTTTTCTTGGGCCTTATACAATTTTGGCATTATAATTTTTTGTGTCTATAGGTTTTTCAGGCCTTATAATTATTTGTATAATAATAATAATATTATATTAATTTTTTCGACTTTATAATTTCTTTGGTAATGGGATTCTGAGTTAATGGGATTTCATGGGGTTTATGGGTTTTATGGAGTTTATGGAGTTTACGATTTTAATGGGTTTTATGAGATTTATGAGTTATTCGGATTTATTGGGTTGATGCGGTTTACGTCTTTTATGGGTCGTATAAAGTCTTATGATCTTTATGTATTTCATGGGGATTATCGGTTTTATGGGTTTTTAGGGTTTCATGAGATTTATGGATTGTATGGGTCTTAAGCGGTTTAAGATATATATGTCTTTTATGGGGATTTTGATGTTTTTGGCATTTATGGGTTTTATGACGTTTATGGGTTTTATAGGGTTAATGGATTATTGGGGTTTATGGGTTTAATGAGGTTTATGTTTATCATGGGTTGGGCTGGTTTCGGTTTTATGAGATCTATGAGTTATTTGGGTATATGGGCATAACGTCTTTTATGAGTTTTATGGACTTTATGTATTTTATGATGTTTACGGACTTTATGGGGTTCATAGGGTTTTATGGTATTTATGGCTTTTCTGGGGCTTATGGGGTTTACGATATTAATGGGTTTTATGGTGTTTTTGAAGTTTATGGTTCTGATGGAGTTAGCTATGTTTATAGGTTCTATGGAGTTAATAGGATTTTGGGATTTAGGGATTTAATGTGCTTTACGGTTTTCTATAGGGTTTATGGATATTATGTGGTTTATAGGTATATAAGATTTTTTATTTTTATGTGTTTTATGGGAATTATGGGGTTTACGACGTTGATGGGTATAACGAAATTTACGTATTTATTATGTGTTTAATGAGCTTTGTAGGTTTAGTAGGGATTTCGATTTTTATGGGCTTTATGGGGTTTACCATTTTTATGGGTTTTATGGGTTTTATATGATTTAGGGATTTATACTGTTTATGATTTTTATGTGTTTGGTGGAGCTTATGAGTTTATCTTGTTAACGATGTTTACGGGTTTTATCATAGTTATGGGCTTCACGACGTTTATGACTATTATATAATTTACCTATTTCTTATGTGTTTGATGGCATTTATGGGGTTTACGGTGTTTATAGGTTTCATGGGATTTATAAAAAAATGCAATAGGGCATGCCTAAGGACTCGAGTGATCGTAAATAATTATTAATTTTTATGTTATTAAATCGTTCAATGCTTATATCGATCCGAGCGACGTCAGGAGCAAGGACTATTTCGCTTGTATTAAATCACACAAAATGCTTAGGCATAAACTTGTTTCTTAATTCGGGTCTCTTATATGTAATACATTAGTAATTAAGTAATCTAATCATAATAGCTTTTTAAATTGACCTAATTTTATTGATGGTCGCATTTTATTAAATATAACAACAAGTACAGCTGCATTGCAAAATAATGCACTTTGATTTGTAATGTAATTCAAGAAAATCAGTCATATCAACGAATAATTTAACTAAAATAAATAAGTAGGTATAAGTCTACCTAAATGTAAACAATGTTGTAATATATGAAGATTTATAAGGTTAGATCTACTAAGAATTCGAACAAGTATTACTATTATTATATCTAACCTTCTAAATCTTCATATATTACAACAGTAACAAAAAATGTTATAAAACATCTCACGTGTGTACATAAGTACACACAATTCTTTTATTTTTTTTTTAATAATTGCTTTAAAAACATTCATTTTCGCTATTTTGTATTATTGCGGCTCGGCATGTATTAATGCGCGCCTATTTATGTGTATACAATTCGCAGGTTAGGATCTGCAGTAATACAATCATAGGCATGGTGTGTATTACTGCGGTCGAATTCTTTACAAATATATAAATGAAAATCGGGTCCTTGCATAAACATGCATATTCTCAAAAGTTACAGCGACAATAAACATTTTATAAACGAATACTTAATAAAAAGTAGTATTTTTGTCGACTTTGTAAAGTCCGCAGTAACCGGGGTATCTGCAGTTCCCGTGTTCGTCTCGTAGGAAGTTAGTTTTACTTTGTGACCCCTTCATTATTAAGTTTATACGTATATATATTTCCCGAATATTATTTATATTACTGTTTTCTTGCATGGCTGAGACCCAGGTAAAAAAATTATATAGAGACTATGTATAAATTATGTATAATCTACAATGTATAGATTATGTATAGGCTCTACATAGAAATGGACTTATATAATCTATGTATAGTCTATATATAATCTGTACAAAATAAACAATATATAATATATATAAATTTATAGAGTGAAAATCTCACCCTTGAAATGTCAAATTCCACTCCAAAAGTGTAAAAAAAGACAGCCACCAAATACTATAGGAGTAAGATTGTAAATCCAAGAATTTTAGAAAGTATATTGGTTACATTGGAATATTATTTTTATTTATACTTATTTTTTTATATATTTATTATATTTTGAGACTATTTATTTTTGGAAAAATTATACAGCTTAAGATAAATCATTTAAATCTTTCGTAGCCTTGTACTCTTGCAATAAAGAACGGAGACTTGCTTTGATTTGTTGCCTGCTTTGCACCTCCCATCCTTTTTTTCAGAATACTTCATAACGTATGCTATGCATAAAAAAATATGTAATTCAAAACCAATAGATTAAATGAAAGAATTTTCGGATAAAAATTACCGTGAAAATTATAGTAAAGATAAAAGTATATATGGACTGGTGTATATTATATAATCTATGCATAAGTTATATATAATCTGTATAAAATCATTTTAATGTTTTATATAAATCATATTTTTAATATTATATCTTGTATTTTTAAGATACTTAAAGACCTTTTCCTGGCATTGTAAAATGAAGCCCAGCATCCGTAGTTTGGTTAGATAGGTCCTAGATCACAAGATATTACAGCTAAAAAATTGACATTGCTCATACACTTATTAAAAATATCATGTATATAGATATATTGCTAATATTAATGGTTATAGCTATGTCTTGAGATATACAGTATATTCTATAAACTACGGGTGCTGAGCTTCATTTGAAAGCACCAGTGTAAGATCTTTAAAAGGATTAGTGCGATATGCCGTAAAAGATAAAAAACAAACAATTTTGTAAAAGTTCATAAACATCTGATTCTGCATAATTAATAACATATTAAATTTTTAAATGGGATAACTATACCAAATTCAAAAAATTAATGCGCAAAGTTGACTGCTTAGGACAAATTATTTTATTTTCTTTCATATGAATTAGGAGGTATACATACATAATTATTTACATATAAAAGTTTTTCATTGATAAGGCTTAATGGTACAGCATAATAACAATATGTAAGTCGCATAGGAATTAAAATATCGCACAAATTTAACTGAATTTGCGGAGTAATCAAATTGATTTCTCTAAAATTTCGAGTAAGTTCCCTTATTACTGCAAATATTGAGTTATTAATGTTTATGAAGAATTGTATTATTCCAAACTGTGATTTATTATTCCAAGAAACCATTGAATTCATTCTCTTCTTTTGCCCTGAATACAAATTTGAGGTGAATACTTGTAAACCCTTTTTAGCTCTAATAAAGATGTAGCCTATATTACCATTGAGATTACACGGTTCTCTAGTTAAAGTCACACATTGAAGTGCTTCAATTTCGTGCATATTCAAAACATATTTTTTGGGTAAACCTAATACCGTTTCTTTATTTCTTTGATTTTTATTAGAAGAAATAATATTCAATTTTTATTTTAAAACATAGTATGCATTAAACATTTTTAAAGTATTTACTACTTCCATATCTACTTTATTACGGCCATGATTAATTTTTTTATAATATCCAATGGCATCTTCAAAACTGAAAGCAGACCACACCCAAAGTGGCCCCCATTTTCGAACACATTCGGCCATATGGGTTAGTTGATGCACGTTAAAACTGCACTTTTCTAGTCCATAAAGCTCTACTACATTTTCTGCAAATAATGATAATAATTCTTCAGCTATATTAATTTCATTTAAATTAATTTTTTCTTGCAACAGTATTCGTGTTCCATATACTAACAGTAGAAAATGCTTATAATATTTGTTTGACAACTTGTTTTTTAAAATTATTGGAAAATAAAAAAGAGTAAAATCTCTTATTTCTGTTGCTTTCCAATATTTTATATCCTTTAATTGTCGTGGAGTTCGAACGATGAAATCAGGTGGAGAAATTTGCCTAATCAAAGTATCAATTTCCATTTTCGCTGATTTTTTTATGTAAAATTTTTTTTTATGATTTTTTCCATCAAACCAGAGACTAAAAAGCATTCTTGATACTCCAAGTAAAGTCGCATGCATATAATCGGGTACAAACGATGAAGCACAGTCAAAGCAGGGTATGATAGCTGTAATCGAAACTCCTTTTACTCCTTTTACGTGTTCAAGTCCGTTATTTATAACAATATTAGCTTGTTCTATTATACTCTCATGTGTTCTTAGAAGAGGAGCATTTTCTAATACGGGATACACTCGATTATGACCTAATCCTGTGGGGCAGGTAAAACCCGGATGCTCACACAAAGTGCAGCCGCACTCGCCGTTGCACCGCATCATATTTTGTACGCTGGCTCGCGCAGGACAGTCTAAAGTGGCGATCGGTGCAATAACAATACTGCGCTCCGTTTTGTTTCTTGATTTGTCAAACCATTCAATTCCATTTTCATATAGATCTTTTAAACTATCTGCGAATGGTTTTAAAAATGAATTCATTGGTGGTTTACTTTCATTGCTGTAATATAATCCAGTTAAAAATTGATAAAATCTTCTGTTTTTGGGAGGAATATTCAAAACTTTTACTTGAATAGGCCATATTTGTCCATTTGAACATTTTGAAACAGGTGCACCATCAGTATTCCATATCAAACATAGATCAAATTCACCTTTAAGTGTTTCACGCTTGAATTTTGTATATTCCATGCCTGACGTAAAATCACAAATAGTATTTTCATCAATATTTTTAATTTGTTTGTTATGAATATCTATTAAATTTTTTAAATCTCTCATTTCAAAGGCATTTTTTAAAAGTTGTTTAAGGTTATACTCAATAAAAATATCAAATACTTTTGTACTGTTGCAGTCATCGCATACAGTGATCGGTTTAGTGGGACAAATGGGCCCTAAATAATGCGAACAATTTTCACATATTTGGTGTTTCTTTACTAAATCACCATTAGGGGGTAATAACGTATCTAATAATTTTAAAAGCTGATATTTAGTTTTAGAAAGATTATTGGGTTTCGGTAAAAGGAAATCTAAGAGTAGCAATAATTTTTCTAAACATCGCTTCGTTAAACCATTTGCAAAGAAAAAACTTAAAATTTCATGCACGGTTTCACCAGTAGTAAATGATGCTGAGTCATACAGCTGCTTGTTTATCCAATCCAAATGGGTATCGGTTTCCATAAATATTTCGTTATGCAGCTGTTCTTCTTCTACCGTTTCATCATTAGTTTGAATAGACTCGATCGACGAAGTTCTAGAAGACCCCAAAATTGAATTGATTTCAAATAAGCCAGTATCTCCATCTTCTAAAGGTATTCCCTATGAAAAAGATAGAAATAAAAAATATAAGGATACCATACATGAATTTTTTAATTAATATTTTGATAACTTAAGTAAAAAAATAAAGAACAGATTTTTCATTTTAATTAGTTAAAAAAATTACTTTGTCACAGTAAGTTGAAATTTGTGTGACACAGCGAAACCTTGTAGTACAAATATATTTTATAATGTATATATTTTTTTATAATATCTTTTATATAAACAAGCCAAAAAATTCTGACTTATTTATAGTAAAAGATATAACAAATAAATATAATAAAATAATTATAATTTACAATTGTAATAGTTATAAACAAAGCAATATTTTAACAAAGAACAATAAATAACATAAAAGTATACAAAGTAAAAGAATTTTGATAAAAGAATATGCAGTAGTTAATGTGTATATTTCAGCTCTGGGAAACTTGCCTGAGAGCCATCGTCAGTACAATCGATGAAAAATGCATATTATGGATACATAAGATGGTAAAAATTGAGTGGCTTATTAATTATTTTGTATTTATCTACCTAATACTTATTATTAAAATTATTAGTAAAAATCGTGATTTTGCAAAAAAATCATATTTATTTATAAATAAAAAGTATTTTAAATCTTATAGTTAAACGTGGTGCATATGTATCTAAAATAAAACATTGTTTTCTTATATTTAATAAAAAGAATATTACGACATTCCCATTAAAAAGAAGGTTAAAAAGGTTAATGTTTAAAATAAGGTTAATATTTAAAAATTTTATCGTGACGTGATTTTGATGTGAGAATTATTAATGTATAAATTACACGGAATTAAAAGGTAAGATACTGTACGAAAACTGAACGTGCAGCACCATCATACAATCAGACCACCTCTCCGTGCACTTTCCATAAGCCAGCCGTGCGCCCGTTGCGGCCGCACTGCTGCCTGGATGAGTGGCACATATTCATAACGTTGAATACGGGATAGTGTACCTAGCGTACGTAGTTATGCATCGTGCAGTATAAATCGGCAATTTTTGTAGTGTTGACAATCTAAAGTAAGGCAAAATTGGACTGCAACAGTCGCAGTTTAGATTAAAATCTAAATTTAAATTGACAATAATAAAAAATTCACCGTTTTTAACTGAACGGCGCGTTTTCCCGCACTCGATTCGCAGTTCGATCGAGTGGCGGTGGCGCTGCTACAGCTCTAAAAACCCTGCGACTACATTGTGATAAAACATCTCACCATATATATTTTATCAAAAAGCTTTATATTATTTACCTCGCTTTCCTCGCATTCGATCGGCAACAATAGCTCATTTACATCGATATCTGCCTGCTGTTCGTCATCGCAATCATTTTCATCCGAAACATTTAATGTCGACATTTCTTGATTTTTATGAGCATTTGCGTTCTGAACATTCCATCTACATAAGGTCGACACAGGAACTTCAATATTCTGACAACATAACCCATTTATGTATTTTTATATATTATAATTAAAAAAAAATGATAATATTAGTGATTATTCTATACATAACTTTAGATAAATAAATTAACTTACAGCATCTTCGAAGTATTGTTTATACTTTTTTGGCCTCATTTTAAAGTTGACAGATTTTTTATACGCTTTGAAATGCCGCGTAATTGAACTGTGTGAAGCGAATTCAAGTCGCGCGTTTTCTTTGAATGTTTATAGTGATTCATTTGTTTGAAAAACATAATGTTTTTTCGAATGTCAATACGAGGTTATTAAGTCTGAACCTGAATTGCTTTCTCTATTACTTTTTCAACGTAATAAAGAGTGTACTAAAATAAGGGTGATTTATGGAAACGAAATGCAGTACTTGATAGATTGCGACGATGCATCAATGTGCGTGATTTATAAAAAATCTATTATTCCCGGCGAAAACTGCTCGACGATAAAGGTTGACGTAAAAGTAAGATTTTTGTGGCCCGAGGATTCTCATAAAGCGCAAGAATATTTTAGAACAATTATCGCATCAGACTGTAAGTAAAACACTTTTTTAAATACAATTTAAAACAAGTAAAAAATTAAATGAATTTCTCATGATTTTATTTAAAAAATTTATAAATTTCATTAAATAATATTGATAATAACAATTATAATAAGTATTATTATTATAATAGTAATAAACATTAATCGAACATCGCGATTTTTAAAATTATAATTTATATGTAGCATTATTATTTACATTGCAACTTAAATTTATATTTTGAACATAGAAATGATAACAGCAAATTCTGTTAATGAGAACCGAATAACAAAATTATCAATTTATATCGGCTCTAATATTAGCTTACTAAACAAGCCAATAGGGCATTCAGATATGAGACGCAGAGAAACGTGGCTGCAAGTTTCAGTAGGCTGAAAATTTACAGACATATATTCGTTATTAACGGGCATGTACACCGGTGTGGTTTGCAGCTCTTTGCCCCGACCGCGCCGCGCACGATACGAGTTCATTGATTGCCGCTAATACGCGAGTTCTAACGGCATTTTTAAAAAATAGTTTTAATTTTTGTATGAGATAACCTATAATTGTAATAACGTATAATCTTTGTAAAATTCTACACTGTCCGTTTATACATGCGCCCTTATTAACAAGTAAAATAAAAGATAAATAATAACTAATCAATATTTTTTTACTAGATGATGAAAAACCTTTGATGGATTTAATGCAAGACATGGTCAAAAAACGACCAATAAAGAAATTTGATAATATCAAAAAAGTTAAAAATGCGGATTTGAAAAATAGTGAGAAGAAAGATTGTGCAACATCAAAGAAAAAAAATGCTGGTTTATTACAAAAACAGATATTAGATCAAGTTAACGCTAAAAGGTTAAAGAATCAACAAATTTCTAGCACATCACGAGTACCTCAAGATTCCGATTGGATCGCACATGAAATTGAGACAATTAAATCTGGTGTTATTTTAGAAATCAATAATTTTCAAAAATATTTACTTGGCGTAAGTTTATACAATTTTTACTGCTAAATAATTATGATCAAATAGAACTAATGAAAATATAATCAATATCTTTCTGTTTGATATTTTAAGAAACTGGATTTTATCAAAACTAGTTTTGCATCAACTTCTATTGATCACAAGATAGAAAAATTTGACGAAAAATCAAGTGCATCTAAAGCAAGTCTGTTAGAAAATTCAGATAAAAATAATGAAAGTAAAGTATTAATTCGAACGAAAAGACGATCTTATGGAATGTTTATTGATTTTGAAGAAGAAAATCTAATAACTGGTAACACAGAAATGGAATACATCGAAACTAGCACTAATGAGAAAAAAGAATCTGAAAAAATTTTATTCAAAGATTTAGGCACAAGTGATAACGTAAATATATTTATTAAATTTAATTACTCGGATAGAAATAAAAGACAAAGAATATTATGAATAACAATAATAAATTTTTATACTTGTATAGACTAAACCAGTAACTGTAAGAAAAAAGCGTTCTTATGGAATGATTGCTGATTCTGATGATGATAATATTGAATCGCATAATTCAGTAAGTTGATTATAAATTATAAACTTTTAAACAGTAGATATGTGTAATATTTGGTCAGACAGGTATTTCTAGTAGTAGTACATATCTACTTGCATATATACACACATACGCATACGCACATTTATTATACAGACTTACATACACACACACACACACACACACACACACACACACAGACACACACACACACACACACACACACACACACACACAGACACACACACACACACACACACACACACACTTACACATACACGTACACACATCTATACAATCTCACATACAGATACACATGTATAAAATATATATTTATTAAATTTAATCACTCGGATAGAAATGAAAGGTAAAAGAATATTATGAATAACAATAATTAATTTTTATACTTGTATAGACTAAACCAGTAACTGTAAGAAAAAAGCGTTCTTATGGAATGATTGCTGATTCTGATGATGATAATATTGAATCGCATAATTCAGTAAGTAGATTACTAATTATAAACTTTTTCACAGTAGATACGTGTTATATTTGGTCAGACGGGTCTTTCCAGTAGTAGTACATATCTACTTGCATATATACACACATACGCATACGCACATTTATTATACAGACTTACATACACACACACACACACACACACACACACACACACACACACACAGACACACACACACACACACACACACACACACACACACACACACACACACACACACACACACACACACTTACACATACACGTACACACATCTATACAATCTCACATACAGATACACATGTATAAAATATATATTTATTAAATTTAATCACTCGGATAGAAATGAAAGATAAAAGAATATTATGAATAACAATAATTAATTTTTATACTTGTATAGACTAAACCAGTAACTGTAAGAAAAAAGCGTTCTTATGGAATGATTGCTGATTCCGATGATGATAATATTGAATCGCATAATTCAGTAAGTAGATTACTAATTATAAACTTTTTCACAGTAGATACGTGTTATATTTGGTCAGACGGGTCTTTCCAGTAGTAGTACATATCTACTGGTATATATACACACAGATACATACGCACATATATACAAACTCATATACTGTATACAGCATGTATACAAGCTCACACACATACATACACTCATGTATACAAACTCACATACACATATATACATTCCCATAATTAAAATATATTTATTTTCAAGAATCCTTTGATGATGGTATTTCCTGTAGTGTACAAAAATCTGGTACAGGTGCAAAAGGAGTCAGCGTACAAGACTTTCTATTCGATGATTGGACCGATGAAGCGACTAACGTTTGTCAAAATTACATATAAAATTTTCGAGTTTTAAGATAATAGTACTTTTATATCATTTGCATTTATTAGGAAAAATCTTCTAATAGAAGGAATCAATCGTTAAGAACGTCCGTTGATTCAGAGAAAGAATTATTTGATCCAAGTTTGTCTTTACTCTTGAAAGAATCCGATGTATTTAATGAGTTATTAGCTATAGAGTCAGCAGAGCCAAGTACATCATCCACAACATCATACACAAGTGATAGATCGTATTCTCCGCAATTGATGCATTCAAAAAAAATTATAAAAGAAGAGAATACCAATAATTCAGTAAAGAAATTTTATTAAAATGTATTTATTTAAAAAAAAAACTAAATGTTGTAGTTGATCCGTTTTAACAAACATAATTTTAGATTTTTATAGCACTGCATGACATAAATCCGCACTTAAGTGACGCCTATCCGTGCCATAAGTAGTCCACTATAAGTCGTCCTTCATAGCACGGCGTTTAGCGCCCGAGCGTACCGAGTCGGCGCTAATACACGCCGTGTTGTAAAGGACTATTTATGGCACTAGTATCGTAATCTACTATTATTCTTGGTAAGGACAATAATTTCAATTTTATATATATTTCCAGTTTAAGTATGCAAAAGGTTGTTCTGGGCAAAAAACTTACCATAAATCAGTATGCATAATTGAATCGGACAATGAAGAAAAAGAAAATGTAGTGCAAAAAGAGAATGCTATATTAAAGGCACATCCAAGTGTAGCTGGTGAATGTACAAAAAACTATACTATGAAATATGTGACCGGAGATGGAAAAAAGGTATCTCAAACTTTTAGATGACAAAGTACTATTATATACTCTAAATAAATTTATTTAAAACCAGAATCCTGTGTAAGAATTTGTGTAAAATACAACATTTCTTATAAAAGAATTAGGAATTTATTTCTCTTTTGTAAAACTTATGAAAGTTTATAAATACTTTTATTATACACAAAATGATATTTTATGCAAATCCTAATTTATAAAGCTTTTGAATTTCAAACTAATTTTATTTTTAGAGTACATATTATAATGTACATATATTATAACCTGTTATATAATAAAATGTTTCCATTCATTTATAAACATAGATAAAAGAACTTTTAAAGGGATCGGAAGTATATATTAACAATGCGAACCTCGAAAATGTTTTGAATAGAACAAAACATAAGTCGACAGAATTAGCTAGAGGACTATTTAAAGCTATTTTTAAAGAAGAGGCGTTAAAAAGTTGTTCTTTAACTGGCGCTAAACCTAAAGGTAATGCAAAACATGATGTCAGGCCAGGGCTACCTAAGAATGCTGTTGAAACAATCCTAAGTAAGTTCACAAATAAAAAAACATTATTAATTAAATAGGGAGAATTTTTTAATTTATTGATATATTATTCATTTATTTATTTTACTAAAGTTATTTTACTTCATTGACGGGACGGTATAGTGCGTTTCTTACACATAAGAGTTGTACACGTAATTATTGTGCACAATTTAGCATTGGTCAAATATATCTGCATATAATTTGACCAATGCTAAATTGTGTACGATAATTACGTGTATAATTCTTATGTATAAGAAACGCGCTACGCCAACGGGACATGCCGAATAAACATTATTCTGAAAATTATCTAAAAAAAATTGAAAATTACCTTAATTATATTTCTTACCGAGAGTAGAGTAAATTTTATTGTAAATTACGAAACATTTTACCGTTAATAATGATAGTATTTTTCGTGAAGTTAATATACACCAGTCCATATACACTTTTATCTTTACAATAATTTTCACGGTAATTTTTTCCGAAAATTCTCTCATTTAATCTATTGGTTTTGAATTACATATTTTTTTTATGTATAGCATACGTTATGAAGTATTCTGAAAAAAAGGATGGGAGGTGCAAAGCAGGCAACAAATCAAAGCAAGTCTCCGTTCTTTATTGCAAGAGTACAAGGCTACGAAAGATTTAAATGATTTATCTTAAGCTGTATAATTTTTCCAAAAATAAATAGTCTCAAAATATAATAAATATATAAAAAAATAAGTATAAATAAAAATAATATTCCAATGTAACCAATATACTTTCTAAAATTCTTGGATTTACAATCTTACTCCTATAGTATTTGGTGGCTGTCTTTTTTTACACTTTTGGAGTGGAATTTGATATTTCAAGGGTGAGATTTTCACTCTATAAATTTATATATATTATATATTGTTTATTTTGTACAGATTATATATAGACTATACATAGATTATATAAGTCCATTTCTATGTAGAGCCTATACATAATCTATACATTGTAGATTATACATAATTTATACATAGTCTCTATATAATTTTTTTACCTGGGGACTTTATTATTTTCCCACTTTCGCTGTTTATTCCTAAAAATTTCATCTGGCTTCTTCGTTTATATTACGGTAATATGCAGAGGTAATCTCATTCGTCTTGTTAAGGCTAATAATTCTAGCTTTTTGCCGTTTTCTATTCCACGCCTCACATTACTCGTCAAATCACGGTCCAGTATAAACTTAAATTTATTTACAAGGTTTTATGCAATAATAATACATGCATGGATGCTTGTAATTAAGTGTTTTCAGTATATTTATATAACACTATATGTATAATATATAATAGTCTATAATGGGTAGGTGTACGCAATAAGTAATCTGTACTTAAAAAGGCATGTACTAAATTCACAGAGTAATGGAAAAAATAAGATTTTTGCACTATTCAGTAATCTTTTTGTGAACTGAGTTCTTTATTTTGATATATTAAAAAGCAGTTACATTTCATGCATGTATTATATTAGGTATGTTAAAATAATAGTGTACAATTTTATTTAAATTTACGTATAATACAAAAAATAATTAATCATTGCAGTAAATTTATTATTAATATATCATATAGTACTACATATTGTGTACCAATATTTATGACGTTTTACATTTATGGCATACAGTGTATAACCATTAAAATATATACAAATAATATGATTCTATACAACGTATTCAGTTGGTATCATATAAAGATATTTACTAACTATTTCATTGTATTTTATCAAATTTAATTTAAAAATTCTCGAATAAATGGTAAGCATGTAAAAGAATCACACTATTTGTATTCCACTCTCCCTATTACTAGCATTACTAGCAAACAATATAAACGAAAGCTCCGTGAAAACAAAGTTTTTATTAGACGTCCAAAAGCGTAAGCCACCTACTCCTCGTGTCATTTCCACTTACTTCACGAATCTTCTCCTTACATTCCACCCATCTCTAGACTAAATCTAGTCTGCCCTCCAAACTAATAAATTAATCAGCGTATTCCATTGACATGATACCTTTTTTACACGTAGCGTATCTCGCTCCCGCGTCAGGTGTACTAATTCGCCCAAACCAAGCGTCCGGGCAAAAATAGAAATTCCTCGCTCGATAGTATTCGTGTCAAGTGCAAGCCCACGGGGTGCTTCTCGGATGCGCAACGCGACAGAAGAAGAATATAAGGAGAAACAGGAGGAGGAAAAAGACAACTCGGTCCGAGTTCGGCGAATCTGTGTGAGCGCGTACACGTGTCGAGCTGCTGCCTTTACTATGCGGCGTAAGGAGTTTCAGCCGCGCCTTTCAATGCCACCGAGTACACGTGCACGTGCTGGCTACGGTACCAGGGAATGGGGATACATACGAAAGACTGGATGACCGAAAGCAAAATTATGCACTTACGGGAACTTTGGTGTTTTGAGTAGAATCTGTCTTGCGATTTTGTTCTTCATTAATTATTCTTCGTCATTGTTTGAGGAAATATATATTCGTGTAATTTAAAATATTTCAACTGAGATATGCAGTGCATCATACAATTTTAATATGACAGTACTACCGAATTGATTCAATATTTTTGACAATGTAATTTTTATATAGAATTAACCTTCAAAAAATGGTAAATATAAACGTTTGCATTGCGGGATATATATTGCATGCGGGGCAATCGTTTAAATAAAAATGAATCTGAGACTTACAATAGTAATGATAGTTTATTTAAGAGCAGTGAATCATCATAATTTTTTAAAAAAACTCATTTTTTTATTACACTTTTAACAAAGAATATTTGAACGAACCTAAATTTCAAATATTAAAATCAATAAAGAATATTTTCATGTTCAAAATGACAAAAAAAAATTTACGGTTAAAATATATAGAAAATCTTTGCTTAAAATGGCTCACCTAAACAATCATATATTCTTGTATAGGGAAGACCGACGCTAGGTGGGTAGAGTTTATATTTAAGGCTATGAATCTCAATATTTATGAATAATAATGAAATTACTTCAATGCATTTATGTTCTTAAACTATTCAACTATAAATTGCACTTCGTTTAAGATAAAAACAAACTTTAATTTTTAAGGGAGTCCAAAAACGTAAAAAAAATTATTGTGCCCATTGAGCCCCGCATGCTGGGGCCAAATGGATACCTTATTGGAGCTCAACGGGAACTCTCTTTTTCCGTCAAAATTAGTAAAAGAAAAATAACCTTTTAATACGAAAAATGTTTACAAATAGGTATTTGCTGATCGACCCTTACGAAAAAGCACCCAAATTTTCAGTATTTACACCGAATATTGTGTGTAAACTTCTAAAATTTCAGTGTCAACACCGAATTTTTGTTGTTGACACTGAACATTTGAGTGTGTACAATCAAATATAGGTGTTTACACTCAGAACTTTCGGTGTATACACCGAAATCGACGATGTACACACCTAAAAATTAGTGTCAACACGCAAACATTTTGTGTACATCCATAATAGTCGCTGTACAACACCCAAATTCCGTGTCAATACTCTAACTTTTAGTGTTCTCTTTAAATTTTCGATGTGGAACACTAAAATTTCCAGTGTGAACACTTAATATTCAGTATACTCCCATAATTTTCGGTGTGAAACACCAAAATTCAGTGTCAACAGTAAAGCCTTTAGTGTACACTTAAAGTTTTCGGTGTGGAACGCTAAATTTTCCAGTGTGATCACCAAAAATTCAGTGTCAACACTCAAACATTCAGTGTACACTCACAATTTTCAGTATTTGCAGTTCTTACATGTAACAGATTTGCAGATAATATTTCAAAACTTTTATTTTTGATCGCATTGATTTGTTGTGTATATATTTAAAAATACACATTTTGTCGCAGATTTTAAGTTGAATATTGACAAAATCCGAGAAACAGCGAAAAAAGCTTTAAAAGATTGTAAAATAATTATTTCTTAAATAGCTATTAAAATTGAATTTCAAACAATATAAAATAATAAAAATGTTTAATATTGCAAAGTAAATTAGAAAGTACTTAGAAAAGTATAAATATCTTTTTTTTTGTTATAACATCGTATGAATAGTTAAAAAAAGTCAAGCCCAAAATAAATTTCATCTTTTTATTATATTAGTCCAGGATACATAACTTTTAAGCATGATGCTTCGCAAACTTGCAACTCAAATATAACTTTACAAGACATAAATTAAGAGCATTTGATGTTGAATTTAATTTCATTTTTTAACAAAATTTTAAGGAGATGTGAATAGGAAGGAAAGATACGTTACCGACTCTATGTTTTTATTTTTAAAATAATATGTAAATATCTTTATGAAAAAGACGTTACGTTAGTTTTTTCCGGATACAGTTATTTATAACAATTATCTAAACTTCGTAATGATAAAATTAATGGAATCGCTAAAATTTTTTTGTTGGTTGTTTATTAATAAAAAAGAGTCTGATGTGTCGATTTACCGTAAAAAGGTTTAAAAACTATTTTAAAAATAAAATACTATAGAGTCGGTAACGTAGGAACCTTATCTTTCCTATAACATTCTCTTAAATTACATGTACTCTGGAGGACGTATATGGCTATAACGGATAATATATCAAAAACTATTTTATGCTACAACAAATATAAAACGTTGCTATTATTAACTTTTTATTATCTCATAAAAAAATGCATTTTGATTCTAACCTCTTTTTTCAGATAAAAAGTAGCTAAATATCTATCAGTATGAATATTTTATCAGAAATATTTTATATCAGTGGTTTCAAAAGAAAAAATGGCGATAGTTATTTGACTCGTTTTAACATGTACATACTTAAAAATAAATAGTTCACCTTTTCGTTAAGAATAAAAAACAATTTTTTTACAAAACAACTCAATTTAAAAAAAATGTTATGGATCATTTTTTTAAATTGGTTTGTACTCTGAATATTAATAATTTTTTTTAAATATGCATCATTTAAGGAGGTTGAAGCGACATGGTCTGATAATACATAACATTTTGGTAAGTACGTAGCTGATTTTTCTCTCTTTTGTTAAGATAGAGAGAAATATTAGATAATTTATTGCTATATAAATAAATGCTTTTATGTTTACTGTAAAAATTTGTTAAAAATTTCATACCATGCAGGAAGATTTTCATAAACATATGGTAGTAAAGAAAAAAAGTATATTTATATTAGAGAACGAAATAATTGAGGGTTCTTTAGAATATAAAAAATTGTTAATCTAAAGTGACCTTACAAATTTCGAACAATTTAAATATTTTTTACATATTAATTAATATTTAAAGCAAAAGCGTCTTCGCATATTCGCATTGTGTTTATGTAACCTGTATATTTAATTTAACTTATATTCTCTGATACGAAAGAATACACCAAATTTCTCGGTGTCAACGCATAATTTTGAGTATAACGTAACATACAGACATATTATGCGTAAACTTCAGATTAAACTATTACTGAAATACGTAATATAAATATATAATAAATATATAGATTCTTCAATAAAAGTGTATTGTGAGGTACAGTCGTATTTGCGACGAAGAATTTTGGACGCTAATATCGCTACTGATTTTAAATCACCATCATGGTGTAGTGACAGTAACTATTGATCAAGGAAGTTAAGCCGCGTTGGCCACGGTTAATACTTGGATGGGTGAGCGCTTAGACAAAATTGCAAAAGAAGGCTAATTACTTTTTTCTTTTTTTTAATGCCAAACTATTAATAATAATACTCCTAGTATGACTAATAAACGTTAAAAATTTTATTTATATTTGTTTAAAAATAATGAACTGCTTTATCGCTTCCTCAAAGAGGAAGCTTTGTGATAGTAAAAAAAAAATTTTCTTAAAATATTTTAGAAATATGTTTTGAGACATCAGGAATCAAAATACACTATTTTTAGAAAATGTTCATATGGATGTGTGTCTGTGTGTGCGTGTGTGCCTGTGTGCGTATATGTGTGCGTGCCTGCGTGCGTGCATGCGTGTGTGTGTGTATGTATGCATGTGTGTGTAATATCTCGAGTAATGCACAGTAAAATTTATTGCTTCAGGGCTCATTTTAATTGTTTTTTTTGTAAATGAGGAGGCATAATAATGATATTTTTAGTTGTTTGGATTAATTTTTGTTTTTTAGCGGTTTTTCGATTTTTATGATATTTGATTTTTTTTTTAAATTTTGAGCGTAGATTTTTTGCATATAACATGGTCATCTTTGACTAACCAAAACTCATTTTATATATTTTTTTATGAAGATTTGAAATCAAGAAGAATTTTTAAGATTTATCAATTCACTTAAAAATTATTTTGTAAAATAAATCGATTTTCTATGACAAACAATAACTTCAGTAAAACGTAATTATTTCTTATGAAAATTTCTACTATTTTTATATTTAATCACAGAAAAGATATGCCAGTCTGCCCGTAGCGATTGTAGAAGTTAGACGTGTTCTGGGTAAACACAAAACCGCGACTTATTAGTGATACATTTCACTACGAACCAGACATACTCAGGATAACTATATTTATCGATCCCCAATAAGTACGCTCGATAAATCATAATGCCTCAACAACAGGAACGTTCCAAGACAAGCCAAGAAAACGAAAATCAAGAAAACCAAACTCAAGTTAAAAGCTATGCCAGTGTTACATCAACCGACTGTTTTCAAAAAGACGATCAAGCTGTGGTAATTGAATCCATCGACGGTTTTGCACCAGATGACTACATAAGCCAAATATTAAATTTGATCAATAGAGAAAACATTAAAGCGATATCGAGAATCTCTAACAATAGAATTTGCGTGTTCTTCGCATCAACAAAAATCGTAGACGAACTCGTAGACACAAGTAAAACTATTAACCTAGGAGATAAAATATTAAAATTCAGACTGTTAATATCGCGTGCTAAACGCATAATTCTTTCTAATGTTAGACCTTCCATACCGCATACAGCACTGGAAAACACACTCACTAATATTGGCATAAAAATAGAATCTAAAGTATCATACATAAGAGCAGGAGTATCAATTCCGGGTTGCGCTAACATTGTTAGTTTTCGCAGAGAGATATATGTAAACCCTGACTATACCGAAAAAATTCCTGAATCCTTTCAAGTAATTTATGATGGAAACAATTAACGAATTTTTGGCGGATTCCATGATCTGCTTTATCTGCAAAGAAACTGGCCATGTAGCAAAACAATGTCCACTGAATCGAAATAGTACACAATACGAAGAGCAACACGGCCTGTCTAACACAAACAATGATACACTTACACTCACGGGAAGTAACCAAAATGATACGCAACAATTTATACAGACAAGTAAAATCGACGGTGATCGACAGTCAAATGAAAATTTTCCTTACGCACAAGAATCCGTCAATACTAACACAAATGATACAAGCAATCAAACAACAGTTTTAGAAATTTACGCACAGAAAGAAGCTAATATACTAAATAATACTCAAACAGAACAAATGGATTTAACATATACTGACACTAAGAGAATACATTCTGAAACAAGCTCAAGCTTATACCAAAGTACGTACAAAGAATTCATAGATCCCAACACTCTACATAACACCAACATACATAAAGCCAAAAAATCCCTAAAACCACAAAACAAAAAAGGTAAAGTCACACAAGATGAATACCTAAACGTAAATGAAATGAGAAAACCTATAATAGAAGAAACAAAAGAGGACGAATTAGACACGATGCTAATTAATGTCAAAGTCTATCTCAACAAAGGAAACACACTATTTGATTATAACGAATTTAAAGGTCTCATGGAAAATATCAAAGGAAACAAGAAATCACTCGAGGTCATACACCAATACACAAACGATTCAGAAGCCTTTACAAAGTTTATTAACCAAGTCATTTATCCTTATGTGCAAAATAGGAGCATCAAAATCAGATGCACAAATTTATCGAAACGTATAAAAAATCCTAATGAAACCTTTTCATCTCAAGAAAACATAGATAACTCAGATATCGAACAACTAGTTAAAATAAATTAAAATAAAATAAATAATAAACAAATATAAAATGTATAAAATAATTCAGTGGAATATCAACGGGTATTATAATAATTGTGAATACTTAGAAAGACTTATAATAACTGAAAACGCAAATATTCTCTGCCTTCAAGAAACTAATCTAAAACTGAAGGAAACAGTAAAAATGAAAAAATTTACATGCTATAATACAAATCGTTCAGATTGTCAAACAGCTAGTAGAGGTGTATGTATTCTAGTAAAGAATCATATACAGGGTGTCAATTAAGTCCCGGGACGGCTGAATATTTTCTAAAGTACTGCTTTTCTGGAAGAGGTCAAGGTCATTTCTTAAGTAACTTTGAACAAGGAACCCAACGGTGACCTTGGATTTGACCTTGAACCTCATTTTCAAGGTTATTTTGAGGTCAACCTCATTTTTTCAAACGGGAATCCCTATTTTTTATAGCGGAATCGGAAAGAGCGGAAAATTTTACATCCGGATATGTATTGAGGTATGGGGTTGAGGAAACCCCTAGAGGTCAAATAGAGGTCAAATAATGACAATTTTAACAAACGTTTATTTTATCTAACAATCATTTTTTTTGTAAACATTCCTTTTAAGTGACTATTCTGTCTTGAAATATTTTACTTGGGGTTTTTTGGGGTCGCTGAGTTAGAATCTACTACTAAAATTTTGATTTTTCCAAATCCAAAATGGCGAATTCAAGATGGCGGATGGAAATCTTGGGAACAGCACATTTTTGTCTGGAAATGAGTACTCGGGGATTTTTGGGGTCGCTAAGTTAGGATCTACTCCCGAAATTTCATTTTCTTCAAATCCAAGATGTTATTGCCATTAAACTTTGGACCTCTAAGGGAGAGGCAAGGGGACTCACATTAATCAAGCACCCCAAAGGAAACAGATCTTACTACGTCCACGTCGTTGTTTCTGGGTAACGCTAAAAGTGAGAATAAGGACTGAATGTAAAATTTCTCGCTCTATCGGTTTCCGGTATTATTACTGGGATTTCCGATTAAAAAAACCAGTTGACCTTCAAATGACCTTCAAGGTCAAGTCCAAAGTCAAATTGAAGGTCACAATTACATCCCTTGTTCAACACGTCCATACTTGAAATTTCTCGCTCCTTCCGAATCCGGTATCAAAAAGAGTTTCCATTTGAAAATATGAGGTCGACCTCGAAACAACCTTGAAAATGAGGTTCAAGGTCAAATCCAAGGTCACCGTCGGGTACCCCGTAAAGATTTACCTAGGTTATGACCTTTGTTTGTTTTGTTTTACCACTGAACTCGCGAGATTTTTAAGAAGTCATTATTTTACCTCTATTTGACCTCTAGGGGTTACCTCAACCCCATACCTCAATACATATCCAGATGTAAAATTTTCCGCTCTTTCCGATTCCGCTATAAAAAATAGGGGATCCCGTTTGAAAAAATGAGGTTGACCTCAAAATAACCTTGAAAATGAGGTTCAAGGTCAAATCCAAGGTTACCGTTGGGTTCCTTGTTCAAAGTTACTTAAGGAATGACCTTGACCTCTTCCAGAAAAGCAGTACTTTAGAAAATATTCAGCCGTCCCGGGACTTAATTGATACCCTGTATATAGCAAAAAATTACATCTTGACACAGACATTGAAGCCGTAGTAACTAGTCTAACAATTAATAACAAAACAATAAATTTATGTAATATTTACCTAAGCAACAGAAGCGAGCTAAACATGTCAAGCTTAGAAAGTTTAATATCTCAACTTCCAACACCATATATAATTGTAGGCGATTTTAATAGTCACAATACGCTTTAAGGCTCTTACAAAATAGATAAAAGAGGAAAAACAATAGAAGACTTAATAATAAATAATGATCTTATACTATTAAACGATTCATCCCCAACACACTTCTATATATCAAATGGAAAAAGTAGTGCAATTGATCTATCCCTATGCAGCAGTAACATAGCTACAAATCTCGAGTGGCAAGCTCTATAATATTTATACGGAAGCGACTATTACCCGATAATCGTTAATATCAACAATGATCAAAACAATAACACTCTAGACACACATGTACCGAAATATAAATTCTAACGAGCCAACTGGACTAAATATAAAGAAAGTATCACGCAATTATTAAGAGAATTAGATGATATCATAGAAGAAAATTTAATAAAAGATACAACCAACATTAATATTATAATTAAAACTTTAATGACATCATCATTCAAGCAGCAGACAAAAGTATACCAAAAACTAAAAACTCCAAAAATATAAAGACAAAACTTATGGTGGAACGAAGAATGTGAAAAATTAATTAAATATATGAAAAAAGCATTAAACAAATATAAAAAAGAAAATAGTTTAGAAAACAAAATAGAATTTAAACGACTCAAAGCTATTTAAAAAAAACTGTTAAAAACTGTAAGTCGCAATCTTGGATAAAATGTCTAAAGGAAATAAGTTACAATAATGTGCCTACCAAAGAAATATGGAGGAAAATAAAAGAGATTGAAGGAAAAAATAAATCTATATTTATCACAGCTTTAGACGAAAACGATAAAATTATAAATGATCTTGTCAGTATAGCAAATATATTAGCTAAGTATTTTGCAAGTAACTCCGGCGACGAAAACTACAACGATAAGTTCCTTAATCATATAACACAAACCGAAAACAACACAACGCTAAACTACAATTTAATAAATGATAATACACAAAATACTCAGCTCAATCAAAATTTAACTATTACAGAACTCAAAGAAGCAATGGAATATACCAAAAACTCGAGTCCAGGACCAGATGGAATCCCCAACATATTAATTAAACAATTACCTGAAACAGCGCTCGAAAGATTACTAAAAATATATAACATCATTTGAACTAAAAATCTTTTCCCAGATACATGGAGACAGGCCACCGTAGTTTCTATAGCTAAACATGGTAAAAATCAACTCCATACAGAAAATTATAGACCTATTGCGCTAACATGTTGTTTATGTAAACTATTAGAAAAAATAATAAACAAAAGACTTCGCTTACACTTAGAGACACACAATATTATACATAAAAATCAAAGTGGTTTTCGGAAAAATTGCTCAATGACAGACTGTTTAGTAACTCTAGAGTCAAATATATACGAAACCTTTAACAATAATCAACACTTAATAGCATTATGTCTGGATATGGAGAAGGCGTATGAACTGATTTGGAGGCACAGAATTTTAGAGTTATTAATTAAGAACAAAATTACTGGCAATACCTTCTTTATTAAAAACTTCCTAAGTGACAGATCAATGCAAATAAGAGTCAACAACAAATACTCTATTCCTGTCTTCATAAAAAACGGTGTTCCACAAGGATCAGTAATAAGCATAATCATTTTTTTATTGGCCATAAACGACATTCAAAACTACATTTTAATAAACTAATTTAATTTTCAGATAGGACAGGTTTTAAAATATTTAAAATGAAAACACAAGCAATAATATTCAAAAACACATATTATACCTATAAATGGAAAATGAAAAAATCCAAGTAGTTGACAAAATTAAGATTCTAAGCTTAAATTATGACAATAAATTAACTTGGGCACCACACATAGAATCGTTAAAAAATCTATGCATGCAACGATTAAATATTTTAAAAACACTATCAGCTAAAAATTGGGGCGCAAGTCAGAACATCCTAATTAATCGTTATAAAAGTCTAATCCAACCTAAAATTGACTACGGATGTGCGGCGTACAGATCAACAAAAAAACAACTTAAAAAAAACTAGAACCAATACTAAATACCAATATGAGAATAGCCACAGGTGCTTTCAGGACTAGCCCTGTATTCAGTATTCTTAGTGAAACAAACACACACCCTCTACATCTAAGACGGAAAGTAATAACATTGAAATATGCGATACGTTTACTATCGTGCCTCAAAAATCAAGCCTTTAATATCATTAATATGAAATCAGAACGGAACTATAAACAGCTACCATTCTACACCAGAGTTGAAAAATACTTAAAAGAACTCAAAATACATCCACCACCTAGTCAATTTTATAAAAATAACAGTCATAGTCTAGATCAAGAATTCCCAGATGACTGATTCTCAATAAAGAACGCACATCACTCATTGAAATAAAAAAACAATTTCCAGATTATCAAAATATATTAACAACTTTCATAAAAAACAACGGATCAATCGGAGCCGCAGCGACCTAAATGGTGAACAAATTCTCCTAAAACTTCCCATGTGGCTCAGTACACAAACAACTATAGAAACTCTAATATTAGAAATTATAGAAAGCACTGAATACTTAAATACTAAATTCATCATACACCTCAGTACATCACAACGCACAAAAAACATAAGACATAACAATCTTAAAAAGGTTATAACAAGAACTATCAGAAACAAAATTGCTGAATTAAATGGAAAAATAACAATTTGCTACCATCAAATCACATCCAGAAATCTGACTGCTACAACGCAAGCAGCTGAACTAGCTACTGAACTAAAATACGCAAACCTAAATGAAAAACTAAACAAGAACGACTATTACAAGTTAATTAACCCCCCTGCGCAGAGAGCCGAGTATACTCGTCCAAACGGAGTTGTTCCCGTATGCAGGAGAACGAGTATACTCGTCCAAACATTTTTTATCATAACTTTTGAACAAAATAACTATCAGACATTAACGACCCCGCAAATTAAAGTCTAGAATATATGTAATAAAATAGCTGGAGTTTGAAATACGATTTTGAATGTTATTATAAAATTATTATAATCTGAAAAATAAGAAAATTACGTTTTTTTATACTTATTGTATGCAATTGTAAAATCTTTCGTAAATTGCTTAAAACAGCTCAAAATAGCTTGAAAACCCTTACTCGAAGGTATTCAAGGTCGTTTATTACGATTCTGCAGTTATAATTTCAAAATACAAAATGGCGGATCCAATATGGCGGCTGTTAAAATTATTCCCGAGAATTATAAGAATATTTTCTAAAAATATGAACGTAAATAAGCTTTTAACATCATCAATATTATATCTATTATTAAAATTTCAAAATTCAAAATGGCAGATCTAATATGGCCGCTACATACAAAATTCCTGTATATTATTTAATAATATATAAAACAATCGTATAATTAATACGATTGTTTTCAAGGAAAATAACCATACATGGGTTTGCGGGGTCGACGATTACGAATCTTCTGTCAGAATTTCGATATTCGAAATGGCGGATCCAATATGGCCGCCACATACACAATATCCGGACATTACAAGTTTATTTGAAGAAAATAACCATACATGGGTTTTCGGGGTCGCTGATTACAAATCTACTGTCAGAATTTCGATATTCGAAATGGCGGATCCAATATGGCCGTATTGGATTCACCATTCTGAATTTCGAAATTCTGACTGCAGATTTGTAATTAGCGACCCCCAAAACCCATGTATGGTTATTTTCTTTAAAAATAATTGTAATATACAGGAATTTCGTATGTAGCAGCCGTATTGGATCTGCCATTTTGAATTTCGAAATTCTGACTGTAGATTCGTAATTAGCGACCCCAAAAACCCATGTATGGTTATTTTATTTAAAAAAATCGTAATATACAAAAATTTAGTATGTAGCAGCCATATTGGATCCGCCATTTTGAATTTCGTAATTCTGACTGCAGATTCGTAATCAGCGACCCCAAAAACCTTAAAATCATTCCCCTCTACGTTTTAGACTTGCTTTGAAAAATTACTGCATTTAGAGGGTATTTCTGGCATGATAACTCCTGCGCAGGGGCGTTAATACTAAAACTAAAAAAATCTGGAATAAATTGTGGAAAGATCAATTGGAAAACTTACAACTTTCAAAGATTCAATTACAAGTTTATGATAAAAATTCAGCTACAGAATTCAATAGAAGAGATCAGATTTTACTTACTAGACTACGCATAGGCCATACACATATAACACACCAACACATTATTAGTAAAAACAAGAAAAATGAATGTGAACACTGCAAAATACCGATATATGTTGAACATATTTTACTAGATAGCCCGGTACAGGAGTTAAATCGACGCAAATTCAAAATTAAAAACAATCTTTATGATATATTTAGAGACAAAAGTAATTGTGAAAATGTAATTAAATTTATAGACGAAATAAAAATTAGGAAATTTTAATTCAGAAATAAGTTAACAATTTATTATATTTAAAAATACTGAAATGAAATATGTGTAAACATTGTATACTACTACTCTAATATTATACGTATTACCATCCTTGTATTATTGTATTATACGTATATATGTGGTCGCTAATACCTACACCAGGGGATGCGACTTTAAGGGTTTATATCCCCCTTATGCTCTAAAAAACAAGGCTTTGTTAATTATTTTTTTTAAAGGACATTTGAGATTAAAGGTATACAAATAATATAACATTGGATTAAGCAACTCTTGAAGAAGAGAAAAAATTTTTTTATTGATATTTATTTTTACAAAATGGCGGCTGTGCAGTGATTACCGTGAACCGCTTTTTCAAAAAGGTCTTCCGCGGCGAGCAGTACAAGTCTCGTCCAACTCCACCTATAATAAAAAAAATTTTTTTTATTATCTACATGAGTTTTGCTAGTGAAGTACACATGATTATATTTTTAGAATTTTTTTTCGCGAAATGACGATTGTTTTAACAAATAATCGTGTTTTCGACGAAAAAAATTGACTTAAATTGTGTATAACTTTTTTGCTTGTTAATTAATCGCTAAAATCGTATGTACTTCACTAGATAATCAAACAATGAAGCTACTGTTAAAATTTTAAGTCAATCGGATGTAAACTTTTTGAGTTCTACTGCTTGCCGATTTTGAAAACATGGTTTCGAGAAAAACGCGTTTGAAGTTTCAAAATGCTATAAATCTTAAGAATCGCAAAAATATAGTCCATAATAATTTTTTTATCTTCAGTCTGCTATCCCTGCACCATATAATTGTCCTTCCAGGGCCTTCATTTCCACTTCTTCTTTTTTTTTGCCTGATGTAATGCTGCGCCTGGCCTCTTTCGCGATATCGGACATACGATGCTCAGCAGTTTTGAAACGATTGGCGTCCGTTTCCACGCAAAACTCGTACGTGTTTGGTCCAACAGCCAACCGAAGAGCATCGTAAACGGCAAACAGACACAATAATTTTGAAGCCTAGTCCACGCTTGTTCGACTCTAAAAACTGCACGTCACCATTACATTTTTTGCATACTACTAATTCAGAAAGAGCAGTAAATACAGCGAAAATATTGATGAAACAGTAGCCGAAATTATTATCAACATCGCGGTCACGGTCTAAATCAGTAGTTTTCAATTTCTTAGCCGAGGTATTAACGTGTTCCGAATCGCCTTCGAACGAATGGCGGTTAGGCGGGCGTCGATTACTAATTTTACTCCGTTTTGTATTTGTACTTCTTGTTTTACTGCCTTTGCGGCCACTGTACACCTTTTCACTCATAATTAAGTACTTGTAAATATAATTCACAGTTAAAAAGTAAAGCAAAACTCAAAATAACAACGTAAACAACGAGAACGGCTGATCGACTAAACACAAGGCAAGTGTGAGTAAACACGTGCTGTAAAGACGCTGTAACCGTCGTAATGTCATGTAGCGACCTCTATAATTCAAATTTAAAACACGATATCGATCGTAGGTAACTTCTACTAATTTCCAAAGCCGCGAAATTCAAAAAGCAAGCATCGCTAAAATAAGCGAAAATTGTGATTTTGGAGCATCAAAGCTGTTTGGAAAAAATTGATTTAAAAAAATTTTGAGTTTAAATCGGTACTTGGGCGTTGTAGATTTTCATTCTAGGATTGTTTTGGCAAGATTTAAGCCAATAAAAAAGATGGAAAAAAACAAAAAAATTTGGGGGATATAACCCCTTAAATAAATAAATGAAAAAAAAAAGATACGGTGGAAAGTGTATTTTGTACAGTAAATGCGATCCTGATACACTTACACCAAGCGTATCAATGCAAGGAGGTTCAACAGTACATTATTCTACGTTAAATCCATCTTTTTTGAGATATTCATAAGAAAGATATATGGCAATTTAAAATAATGTATTAGAATAAATTCATATTAGAACAATTTCTTTACTTTGAGGAAGCTAAGTATCAATGAATTGGCAGCAGTTTTTCTATCCAAACTTTGGTGTACACTTAAATTGAGTTTTCTTTGGGCGTACGAAATCACACTCTATTTTAGGTGTTGATTTCGGTGTTCTTTTACATGTCATTTTAGTTATTTTTTCGACGTTTTTTCGTAAGGGTATTATTATTACTATTATTATAGAGGCCAAATAGTAATGATAAGCAGTATCATGTGCAATGCAATGTATTACGTTTTCCTAAAGCGAACCATGGTGGGAAAAAATAAATTATCGACGGCGGAATGAAATGATCGGGTAGGTTTCTTGACCAATATATTAACAGAAATTGGTTCGAAAGAGAGATCGCGAGTGTAAGTAACGTGTGGACTCAGAGAATGTTTGCGTCTCGACTAGTGGTAGTCCTCCTCGTATGTGGTCTCTGAGTCCTGGTTACTAGTAGTCGTCTCGTGGTCAAGTGGAGAATCGCTCGCGAGTGGGCGTCGCTGCCCCCTTTTATAATGTATGTGCAGGCTGCCCTCTGTCTCCCCGGCTATTTGGAGCTCGTGAGTTGCGGACTTCGCCGGCGTGTTGCTATGCGCGCGGAAATTGGTGGTCGGCGATTTGACTGGTGCGAAGCTTCTAGAGCTATGCTCGAAAACGTACGTACGAACTATCGTATGTAACACTCCCAAGGAGCCTTCCGGACATCCGACATTTATAGCTTATGTATTTTCAATGAGCTATAAATGGCGCACGTTCGTAAGACTCCTTGGAAGTATGTCTCTCTTTTCTTCAACTATGGTCTATTCCGCTCTCCGCTTTAGAAAAACATAATATACTGCATAGCACATGCACATTAATATGTAGTCTGCTACTCTCATATGGCAGTTACGATTTGTAAACTCAACTATAATTAGTTGTTTATATTTATTTTATTATTTAAATACGTAACGAGTATACATTATTGTGACTTTGTATACAACATATTTCAGCTAATAATATATTAGTAATGTAGTATTTTTAAAATTGTTTTTTAATTGTCGATGATTCTTGGATATTCTCAAAATAACCATGTTCTTTTATAAGCTAAAATAAGATGAAGTATAAAATCTATGTTGGTATAACCATTAGATACGCAAATTAAAAGTTTTAAGTGACATTAAGACGTACAAGTAGGTATATGGATACTTTGTGATTGTTATATTTTAGGTTACATTTTTGATCCATGAAAATAATAAACTTCGACTGCAATGGTTATTAATGACAACATCAATGAGCATTTGTGAGAACAAGGCTATGAAGTACGTAGTCTCAGCAACTAGTAATGGTGACTACGGTGATGATACAAATATGATCACAGTAGATATGAGATTATGATAGCTGCAGTCATTTAAACACCATTACTGCTAACTATTAACAGCTTGCCACTAAAATAATAATATATTAATACAATTTTAAGTGATAATGTTAAGTGAGTGATTAAGTATGTTAGAATATATATTATACAGTATTGTACAATTACATAACAATGCATAAAGCATATTTGCATTAAATCAGTGAGGTGGCTGTTAGACTGAATACGAAACTGAGTGATTATTGAAAATTGATAAGCGTCAATGATTATTAGTTATGATATTGTGCTACAATAAATAGTATAATTGATTTTCAAACAATGTTGTTGAGTTGTTATTATGTATTTGTAGGTACCTTAGTAATTGCAAATGTGTATGGTACCCCAAATTTATGGGATTTAACATCTAAATCTGTTTCTGATAAAATAAGCCAAGTTCTTTATTTTTTTCTCGTAACTGAATTATAGTACCATTCTAAATCTCATTTTATCTTAAAATATACATCTTAAATTATTATTGAAATTCTTTTCAACAAAATTGCTTGTGGTGCTCAGTTTAAAATTTCATTGATGTATTAGCAAAAATTTAAACCAATCAAAATCATAAAATTTGGTGACGCAAAAAGTACTATCATATTCTGCATCAAATTCTCTTTCCATAACACATAAACTAAAGTACTTTATCTTTTATAGTTCGAGATAAAAATACATACATTATGAGAAAATTGAAAAAAATGCAAATAATCATATTTTTCAACTTGGCATAAATCCTGAACCAATAGAGGTAAGGATAAAAAAATTTTCTACATATTTTGGGTATGAAATACATCATTTTCTTAAAGTTTCAGAGTTTTAAAATGTTTTACTTGCTCACTTGACGTAAAATTACCCATACATATTACCATTATATATATATATATATATATATATATATATATATATATATATATATATATATATATATAGGTACTCCCCTCATCCACTCCTCACACCTCGCACTTGCTCCACCTCCATCGGCTCCCCTTAGCCCTCCTCAGTCCCCCTCTTAAGATATCTACTCAAAATAGCGCTAAATATTAATGGTTTTACGCGATTTATATTTTTTGTGACTCCCCCCCCCCCCCCCCCGCCTGCCATGCTCCTCAACCTCTCTGGCCCCTCATACACCCCCCTCTCCATCTCCACCACCCACCCTCTTTTCCTCCCTCTGGCCCCTCCTCCTGCACCCTCAGCCCCTTCATTATGTTTATTTTTATATGTATGAAAATGTTTTTAAAAAATTATCTGTTTGGAATATAAATACAGATAGATGAATATCGATAGATAGACGAAAATAACAGGTAAGCGAATATTTTGTAAATTGTACAAAACAAAAGACTATTGGATATGATATCACATAGAATTTTATTAATAAAATTGATAATTAGTTACTATCAGAAGATGATTGGTAAATGTAATTAACGCTCATACAATCTGTTCTGGATTAAGTACAGTGAGGCAGTATAAATCTAAGTATAGTTTTTGAAAATTTATTATTTAACATTCAAATATTTTTATAATAAAATTTTTCATTTTCAATTTTCATTTTAAAATGGAAAAAGACCGCAACAGTAAAAATTATTAATGATGGTAACTGTTTCTTTCGACGTTTTTCGTATTTCCTATATAATAATCAAAATTTGCATATAATAATATGCAAAAGTATTATCAATGATATTATTAATAACTGGAGTGATTATAAATTTTTTATAATAGGAAATCATTCTTATAATGCAGTATCAAATGGTAATGATTATGAATACTTAATGTCTTAAATAAGTATTTATGGAAGCGAAATAAAATGTAAAAGCTTCACGGAAATTTATAACGTACAGATTGTGATGTATTTTCAAAATTCTATAATGCATTCTTATGGTAATAACTCAAGTAATTTCAATCTATCATTATCATTTAGTTGTGAATATGATAATGTACTTTATGATATTATAGATTTCTTTAACGATAATATAAAATTTGATATTTTAAAGTAAAAATATACAAATTATAATCTTAAAAGAAAAATTTCTTCTAATGATTCAAATAAAAATAATATTTTAAATAATAAACTAAAATTAACTGAATATAATCATAAAGTAAATAAAGTTTAAAGCATAAATTGTAAACGTCAGATTTTTGGCGATATATTATTTTTTGATGATGTGAATATTAAATGTCCGTATTATTCAGTTGTATTTTAGCTGTATTTTGAAAAGAAGAAAAAAATAAATTTAATTGCTGTCAAAATGGTAGAGAAGTTTTATCACCTTTAAGTAAATATTGTTATGACCGTGTCTGAATGAACGAACGCACGACTCGAAAACAATAGTACGTTGATGATAGCTGATGCGAGCAGTTATTTGAGTTAATGTTCCTTTTTATAAATAACGTGATTGCTATTTAGTAATCTGGCACCCGGTTATAACATATGTGCGGCTCAGCAGAAATTTAACAGTCAATGATTCGATCTCCGGTTCGAACAAGAAGCATTCCTAGAGAACAAAATGCAAATATACAAACAGATACCCAGCCGAACCTATCTTTGGCTTTGCGAGAAATTGTAGAGAAAAATGAAAACCTCTAAAAAGCGTAGCTTGAAATTGTTGCATTACGTAATCAAGTTGAGACTGAACGTTAGCAACGTATGGAACTACAAACGCGCCTATCATAAAGAAGTGCTGAAGAACTGGAATTCTCAAATACACTTCAAGTTCGTGAAAAGGAACTCATCGAACAGTGACGGGTGAACGGGAATTTGCAGGCAGAACGCCAGACTTTGCAACGGGTGAACAAGAGCTTGGAGACATAGCAGCTGACTTTGCAAGGGGTCAACAGGAGTTTGGAGGTAGATCAATTGGCTTTACGACGCGATGTGGACGTCTTGAAAATGCGCCTCCAAACTTTGCAGGAAAACCAGCTAAGTCGATCACTAAATATATACACAAACACACATGACACATTAAATGCACCTGAATTTAGATCTCAGAATAATGTAAAAATACAAGCGACGAATGTTGTAGGTTCTTGCGTTTCTAGTAGCGTTATAAAAGAACAGATGGGACTAAGAGGGGAAACATCAGCGACGAATACCGTAGCTGCTGATGCTTCTTTAGGGTTATTACACAGGCCAGGTGAAGCTGTGAATGTCAGAAACGAATGATATTACTTCCGACGTTTCTCATAGGACAGATACATATGTAAATGTAGGATTCGGATCATCAAGGACACCAATGTGTACGACTAAAATTTAACCTCAAAACAGACACGTATGATGGTACAACGTCTATTCGTGAATTTTTTGATAAATTTAATTTGATTTGAAAATGGATGGGATGATATGCGGATAGTGATCGCTCTTGCTGCAAGTTTACGTTAATAAGCTAAATCGGCTCTTGATAATTCTTCAGATTGTTAGGATTTAGATATCAAGAAATTGAAAATTAAATTAGAATAGTTTTGGTGGTGATCATTTTCCACCAACGTATTATTTTTCATCAACGTATTAGCTCCTGATTTAGAGAGGTTAATTTCTTTGATATATCTTGATTGTCCATTTGTGATACAAGACAAGATAGCGTGGGCACAATTTGTCATTGCTATTTATGACCTATCTATCAAACAGATTTTACAACTGGAAAGGATTTCTTCGTTAAAAATTGCTCTGCAAATTGGCTTGCATGAGCCATGGAAATAAAGGTCGGACATGAGCAGAATAGAAATGTTCAAGACTGAAGAAATAGAGGTGGATTCAAGAATGCACAGAAACTAAAAAAAGATTGTAAGAATATTCTATATGTTCCAACTAACTTTAATTCTTCAAAGAAGCACAAGCCACAAGATTTTGTGCAGAACGTCGGCTGTTGATACTGCGTTCAAAAATGACATTTTAGATCAGATTGTCCTAATAAAATAGATAGACAGGGAAACTAGGCTATGTTGAACTTTTAGGAGCCGGATTAACAGGACACGACAAGACTCCTACATGTACACATTCTCGTTTTTCTAATTTTTATAGTAGAATAATTTATGGGAATTTGAATTTATTCTACTTTAATTGATTTATTGACAATAATCAATGTTGTATTAAAGTTGATACAGAATCTGATGTAACTATTTTAAATTTCAAATAAATTAAATTAACTACTAATCGAATTCCTATTAATGAAATTACACTAAGGTATCCTACTCGAGAAGTGGTTTCTATAGAATCTAAATCAATAGTTCATATTAGTTTAGGGAAATTCTTTATTATAATGCCAGTATTTATAGGAAAGATTAAAAAAGATTGAATTCTCCCAAATGAATTTTTAGAAGCGGCTGGTATTTTGTAAGAAATACATCACATTTTTCAAGATAAATTCTACTTATCTCAAGATCAAAATAATCAAAGGTTGTGTGCAAGAATTTTTGATTCATTCAAGTCTGTTCCAGATCATCTTAAAGCAGTTTATGAAAATAATACAATTTTCACTATTTTTGATAATTTTTCAATATCGGTTTGAAGATGAGAAGATCGCAGGAAAATATGATGTTGGTGAACATAGAATCTAATTATCAGATCCTTCACCAATCAAGCAACCAATCAGATGTATTCCGTTATATCAGCAGCAGGAAACTGATAAGATAATTCGAGAGATGAAGGATTAAGAAGTTATTGAAGGATTATCAAGTTCATAGTATTCCCCAGATGTGATGAAGCGCAAGAAACATGGTTCATTTATATTTTGTGTCAGTTATCGAAAATTGAATTTTGTACCGTAAAAGATTCATATTCTCTTCCAAGAATAGATCGATCGCTTAGCACTCGATCGCTTAGCATGATTCTCGTAGTTTTGTACGATTGATATGAAGAGTGGATATTGGCAAGGAAAGATAAAGAAAGAAGATAGAGAGAATACTGCTTTTTCTGTTGCACGGGGACTTTGAAAATTCACAGTTATGCCCTTTGGATTCTGCAACGCATCTGCCACAATTGAACGATTAATGGAAGAAATCGTACGATATTTAATAGGAAAAATTTGTCTTGTTTATCTTGATGATGTTATCAGAATGGTAAAAACATTTGAAGAAATGATAAATAATCTAGAGATATTATTACAACGGATTCGTGAAGAAGGTTTAAAACTTAATAAGAAGAAATGTGTTTTCTTTAAGAGAAAAATTGAAGTCCTTGGCCATACAGTATCGGAGCAGGGTATAGCCACGGATCCGATGAAGATTTCAGCTATCAAAGAATGGCCAGTTTCCAAGAATCCGAAGAATATTAGGAGTTTCGTAGGATTTTGTTCTGATTACCGGCGTTATGTAAAAGGATTTTCTTGAATTGCAAAATCTCTGAATAAACTTACGGAGAATAAGGTTAAATTTTCTTGGTCTGTTAAATGCCAAAATGTTTTCAATCATTTGAAGGAAATTCTTACAACTCCATCTATTTTAGGTTTTCCATCCCTTAGTGATCAGTTTATTTTAGATACAGATGCGTCAAATCATGAAATAGGAGCAATTTTAGCACAAATTCGGGATGGAAAAGAACGTGTTATTTCGTATTATAGTCGGGTTCTAAATAAATCAGAAAAGAATTATTCATTTACTAGACGCGAACTTTTAGCTGTACTGCACTCTACTATAAATTTTGATAATTATTTAGTTGGGAAGAAGTTTATCATTAGAATAAACCATTCAGTTTTAAAATGGTAATTATCTTTTAACGAATTAGATGGACAGTTAACTAGATGTATAGAGAAATTAGAGAAATTTGATTATGAGGTTATTCATAAGATAGGACATTCTCACGAAAACACTGATGGACTTTCAAGACGTCCATGCGAAGAAGCTGGTTGCAAATATTGTTCAAGGATATAAGAGAGATATAAGAATACTGAAGATACAGTTAGATGTATTGTTTTTTATGTAATCACACCAGGAAATTGGCGTGACAATCATGAACAAGATGAAGCTATCTGTATCATTTTACCAAGCAAATAATCAGGGGTAAAACCAGAATGGCAAGATATTTCTTCATAGGATGAATTCACAAAGGTTTATTGTTCTCAATGGGATTCACTCGTCGTAACAGATGAAATTCTTTTCAGAGAATGAATTAAACCAGACTTAAAAACCGTAACTTTACAGATTGTGGTTCCTAGACAGAAGATCAATTAAATCCTAAAAGAACCACACGACACTCCAGCTGGAGGTAATTTTGGAGTAAATAAAACTTTAGAGAAGATTCGGAAAAGATTTTATTCTCCTGATAAAGGACATAGCGAAATGAAAATCTATAATTCAGGATTACCGTTTGAAAGACTCCAAATGGATATATTAGGATCATTTTCCATTTTATCTTCAGGCAATAAGTATCTTCTTGTGATTACAGATAGTTTTATAAAATGAGTTGAAGCATTTCCTATTCCAAATATGAGAAAAAAAACCATTGCGGAGGTTTTTGTTAATCAGGTTGTGTGTAAGTATGGTGTTCCTTTAGAAGTTCATACTGATAATGGGATACATTTTGATTCGCGTATAAAAGAATTACCTGAATTGTTATGAATTAGAAAAACGAGAACCACACCACTACAGTCACAATCAAATGGTCAAGTAGAGAGACAACATCAAATGATGGTGAGTTATTTGATAAATATGTATCTGATAAACGATGTTGAGCTATTTGATAAATAAGTATCTGATAAACGATGTTGAGCTATTTGATAAATATGTATCTAATAAACGATGTTGAGCTATTTGATAAATAAGTATCTGATAAACGATGTTGAGCTATTTGATAAATATGTATCTGATAAACGATGTTGAGCTATTTGATAAATATGTATCTGATAAACGATGTTGAGCTATTTGATAAATATGTATCTGATAAACGATGTTGAGCTATTTGATAAATATGTATCTGATAAACGATGTTGAGCTATTTGATAAATATGTATCTGATAAACGATGTTGAGCTATTTGATAAATATGTATCTGATAAACGATGTTGAGCTATTTGATAAATATGTATCTGATAAACGATGTTGAGCTATTTGATAAATATGTATCTGATAATCAGAAAGATTAAGATTGATCTGTTTCTTATAGCTTACATGTTCTCTAAACATGCAACCACCGGAGCTACTCTAGCAGAGATGTATACCGGCTTTGATCTTAGACTTCCCTTGGATTTGGTTCGAGGGTGCCCTCCAGAGCAAGACGAGATCATCAACAGAGACAAATGCATTCAACAGCTTAAAAAGAGAGTTGATGAGACTCATAAACTAGCTCGAACAAAAATTGGCATTCAATCGACAAGGCAAAAACTAGGTATGACAAGCCTAGGTATAAAAAAATTTAAATGAAAGTCCTTATGCAAAGAAGTACAAGTTTTTTAATCAAGTATCAAATTTACTAATCATTCCAAATTATAAATTATATTTTATGCGTAAAAGTAATAATCAAAAACATCGTTTCAATAAACCATTAACATATGAATATGACGCATTCAATGTTTCTAAATCTGGAATTCTTGAAAATTATGATATTTGCATATATACTTAAAATATTCCTGAAAATTATGATATTTGTATGTATGCTAAAAATATTCCTGAAAAAAACTCATGCTTATTTAAATAAACTATCACATCACGTCGATCCTATGGTATTTTTATTATTATTTCCCAGTGAAGATCTCAGTTAAGTATTGGTTATAATAAAATAATAAATGCTTCGAATGATGAGAACCTCACAAGAATATTACAATTTTATATACAGATTAGCTTACAGACCAGATTCAAAAAATCTTAGTTCATTATTGTATGCTAGCAGATTAACTCAACAATATTGTATACATGCTTATATTTTGATTAGTTGGAAAAATTTATAATAATATTAATCCTAATTCTTCTATTAACAGTGTTATATTAACTTCATATAATGAAGATGTAAATATGTTAAATAACAGAATATTAAATTTAAATCTCAGTACAGTAACATATTATAGTATTGATTATGTTACACATAAAAGTATTTGTACGAAATCGAACCTATATAAGGCCTTAGCCCGTATACATCACTGCGATTACGCCACCTCGCGTGATTCAGACGCTAGCCAAGCAGCGGCTCTGCACCAATCAGAAAAGAGAGGCCCGTCGTCAACGTCCGACCACAATGCGCTCTCTCCTTCACACCGAGCACTTGCTCTCTACAGTGCCTGCGCGCACACAAAATTCAATACCTTGAACAAGGATATATAACTACCAAAACCACCTATTTCTCGTTCATTTCATTCTCGAACCCGCATCTATCAAAACAATGGTCATTCGCAGTCGTATGAACGGAGAAACGGTAAGTTAAAATTAAAAGTTGTCTCGCTCTGCGCAACGAAAGTTACTTAAGAGTACGCAACGACAATTTCAATCCGCGTGAATCGCGAGAAAACTAAACTGGAATAAGGAGAGAGCGAGAAACAAAGAAAGTAAATCTTTGTCTCTACGTCGAAACTCACTCTCGGTCTCAATCTCAACGCCTAGGCAGTCTTGCCAAGACCATTCTTGGCGTCGTGCAAGATGCTTTAGAGCAGTGAGCTTAGCAACACCTAGTAAGAGGAGCCATCTCTCCCTTCTCCTCAAGATCCCTACCTTAACGAAGTCTTCCACGTGGACGAGGGAGAAAGTTTAATGACATCATAATATATATTATCAATTATCTTTGTATTTTTTTCTTCAATTGTATTATATGCGTATATTGTTCTGTTTATTTTATATTTACATTATTAAATATATTACATTAAATATTAGAAATTTATAGTATACGTCAGTTTTTTTATGATGTGAAACCAACAAGGATCAATAAAAATGATAGGTGAGCGCGTAGCGCGAGCGTCGGCGGTCATGCCTTACATGCAAAAAGCTTCGCTCGCTCTGGAGCGCCGGAGCGACGAGTCACGCGGTCTGCCGTCCGCAGGCCGCTAATCGCGTAAAGCGCTAGTTATTTTTACTCTCTCTCGTTTCAAGCAATCATAAATTCATTTCATAATTTATATTGCGTAACCATTAGTTCAACTCATCCATAGACAATGAGTCTCTCTAATTGCTTGAAGGTTATGGGGTATTGAAATTCAGGTTGCCCTGTCTGTGTATAAGAATTTGGAGGCTTTGTGGTATTGAGTTTTAAACATGGCCTGTATGCATATAAGAATCTGGAGATTATGGGGCATTGAGTTTCAGATTTTGTTTGTCTGTGTAAGAGTTTGGAGGTTATGAGCATTAGCGTTAAATTCTTTGCCCATTTGTGTATAAGAATTTGGAGGCTATGGGGTACTGAGCTATAAACTTGGTCTGTGTGTATATTAGTGTTTGTAGGTTATGGGGTATTGAAATTCAGTTTGCCCTGTCTGTATATAAGAATCTGGAGATTATGGGGCATTGAGTTTCAGATTTGGCTTGTCTGTGTAGGAATTTTGAGGTTATGGGGTACTGAGCTTTAAACTTGATCTGTCTGTGTATAGGAGTTTGAAGATGATATTTGACCTATGGTTTTGGTTTAACCTACCTGTGTATAAGTTTTTAGAGGTTATGGGGTATTGAGATTTAATTTGGTGTACCTGTGCATCAGAATTTGGAGTTTATGGTAATTGACATCTAAACCTGAACTGTCTTTATACAATAGTTTCGAGGTTATTAGGTATTGTCATTCTAGGTTTCACTTGTCTGTGTATAAGAGTTTGAAGGTTCGGGGGTACTGTGGTGTTTTATTTAGTCGGTTTGTGTATAAGAATTTGCAGTTTTCTTCACTCCTCACTTCAGTTATAATAATTTTCATTGTGAAGAAAAATGTGCATCCAATTTGAACCCCGTTTTTACCCCTATATTTAAACAAAACATCCTCCAAGGAGTAAAATTTCTAATTATGTAAAGAATAAATTTTGCAGTTTATTCTTTATAAAAGATTAGTTTACTGAATTTACTTTTTTTAAATGTGGGCGGATATTATCTACTTTAAAAGTAGAAATTTTGATAATTATTCTTTGGTAAAGATTATCGTCGTTAATTTACTCTTTTATAAGTTTGAAATGCCAGTTTCATCTTTCGAAAAGTATAAATTTTTATGCTTAATCTTTCAATGAATAAACTGCACACTTTCTTTTTTTTTCAATGTAGAAAATCGTCAGTTTATTCTTATTAAAAGATTAAACTACTTAGTTTAATCGTTTTTTGTGTCAATTTTTATTCTTTATGTTTAGAGTGTAACTTTCGTAATGATTGGGAAAAACATATTGGCAATTTCAAAACCCCTCCCACATCAGATTAGATGAAAATTTTTCTTGAATCTCAGATTATTACTTTAGAATCCATAGAAGGTGGTTGTAAATCAATTCTGTCTAATATCAATAAGCAGAAAAAGCCAAGTCAATTTAAACCTCGTAATAACAATTCTTCGTCGTCATCTGCAGTTCATTCTCTATAAACTTCGACTTAAACAAAAGAATCACCTAAAAAATCGAGTCATTAGTGCTCTCAATCGCATTACATTTGAACTTGTGATTCGTTCAAATCAAAGTCATTGCCTGAGCGCAATGACATAATTTTATTAAAAAATCTCTAAACATTTCTATAACGATTGAAGTGCATATAGTCGATGATTTCACTATAACGGTAAACGTCATAGCTTATTGCACCATAGATCGGATTCATGAGTACAAGTTTACGTTCATAATCCTGAAAAATCATCATTTTCTTCGAATATGTCTTTAGAGCGATTTAAAGCTTAAATGAGTCTAATGTTCTAAAACAATCAACTTTATCCGGTGCAACCCACATAGGTTACACCAATCGCAAACGATTTATTTCCACTGCCATACAAAATATAGTAGGCCCAACTGGCATCGAAATAACAGCACGTACTATAGTAGATCAATGGTCTCAACCATATTTAATCTCGACATCTCTCTGTCAAAGATTAAGATTAAAGCAGAGCAAAACTCATATCGCTGTAAGAGGAGTAGGGGAATAAATAGTAGCTGCATCCAAATCTACAGCTCGTTACACAATTCACCCAAAATTTCAATTGACATTCTCACGTTAAGTAGAAGCACACGTTCTACCAAAGGTGTCTGGTCATAGACCACCTTCAACTCAGCATCACTTGAATTTCGAACATATATAAAGTCTAGATTTAGCAGATCCTCAATTCATGGAAGATTCTTATATAGATGTCTTGCTAGGAACCTCTATCCACTCTCGTATCATAGAAAGCATGGCCATGAAGGGTAATAAGAATGAGCCCATTGCTACTTTGACTTTATTAGGCTGGGTAATATCAGGTGATTTGCCAGCAGATAATTGTTCACCCTGCACTACACTCTCATTCGCAATGCAAAGGTTTTAGTATCATTACAGTTAGCCAAATCTCGAGTCGCTCCACTCGAAACTGTAAGTGTGCCCAGACTTGAATTATGTGTTGCGCACTTTCTAGCCAAATTAGTACACCACTTTCTTGAAACGATGCCTATTGCTTTAAATCGGATACATTTATGGTCAGATTCATCAGATGTTTTATACTGGTTGAGCGATCTTCCATCTCGATGGCAAACCATCAGATACCATCGAAGCTCTAATATTCACATGCTCATGCCCTATGCATTCTGGCATCGTGTGCGGTCTAAGGACAATCCTGCTGATGTTCTCTGGCAAGGTATTCAGCCCTCAGAGTTTTCTTCTTTCCATCTTTAGTGGCAAGATCCTATCTGGCTAAGCGCTGATGCCACTCCTTCACTCAAACACGAAAACTGTGATAGTTCTCACGATTTTCTCACCGATCATTATACGGAAGAAGCTGTTGTAGAGTTAGAAATACTACACACTCGTGAGTCAGATGTAGTCATTTGGGAGCTAGCCGATAAGTATTCTGAGTTGCCAAAATTGTTTCAGATTACTTCCTATTGTTTAAGATTTATTGTAAAATTAGTGTTAAGGATTCAAGCCAAACATCCGTTAAGAATTGAATTGTTCAAAGTCAAACTTTCGACTGTTCAAAGAGTTGGTCAACTCACGGCGAACAACAAATCTGATAAGAGCAGAGATAAATTTATCACTGAGTTTTGCGAATCAACATCTTCTACACTTGGCTGCAAATTCAAATTATTAGATTTAGAGTTCTCAAACTTTTCTGATTCACCAGTGATCACAGAGGTTTCAGTGTCAGAAATAGAAAATTCTAGACTATAATTGGTGTATCTACACCAACGATTTCATTACTTCAAACAAATTAAGTTTATTCAAGCAGAAAAATTGTTAAACTTCAATAGTCCCTTGTCTTGATTGAACCCTTTCTTTTAGCAATCGCTATTACGCGTCGGTGGTTAATTGTCTCACGCTCTTCTTAAAAATTACACAAAAAACCCTCTCAAATTCAAGGCGATACTTTTTTCTCAACTATTAATAAGTGATGCTCACTTGCGCATTCTTCATGGTGCACGCAAACGTAAATACGTTATTAACCTTCCGCCGACAATACTGGCTGTTGAAGGAACGTCAAGCTTTAAAATCAGTAATTGACTGATGTAATACATGTCGGCGATTCTCAGTTTCGATTAATAATTAGCTGATGGGCGATAATATCCATTCGAAAGAGCTGGCGTCGACTACGCAGGTCCCATCAATCCAAAATTAGATTGTCCAAAATTCGAGGTAAAGGAACTCTCAAGGGCTACATAGACATCTTTAATGCATGAGCACTCGTGCTGTGCATATAGAAGCCGTAGAAGATTACAGCAGTGAAGGATTCATTGATGCATTCCACAGATTTACTGGCAGACAAGGTCATTGTTAGCGCTGATTATCAGCTTCGTCAGATGTATGAAGAAGCTTCATTCTTAGCAAGTCGCGTTCTCGTTAGTTCAAGAGGGTACTTCTTGACACTTCAATCCTCCAAGCGCCCCTCACTTTGGGGGCCTATGGGAGGTGGCAGTCAAATCGACCAAATTTCACCTGAAGCACACCATCAATGATTAGGTTTTGACATTCGTCGAGTTATCCACTCTTCTAACTCGTATCGAAGCATGCCTGAATTCCCGTCGGATAATTCCGCTTAGTAAAGATCCTTCAGATTTGTAGCTACTAACACCAGCTCACGTAGTAATATTGAGATCCTCCTTTTTACTACATGGACCTGGTGTCACCCACGTTAAGGTACCATTGGGAATGGTACGGAATGAGAAATCCTTCACGTTCTCTCCAAGTCAGGGACTTGGTAAACATTCGAGGCGAAACAACAGCTCCAGAGAAATGGCCTGTAGATCGTGTTGAAGCAACCCACCCAGGACGGGATGAAAAGGTCAGAGTCGTCACCATCAGGACTCCTAACTCCGTAATCAAGAAGTCTGTACTCAAGACCACCTCCCTGCATCCATTCGAAAATTAACTATACTTCCCCATCCTAGTTTTCCGTACCACTCCTCATATGTTACAGCTTTCATTTGCCCAGTGGGCGAAAGTTGGCGGAATGAGCCCACTGGGGGGGGGGGGAAATAAAATTGAGTCCATATACGGCCCTACCCCGTATACATCACGGCGATCACGCCACCTTGCACGATTCAGACGATAGCTAAGCAGCGACTCTGCGCCAATCAGAAGAGAGAGGTCCCTCAATACCAATTGTGACGGCCGATATATTGTTAGCATTATAAAAATAAATAGGAGTAATCAAATTTTATTAGGATACAAGTTAAATTGTTAATTAGCTTGATTGTTAACTTGATAAATGGGTGATAACTAATAAATCGCGAACAACGCGAAATTCCACGCTATAGTAGACTATAATATGCGCTAGCGCACGAAGGCCAGCGGCTAACGCGTATACAGCCAAGACACACTCGGAATAGAGGGGAGCGATTGAGGAGAAAATAGTAGGAGAAAATAGTGGGAGATGAGAGCGAAAGTGAAAGGTGCGCGGCTCGATTACATATAGACAGGCAAACCGCGGGCTCATCATCAGTCCTCTCGAGAATTCGGGCGACGGCGGTCTACTTAGAGCGACCGTTCGCTCGAGTAAATGAGGAACTGAGGCCTTACATGTATGTGTAGCCGGAGCCAGCATGCTTAGGTGCACAGATATACGTACTTCCTTAATCGGTCTTCCATACTCCTATTAACTACCATAATATTTAATGTTTGTAAATAAAACTAATATAACCTAATGATTCCTGTTTATATTTTACATGCCTTTAGTATCTTTGTACCCGCTTGGAAGCACCGAACCCTCATCGGTATCATATCGAAGGTGCTAACGTGCTCAGCCAAGTTTCTCTACGAAGAGTTTACTCTTGAAGCGGTCATCGTACTGCTCGAGTGTCGACTCTTTGGGGTTTTGCTCCAAATAACGTGTCTGCGTGTTTTCGAGTTTTTGCCTACTCGCCTCACTCGCGTGCTAACGCGCGCTCTTGCTGAATCGAGCTAAATAATCAACAAACAAAACTGCATTTATGGAGCTCCTCACTAGGTGGCTCCGAGAACGCAGTGGGGATCTACGGTCATCGAACTACTTGGGAAGGCAATCGATTTTTTTCTTATCACTTTTCTCGGATCAGCACGCGAACCGCATAGATATTAATTTACTTTTTACATTCAAACGGCTGAAGCCATCACAACCTTGAACAAGAATATATAACTAATAAAACCACCTATTTTCGTTCATTTCATTCTCGAACTCGCATTTATCAAAACAGTGTTGATCAGACTGATGATAACATTTATTTGAATTATCCTATCAAAACATTAAATAACACCCGAGAAAGTTTTCCACCTCATAAATTGCATTAAAAAGTAAATTCAATAGTTATGTTGATTAGAAATTTAAGTATTAGTGGTGGTTTATCTAACAGTACAAGCTTAAAAATAATAAAATTATTTAAATATAATATTGAAGCAGAAATAATAACAGGGGAAAAATGAGGGATAGGGTGTTTATTCCACGAATAACCTTATAATACTGGAGAATTATCATCATTACCATTTATTCTTTACAGAAAATAACTTCCTATCGTATTATCATTAGCTATTACTATAAATCAATCCCAGGGTCAAAATTTCGATCAAATAGGAATATATTTCAAAACACCTTTGTTTTCTCATAGCCAATTATAAGTTCTTTTATCCAGATATAAAGACTCGGAAAAACTATTTATTCAAAATGAATCTGAAAATTGAACAGAAATTGTTAATATACTTTGGCAAGAATTTTTTGAAAATTAACAACATCGTTTCAAATATAATTAAAATTTATAGCACTAAACAAAAAACAAATTTTACCTTATTTGATAAGCCGTTATCATTGTATAAGTTCAGTTAAAGTTTTAATTTTCATTATACATATTTTTTTTTTTTTATTAATTTATTTAATGTCACATGCACCTGGGGAGGTTATTAGTGACCACATGAATATTTTACATTATTTTACAATATGAGATATGATACATTGTATTACGATAGTGGTACAATAATTGTATTGGATGGTACATACAGGTAGAAAGATTAAATATGATAATTTACATTATATAAGATGTAGGTAGTTGATTTCTTGGAGATACTTGAGTAGGTTGTTGCAGGATTCTCTATTTTGAAACATATCTTTCAATTCGGCAGGTATATTGAATTTCATCCGTTCGATTTGATATTTGTGGCAATCGGTTAATAAGTGTTTTACTGTTAGTGTCGTGTTGCATGAGTCGCATTGTTTCGGTTCTGATTTAGTAATACGGTGGCAGTGAGTGATATTGGTATGTCCTATTCTTAATCTGGTCAGGGATACTTGACTTTGCCTATTTAATTGAGTAACCTCATTTATTTCGTAAAAATTTGATTTAACTTCATGTATTTTTAGAGAGCCTATTTTTTTCCAAGAATCATTCCAAAAATTTGCAATGGCATTTATAGCATGTATTTTGAGTTCTTTATGGTAGATTGGTACTTTTTGAACTCCAAAGGGGAGAAGTGCTCCTTTTTTTGCTGCCGCATCTACTTTGTCGTTTTCTTCTATTCCAGTATGTGATGGGATCCATAAAAATTTTATATTAGTGATGATTTTGTCGTTTTTTTTCCGCATTCTGGCTTCACTTAGAATTGCATCAACGGGGCTAGTGCGGAATGCTCCGGTAGCAATTCTTGCTCCGGCATTGTGAATGGGATCGAGCAATTTTAAGGTATTTTGTGAGGCTGAATTGTATACGATTGAGCCGTAGTCAAGTTTTGATCTGACCAATGCTTTGTAAGTTTTTATTAAGACATTGTATTCGGCTCCCCAATTTTTTGAAGACAGAATTTTTAATATATTTAGTCTATTAAAACAATCTTGCTTGATGTTTTTTATATGGGTTGTCCATTTTAGTTTCGAGTCGAAGGTTAGTCGTAAAATTTTTACATGATCAACAACTTTAAGTTTATTTTCGCCGAGTGTTAAGTTGAATTCATTTTTTCTTGTATTTTTCCTATCGAATACTGTAACTGTTGATTTCGTTTGTGAGAATTTAAAAACAGTTTTAGCTGAGAATTCTTTAAGTTTGTTTAACACATTTTGGAGCAGTTCTTGAGTCGTTTTTAGATTTTTACCTATTAGGAATAGTGTAAAATCGTCGGCGAACAGGCTGTATTTTATCGGAGCAAAAATTATTTTGGTGATGGCATTTATAGCTATAAGAAAAAGTGTTACACTTAACACTGAGCATTAGGGTACGCCATTGTCGATTTCTATTGAGTCCGACAGCTGGCCGTTTACTCGAATACGTATTAGTCTGTTTTTAAGAAAATTAGAGATAAAATTAATCATATTGCCACCGATATTGAGCTTTGCAAGCTCTCGGATAATACGCCTTTTCCAAATCATGTCGTAAGCCTTCTCAATGTCGAGACATATCGCTACCAAGTGGTGATTTTTCACGAACGCCTCACAAATACTAGATTCAAGGGCAATTAGGTAGTCATTTGTTGAGTGATATTGCCTGAAGCCATGTTGACTATCCGAAATTAAGTTATTTTTTTCCAAAAACCATCGGAGTCTTCTGTTTATAATTTTTTCTAGTAACTTACATAAGCAGCACGTGAGCGCTATAGGTCTATAGCCTTCAGTACTATTTTTGTTTTTTCCGGGTTTAGGTACCGGAATAACAATGGCTTCGAGCCATTGTTTTGGAAAAACGTTTTTTGTCCATATAACATTATATAGATTGACAAGGTATTTTAGTGCTTTTTCAGGTAGATTTTTTATGAAGATATTCGGTATTTTATCCGGTCCAGGACTTGAGTTTTTGCAGGTTTTTATTGTAGTGAGTAATTCTGAATATGATATTTTAGTATTAAGGCTTGCTGTATCACTTGTTAATTCTATTTTTTCTATATGTAGTTTTTCTTTTTCCATTTTACTTTTATATTTTAAGAACTCTGTATCAAAGTTGGAGTCGCTATAATTTTTGTCAAAGGTATACGCAAGGATATCAGCCATATTTTTTGCGTCAGACGTGATGGAATTGTCTTCTCTATAGATTGCATTTATTTCGCTTTTTCTTTTTTTTTCCGTTAAATAAGTTTATTTTCTTCCACATCTCATCGCTTGAAACGTTACTTGTTAGAGTGGATATAAATTTTAACCATGTTTCTTTTTTGCATCTTTTTATAGTTTTTTTTGAGAGAGCGCGCTTTAATTTATATTCTAGTTGATTATCTTCAGTATTTTGCTTTTTGTACCTGTTGAATGCGTGTTTAGTTTCTTTTACCGCATCTTCGCATTCTTGATTCCACCATGGGGCGTAATTTTTTTCAAAATTACCGTGTGTTTTGGGAATCGACTTTTGAGCAGCTTCATTAATTAGTTTTTCAAAATTTTCTATTAATTCGTCGATTTTGTCTAGTTTGGTTTGTTCGGGGTTTTCTAAGAGGTCTATATTTTCTTTAATTAAGGCTTGAAATTTGTGCCAGTCGGCTTTTTTGAATTTCCATCTTTTATCAAAAATAGGAGAGTTTATTTGTTCGTTTTCAATTTTTATATAAATTGGAAAGTGGTCACTGTTATATAGATCGGAACATACTGACCATTGAAGTTGATTTGTAATGCTAGGGTGGCATAAAGTTAGATCAATAGCGCTAAAAGTTGCATTCGATACATTGAAATGTGTTGCTTGTGTAGAGTTTAGAAGCGATATGTTGTGATTCAATAGAATATTTTCAATCTGCTTTCCTCTCATATCTGTTCTGTTTGATCCCCACAGCGTATTATGACTATTAAAGTCGCCTACTATTATATATGGTTTGGGTAATTGATTAATAAGATCGCTTATTTCTCTGTTGTCTAGATCGTAACTATTAGGTATATAAACGTTACAGATGCATAATTTTTTTGATTCAATTATTATTGATGTTGCAATAACTTCCAGGTTACTTTTTATATTTAAATCGGAATAATGGATATTGTTTTTAATATATGTTGATACTCCTCCATTAGAAGACAAGCAATTTAATCGATTTTTATAGTGTATTTCAAAACCTTTAAGTTCAATAAAAGAGTTATTTTTAAAGTTTGTTTCTTGTATACAGATTATTTGCGGTTTTTCGTCATTTATTATTTTCTGTAGAAATTCTAGGTGCGATCCTAGACCGTTAATATTCCATTGTATAATTTTACTTGTCATTATTCTCGATGGAAGAGGATTCATCGCCTGAGGATACAGAATTTGTTGACATTTCTATATCTTTGTTGTTGTCGCTTTTTTTCAACTTATTTATAGTTCTAGTGAATTTGTTTTTAATGCTTTTATCGAGTAAAAGAGGATACAGTTCGTTCATTAGAGATATCAAATCGTTTACATCATCACAATATTCTTTAGCAATCAACAATGGTGTGCTAGAACCTTGGATATTTTCAAGAAATCTTTTAAATTGAATAAAATTTAATAGTTTATTAGGTTCGTTAAGAGTGGTTTCTAGCGGGGCAATCATATCGTTGAGTGATTTAGTATTTGCTTCCTTCTTTATTGACTTTCGTTTTTGTGTTGCTGGTTCGACAAATTTAACAGTGATATTATCGTTGCAGAGATTTTTAGTATCTGCAATTGAATCGGTGTCATCTGAAACTTTGGATCTAGTTCTTTTTAGGTTAGTACTGTTAAGTGTAGTAGGGTTATTAAAGGTCATTTCATTGTTTTGGGTGATGCTTACTTCTATACGATGTTCGCTTTCTTGTGTAGTTTCTATGTTTTGTGTTGGTGGGGACAAACTGTTTTCTATTGTTGTATTATCGATAGATTTGGATGTTGTGTTATTAGAGGTAGGGCAGTTTTTCGCAATATGCCCATCCTGCTTGCAAACGAAGCATTTTAGACCGTCAGCTGAGAGATATATCCAAAATGTTGTTTCGTCATGTGTAATCCTTAAAGACGGGGGTAATTTGCCGACATCATCGGGATGTATGTACATTTGACGTCTAAAACTTAGAACGTGGGCGTAGCCTTCCTCTGTAATTCCAGCTTTTATAAAAGATATCGAGGAGCTTCGCCGTATCTGTAAGTTGTCTATTATCTCTTCGATGTGTGTGTGGGGAATTGAGGGACAAACATTTGAAATAATTACACGTTTGTGTCTTGTAAGAAGTAGACGTATTTCAAGGACTGACTCACCAATGTTTATTTGTGACTGTTTGTTTACTAGCTCTTCGGCCATTTCCTTACTCGATAGGAATACACATACACGACCATTTGAGATTTTTGAAGTAAATCTTACGTTGGTTTTACCTACTATTTCACCAATTGCGCACACATATTCTTTTAACTGTATTCCTTCTTTACTTGTTACTATGACAATGGCTGCATCTCTCTTGGGGAATTGATCACTCTGTGTAATTGCTGCATAACTTTTACTTCGATTGATTAGTGTATTAGAAACATTTGTTTGTTGGGATGACTGAGAGGCCCCGTTGTTAAGGGCCATCTCGCCGAAGGATGTAGTTTAGAGTTGCACCGAAGTGCAACTCTTTACGCGTATCTTGTACACTCACACCACTCTGTTTATTTGTATATTTTCGTTTGACACTATATGATCCGCATTAACTCGCGTACTGTATGTTTACAAGCAGCGAGCCTTAGACACTTCCGATCGCTACGACTGTTCGATCGATACTGCATTATACATATTGTATTATTAAGTTTTACATTTAGTTTTACACTTATTGTAGAAATGGATAACATGGCATGGAAAAAAAAAGATAGAATTTCTTAAAGGCTTCAGATGATCAAATTGATGATAATATGGAATTGGATCGAATTCAAAATTGTTATGTGAAGTTGGAAAATTTACAAAAAGCAGAATTTTTACAAAATTTAAATGGCCAAACTAATAACTATTTAAGGGGGTGCCATAGTCATTCTAACGATTTTACCGACCTACTGTCGGTAATGCAGGAAGTATATAAAATTTGCCATCGCCATCATAAGTGCCATCTAATGGAAATCGCAGTCGATTTAAATGTAGATGGCGCCAGTGATGTCGATAGCATAGAAAGGTCGTCACTTGGCAAGAAGCCAGTTGACTTAACAGAAAAAAATGTATCTATTACATTATAATTAATAGACAATACATTTATAGTAAAAAGATAATATGAATCAGAAATCCTTATTTTAGACTCAAATACATAGTCTGGATTTGAAAACTGAACCGCTCGGCCCTTTGCAGGCAAAGAAAATAAGGATATAGACATAAGAATAACATTGATCGGTATATCTATATATACGAGAAATTAGAGGAATAAGCACTTATTTCTGTGAATATAGATATACTAATCAATGTTATTTTTATATTTTATGTTCTTATTTCACACCTATATGAGCGAGATATAAATAAGTCTTTCTGATTACAAAATTATTTTGGTAAAAATACACTTTTGTACTATAAATAGATTATCTATTGGCGATCTGTAAATAGATACTTTTTTATGTCTATTTGACCTATTTTGGCCGGATTACGAATTGAAATTTCAAGGGTTTATCATCTGAAAAACGCCAGTTAATTGTAAAATCTCATTATTTTCATATGATAAACATTTATTTGTAATCCTTAGACAATTACAATGAAAATGTTCTTATATTTTTTTTAAATGCTTACTTTTCAAGTAAAAAATTAACGGTTTCGCAAAAATGATAAAAATTCATCATACAAGTCATCATTTTAGTAACCTTTGTCGAAGTTTTACTTGCAAAAAATGTAAGAACTTTTTTATTTGAAACGGTTTACGAAATACAAACAAATGTTAGTCATACAAAAAAATAATTTAATATTAACAAATTATTGTTTATTACAATTAACTTTTCAGATAATGCACCCTCGGAATTCGCATTCAGGCCAAAATACTTTAAAAAAAATATGCCACGGGAGCGTAGCTGGTTCCTAAACTAGATCCAGTTGCTGTGAGACTTGGTGTTGAGCTCCGTGATAAGGTGCTTTGTCGCTGTGACCCGTTGCCGCGCGTTCTGCACCTCATTTTCGACTTGCATCTCAGCAACAAGCTCACGATTTTAATTTGGTCTTCAATTCTCTACTTGACCTCTTGATAATACTAGAGACCAACAACGGCATGAACACAATCACACGGCTAGTTTAATCGGCGGCGGTCGTGTGTTACGTTCCGGATCTTGTATTGATGCGCATTTCGCCTATATACATTTTCTATTATACATAATTATGCGTATTTCGCCTATACGCATCTATTATTATACATATAATTATGCGTATTTCGCCTACGCGCATTTATTATTATACATATAATTATGCGTATTTCGCCTATACGCAACGTAGACAATTAATATTACTTTATTTAGTAATATTTTTAAATTGCAAGTACCGGCTTCGCGTGCGTATTTCGCTTATACGCAGCACACATTAAATTATGCGTATTTCGTCTATACGCAACGTAAATAATGTATAGTGCAAAACCGCTTGCGGATGCTTGTCCATCAACATCTGCGTATAACAGGGTCGGTATTGCGATTACGCAGACTACCAAAAGCCAACCTGCACTCCACCTATTCTGCGTATAAAAGCTGTTGATCTGGTGACATTCGGTCGGTGTAAAATTACTCGCCATGAGCGCTTGTAGCTACAGGACCTCGTTCTTCAGTCGTGAGAACTCGTCTAGATCCACGGAGATTATGATCCTATGGTAGTCCTTGGAACAAGGCGGCATTTTGTCCAAGAATTTCGTCCGCTTGCTGTCGAAGAAATAAGGATCTTCTTCGTGTCATTACGTCAATTTTGTTCTATAACTCTGAGAAGTATCCATCGATCCGTTGAACCTTTCGATTGCGTAGACCTTATCCAACCTACTGCTTCGCGCATAGCTGCCAGGGCTTCCCAGGTATTGGTCACGGGTATGTACTTGTCGACGGTCTTAAGGGGGTAGGCAATCACTCTGAAAATTTGTATGCTATCAAAACCTAAAATATCTTAAATTTTACCGTTATAGAACTTAATAATCTTGACGCGTCACAATATATCATTATTTTCAATACCGTATATATTAAAGTAACTATCTTCACACTATTCGAGGTAACATGATGAACAAAATGTTTATTTTCAAGGGTTATTCGACTCCTTTTGACATGTATTACAAAAAGAGCAGAGTATTTTTTCGTTAAAATTTTTTTTATTATTATTTTTCAAAGATCCAATCGAGTTTTTGGAAGAAAATTTTTAAAAATTTTTAAACAATTGTTTGGATTTAGGAAAAAAAATAGTAAAACAAATTTTAATGAAAAAGTGCTCTGCTCTTTTTGTAATACATGTCAAAAGGAGTCGAATAACCGTCTAAAAACAATTTGCGTTCATCATGTCACCTCAAATCGTGTGAAGATCAAACTTACTTTAATAAACATGGTATTGAAAATAACGATTTATTGTGACGTTTCGGATGAAGATTTTGAGGTTTTACAACGGTAAAGCTTAAGATAGTGTTATATTTTGATAGTATACAATTTTTCAGAATGATTGCTTTAAACATAAAAAGTTTTCTGGACTCGCGAAAAAAAAGACATTTTTTGGAGATAACCCAGATCTGCCCCCTTAAGGCACTCGGTGCAGTCGTAGCCGCCGCAGACAAGGAGCGCACCATTGAACACTTGCCCGCCTTCATGGTGGCCAGAACGAAGTAGAGGTCTGGCTCACTGCTAAAGCTGCGCTGGTCGCCAGGGATGCGTATTGTATTTTGATAGTATACAATTTTTCAGAATTATTGCTTTTAAACATAAAAAGTTTTCTGGACTTGCAAAAGAAAAGATTTTTTTTAGATTTAACCTAGATCTGCCCCCTTAAGGTACTCGGCGCAGTCATAGCCGCCGCAGACAAGGAGCGCACCATTGAACACTTTCCCGTCTTCATGGTGGCCAGAACGAAGTAGAGGTCTGGCTCACTGCTAAGGCTGCGCTGGTCGCTAGGGATGCGGCAGCTGTTGTCCTTCACTATCGGCGACGAGGGTGCGTTCAGACGTAGCAACATGGACGGCTTGGCTAGACGGCTATTCAGCGTCACAATTGTTAGGAATGTGTGCTATATTAGGCATTAAGAGAATATTTAATTTTATAAAATATAATGTATCTTTCATTGATTTTGAAATGATATTTTAAGTACTTAACAATCTTCAGGGTTTGCCTCCATAAAGATTCTATTATGATATAAGAAATTAAGGTACAAGATGAGTGATTACCTACCTTCTACTTTTTCGACGTCGATCATATTCTAATCGGACTCGAATCTAGTCGCACCAATCGAATTTACATTTACAATGGTCCTTGTACAATTTCGTATCTCCTCTGGTACCTTATAATTGCATTTAATAATTAATAAAGTTCATTATTATATGAAGTCACACAGCAATATTCAGATTTTTTAAGCCTATATATTCATAGTTATTCAGAATAATGTGTTATTTTTTAATGAAAATAAGTATATTCAAAATAGCCCTCGCGTACACCACATTGTCATATATTTCTCAGAAAATTCTATCATGTTTTTAAAGCTACATATAACTAATATTCGCTTTTAATTTTACGTGATTATTTATTATATAGCTCCGAAAAATATATATGTAATATTGTTTCAAATATGTTATATAAATACCCTTATTTTATTAAAAATTGTATTATAAATACATTTTAAAGTATCAATTATTAAAAAGACGAGCGAATTTTTCTTAAAAATACTTTAAAAAATATATTCTCAAAGTTTCAATAAATTTTTTAATTTTTGTATGCGCGAGAAGACGGAGAAGAATAGTGCGTTTCTTGCACATAAGAATTCTACACATTTTAATTCTGCACACTTTAGCATTGGTCAAATTATATATAGGTATATATGACCAATGGTAAATTGTGCAGAATTAAAAAGTGTAGAATTCTTATGTGCAAAAAACGCACTATGCCGAAAGACCATGCATCAGAAGTTGCCAATGACTCCCAAAAAAACTTCTAATTTACAAAAAAAAATTTTATACACATAATAGTAGTATCGAATAAACTAATTTGTTTCCAATATTAAACAGATAAATATATTTTTGGGAGTCAAAAGTGAATGTTACTAATGGAAAGAAAATGAATAGAAAAATTTGTCAAAACCATGAAAAAAACACCAGGGAGCCCCCTTAATTACATAAATGAAAAAAAAATTACCTTTGTCTTTAATTTTTGTTCTCACCGTCTGGCTCAGAGAAGCAACATGCAACTCGAGGTAGCAGGACTTCTGAAGCGAAGAGGCGGGCAGAATCCGGAGATAGGCAAACGATGAGGGCAGCTGATCTCAGGTGTTGCTCTTTTTCTCTTTGGGGATATGAGATTGTTCTCGTCTCAGGTGTCGCCCTGTGAATGCCAACCCGTGTACAGAGTTTTAACTGAATAATTTTGTATTCTCCATTTCAACTTTTTAAAATGTTTAATTTTCTTTTAATAATTTATCAATGTCCAGAATGTACTGTTTTCTATATTTATATGAGCAATTCCACGGAAAATCGGAAACAATTCTACCAAAAAAATAAAAGAAAATTTTTTAATAGTATGCGTCAAAATGAAAGATTTTGTATTTTCTTGTCATTTTCGACATGTTTCCTATTTTTGTCGTTTTTTATCACTATCTTTATTTCAGTATAACTTTTCATGGAAATAATATTTTTTATATTGGACGTCTCAAATTGAAGCCCTTGACATCTACTTTAATTTTCTGTTCAGAAAATAATTTTTTCGACGAACAGGAGCCGAGTTATTAACGACTCAATAAGAGCCTTTATGAAATACAAATTGTTTAATGGTAATGTGACCGTAGATCAAACTTGGCACTAGAAAGGGTCTTGTCAATCAAAATATAATTTTTTTTTGGTGAAGTTGTTTTCGATTTTTCGTGGAATTGCTCATGTACGCTGCTTCACTCATAAGTAAAACCCATTTTCATGAAGTTTTCGTGAAACAAGTCAAACCTGTAAAAATTCCTCTAGAAACTGCGTGGCTAATGATTAATTATAACAGAAAACCGATTTTAGGTACGATACGTTAATAGTGACACGATCTCCTAATTTCCTTTTGGCACTGGCAGTGAGAAAATCTTGCAATCACAAGATAATAAAAGATAAACTGATAGCAGTCGCAAGTGATACAGAGGTCAAGAAAAGTAGATCGGACCTTCTTACAGAGCAGATCAATTTATTTAAGTGCGTACAGAGAGCTACTTTATGATTTAATTATTTTTTTCTGTGAGTGAATAATAATTTTTTTGCTTTAAGATTTTTAGGTTATATACTGTATCATACTAGTCATGTATTCTAAGGGTTATTGATATATATATATATATATATATATATATATATATATATATATATATATATATATATATATATATATATATATATATATATATATATATATATATATATATATATATATATATATATATATATATATATATATATATATATATATATATATATATATATATATCAGAAGGCGGGCAAGTGTTCAATGGTGCGCTCCTTGTCTGCGGCGGCTACGACTGCACCGAGTGCCTTAAGGGGGCAGATCTGGGTTATCTCCAAAAAATGTCTTTTTTTTCGCGAGTCCAGAAAACTTTTTATGTTTAAAGCAATCATTCTGAAAAATTGTATACTATCAAAATATAACACTATCTTAAGCTTTACCGTTGTAAAACCTCAAAATCTTCATCCGAAACGTCACAATAAATCGTTATTTTCAATACCATGTTTATTAAAGTAAGTTTGATCTTCACACGATTTGAGGTGACATGATGAACGCAAATTGTTTTTAGACGGTTATTCGACTCCTTTTGACATGTATTACAAAAAGAGCAGAGCACTTTTTCATTAAAATTTGTTTTACTATTTTTTTTCCTAAATCCAAACAATTGTTTAAAAATTTTTAAAAATATATATATATAATGTATTTATAATGCATACTTTTCTCAAATTATGGTGAGTTTATTCATTAAAGCCACTATTTTGAGAAAAGCACTGTACGATTGTAAAACTAGTGTTTTTCTAAAGCAATTTTACCTCTAAGAGACTAAATAGCTTAGTTAAATTATTTAGCATTATTGCTAAAGAAATTGTTATACTTAACTGAGTTTGGAATTTCCACACTTGAAGTAATTAATATGTATGGCTGTCACTAGCTATGTGCAGTCTGTGTTAATAATCCTTTCAGATGCAGCACGTACAATCCACTCGTTCAGATACCGGTGAGTTCAATCATTTTTTGGTAATTGTTGAACAAGCGAATCCTAAGATTAAACGAGAAACATGAGATCTATTGTATTTATACATGTTTTCATTTTAATTATCTAACAAAAATTCAACATAAACACTCTAGAGATAAGAAATTTTTTAACTACGTAAAAAACATACTATGAAGAATTATTTAAAAAGAAAACAAGAACCATCATTTAATTTTTGATAAATAGTACAAATTGCTATATTTTAAGATCATCGGCAGAAAATAAATCAAAATATTTAAAATATAAATCAAACGAATGATAAATAGATAGATAATTACACCAGGTTATCTTAATATATATATATATATATATATATATATATATATATATATATATATATATATATATATATATATATATATATATATATATATATATATATATAGGAACACCTATTTTGTAGTTCTACTATACTGTAATAACCATCAAATCCTTAGAGATTACTTTTTACCTAAAAAGAATTATGACACTCGCTGATCACCTCAGTCGGAGTAGTTCCACCAAAAAGTCATATCTAAGAAACTAAAAGACCTAGACACTTAAAATTTAGTGTCATAGTTTATTAGACCTAAAGAAGAAGAAAAAAAATACTTTCAAAGTTTTAGATAATCTTTTTTCCATTTTGTAAAAAAAAATCTTATTCACAAAATAACACATAGGTATCCTATATGTAAAACTGTTAAATCTGATGTAAAACTTTCAGCAGAGTTATTATTTGATTAAATCTTGTAATATTGTACTTCAAACATATAAAATAAGCCTTATTTACTTAACAGTTCTAATGAAAACTGTAAAAACTTGTTCACCCAAAAAAATGATGACACTCGTTGATCACCTCAGTCGGAGTAATTCCAGCCATAAATCATATCTGAAAATTAAATACCTTGACACTCCAAATTGTGTGTCATAGTTTATTAAGATCAAAGAAGAAGGAGAAAAATATTTCCAAGGCCTTAGATAATCATATTTCAATTTTATCAAAAAAAGTCTTATACACAAAATAGCATACATGTATACCTATATATCTATACCTATACATGTGAAATGGTTCAATCAGCTCTAAACTTAAAAGAGAGTGATTAATCAATTGAAACATTTAATTGTTCACTTTAATCAACTTAAATAAGCCATATTAAGTCAATAGTTTTAATGAAGACTGTACAAATTGGTTTAACCCAAAAAATAATTGTTCAAGTTGAGGTAACGGAAACTTAAAATTTTCTTTAAAGTGGCATTTCTCTTGCACCAGCAGAGTTTGAGATTTCAAACTTTGTATGTAAATTAGTTCCACTTCAACATATAATAAAATCTTGCTTGGAAGTACAGAAGACCCTTGGTTACTCTAGCGAGTAAAAAAGTATACATGAAATTTCAAAATCCAAGTGTCGGTGAAACTAGAATTACCATAAAATGACTTTTTCATAACGTATAAGATTTAAAGACTTCAAATTCTGTATGTAAGTTAGTTTCACCTCAACATACAATAAAAACAAAGTGAAAAATTAAATGTTTCAATTGATTAAGCACTCCCTTTTAAGTTTAGAGGTGATTGAACCATTTGACATATATAGGTGTACATATATAGGTACACATATATTCTATTTTGTGTATAAGACTTTTTTTGATAAAATTAAAATAAGATTATCTAAGGCCATGGATATATTTTTCTCCTTCTTCTTTGAGCCTAATAAACTATGACACACAATTTGGAGTATATACCGGTTACATTATACAAGTTATTTCCACTCAAACTTTATATACATTACCATACGGATTTCAATTTTAATAAGTAAATAAATTACTGTCTACAAAAAATTTATTTCAATGTTATTTTTTAATATTAAAGAGTTATATTAATGTATATACGAATCCATATATTACAAGTAATTTAGCAAATATAATGTACAATAAATGTTTGCATTAAAAATTTGCAAATGAGAAAAAATAATTATTACACTACATTTAATTATTTCTCTACATTTTTTCATTTCCACTAGGGAACTTATCCATTTTCATTTTTTTTATATACGATTTGGTGGTGAAAGCTGAAAATTTTAAGATTCTCTCTCTCTCTCTCTCTCTTGTTCTCTCATGAATTAATTAAAAAAAATATATAATATTGAAGAATATTAAGATACTCACAAACTACACAGTGTCTTAAAATCCCATTTTTCCTCGGCGTTTGTGTAGAACGGTCGACTCCTACTATGCACGTAAGAACCGGCACATGTACCCGCACTTTTCTTAAAAACACAACAGGCGCCATAACCTCTCTAACCCAACCCAATCCAACTGTCAAATGCAGGATTTTATATAGGTACAGGGTTGACACTCCTATGTCGAGCGCATATATTATAGCGTAGAACAGCGCAGAAAAAATGGCGGCCGTAGTTGATACGCTACCAGCCTTCCGCGCATGCGTGAAATTTTCCTAACAGCATATCACAACAAATTTGAACCAACAAAGATTATATGTACTTATAACTTAAGCTCATGTAGCACTATTGAACGCACTTCAACTTTTGATTTTACTACCCAGCTTACCCTCCCTTTCGGACCAGAGCAGACAGCAGACTCGGCCTGATAAAGTAAACATCACTGAAAGCCGCAGTTCGCACTGCAAATATCTTTTACAACGTCAGTGGCACCAACCCCAACGCATGAAATCGCTTCACTGCCTCACGCACGCACAAGCGCATGCGCGATCGGCGACGATGGAATCGGGCAACAGCTGATCGGCTTGCCACAATGCGTACGCATTACCATCTAACGCCGGATATTCTTGCAAAAATGATAATAAAACTACTTTTTTTTTTGTTTAATTAAGCAAAATCAGGAGATACTTGCCCTTTCTTTGATAATTATCCACCTCCATGCAAAGTTTCAAGTAATTATATTGATGCGTATAAGAATAAAGTTTGAATGAAATTTGCAGCATGTACAAGCAGCAGCTACAATTTTTGTTCAAAGTTTATTTATTAATGCGTGAATATTTTGATTTGAAACTTTACATAGTTGTAGATAAATATAAAAGGAAGGGCAACTATGTCTTGGGTTAGCACAATTCATTATATTTATTTAGTTTGAAGTATTTTTCTATGATTCGTTCACACTATTGACCCGGTCGGTAAAAATTGACTATGGCACCCCCTTAAAACAGGAAGAAGAATATGAAAATTATTTAAATTCTATAGACAAAAATTTATATTACAATAAATTAAATAATGAAATAGAAAATTTTGTTGGGAAAGATGGCGATTTAGAAATGTTCAAAAATTGGGAAGACATACCTTGTTAAATACGGTTACAGGTTATTGAAATATTAATTTTAGGGGTAGAGAATAATGATCCAATTTTAAATTATGATCTTTAATCAAATCTTGAAACGTAATATAAATATGTTACAAATATTGCGTGCATTGTATTGGTTATAGAATTTCGTTAATACATTATTAATTTCGATTAAGCTGTCTTTCTACTTCAAAATTTGAATGTTTCATATTCTAAATTACGTTAAGTAAAATAGAAATCACATGTTAACTCGTTAAATAAAAAAATTTAATATTGTATTTAAATAGTCTGAGTACATTAGTCAATCATAAAAGTAATCGTATAAATTAATAACGGGATTATTTAATATTATTTCAAGATATGGTATAGTAACATTTTATTATGATAATCTTAACACGAGAAAAGGCATTTTATTTCCCTTATTAAAAACAAATAAAACAATTTGATTTATAATTTTTTTTTCTTTCAACTTTAAAATTCTTTAGTGTAATAAATTACTCTTTCAGATATATCTGAATATACACAATTTTGGTATATATAGATATATTATGCATTTTAAATAATGTATTAAATTTTGCATTTATTGGGTATACGCACCGGAAGTAGAAAGGAGGAAGAATGGTAATCTCTATTAAACATTAATAAGTTATAAATCTTTGGTATCTTTATTACATCTCAAGAACTTAAAATATAATAAAGATAGTATTAAAAATAAATATGGATTTGACTAAACTATTAAGTATGCAAATATTAAACTTTTGAATATTTAAATATTTTATAGAATAAAGTATATATGAGTTGTTGACTTTTGTTTAGTACAAAATTATAAAAATTCTAGTGCAATTCAGAAGCAAATTTGTTCTCAAGTATAAACACCAGTTTTTCTTGAAAGAAAAACATTACGGTACACGTTACTAGTAACTTAGTTTTAAGTCTCCTTTAGTTTTTAACTTTGTAGTTTCTAAGTAATTTACAGCTTTAAGTTCAAACCAGACCTACGTACAGGTAGCTTAACTACCTCTATAGGATGTAAGTTACATCAGGCATATTTTATGTACGTCTTGATGTTAATAACATGTATATATTGTATTATACTCTGTTAATAAATAAATAAATAAATCGGACCGAATACTTTAATAAATATTTTCTTAGAAGATTATCTCAGTTAAATATATAACTTAATCTTTTATAATTCTTTAAATTTTTTAGAAGGGTCCGGTAAGAAGCTTTGTTTCAACGTTATCGTGTAGGGCTACTGGCGATGCTTATCTAGGATTAAGTTACTAATAATAGAACGAATAATCATGACAAATATGTGTGACTTAAACATGTCCAAAAATACATATATTTGTCAGTAAATTATTACATATAATTATTAATAATTAAAACAAAACAAAAATATCAACGCACTTATGTATTCACCTCCTGGATGGTGTGGAAAAAAATGGAAGAAACTCATTTGAATGTTATTTAAACGTATGTAACTGTTATTTTTGGGAAAATTTCTTTGTTTAGTGAAAATTAACGTGAATTAAATTGTATTCCATCGCTTTATATGATGAAAAAGAATGGTGTGTAATGTTTCTTCTAAATTGTTATAAGTAAGGACATTAAGATATTGATTACAAAATTTTCCATATGTTAAATATTAAAAATGATAATATTTTATTTATTATCTTATATATTGGGGATTTGCGAGCGAAGCAAGTAAGGGGCGAAGCCCCCTAGTATATATATATATATATATTATAAAGAGATTTCGCCGCCGCCGCCGCCATGCTAAGAATCCAGGTCTTCTCCATATCTCTCGTTTTCTACGTTATTTTGGCATACTCTTCGAAATCTTCCGTTATTTTTACGTTATTTATGAGCTGTTTAACGCAGTTTTCGTTAATTAACATTATTCTATATTATTTTATGTATAAGAATAGATATCTATTCCATATCTCCTTTTTCTACGATATTTTGACCTATTGTTTAGAATTTTTCGTCATTTTTACGTTATTTATAAACTGCTTAACGTAGTTTACGCCAATTAACGTTACACTACGTTATTTTAAGTATAATAATCAAGGCCTTCTCCATATATCCTTTTTCTATGTTATTTGGCCTATGTTTTAGAATTCTTGGATATTGTTACGCTATTTATGAACTATTTAGCGTAGTTAACTTTAATTAACGTTATTCTACGTTATTCTACGTTATTTTACGTATAAGAATTATGCTCGATATGAAAGTCCTATTAAAGCTGCATCGAGAATTGTAGAATTATTACTGTCAGAAAGATCTCATACAATTATGCGTTTTGAAGTTCGTACTGAAAATCAACAGTAAATGGTTTTTTTACAAAAATAGTATACGCACCGTGGTAGGTAAAATGGCGACCCCATAACACGTGTTTGACCCTTGCAATTCTTTACCTCCCTAGATGCGTAATATACTATTAAAGATATGAAAGAAAAGAAAGCTTCGGAAAAAATATAGGTACCACATTAAGACTTACTGCGTGATTGAAATTGAATCAAACTTGTTAAGAATCTAGAAAAATTAAATATGCTCATTTACGTTTATGAAACATTGAACAAAATTTGGAAAAATCGAAAAGTATTTTCGAAACTTATTAGAAGGATAAATAGTGTTAGTCCTAAAAAAGTTGAAAAATTTAATTTAAAAATAATTTTTAATCGTGTAACAGTAGCAACATCTATTAAAGATTTTAAACATACAAAAATGTAGAATATAAATCATTTAAAGATGCAGCTATCGCAATGAAGTTGATAGAACATGATAGTCCAATTTCTAAAATTTTGAAGAAGCGTGTAGTATTATGATGCCTAAAGAATTAAGAAAGTTTTTAACTTGGTTTCTTATTGCTGATACTGCACCATATTCATATAAAATTTGGAAAGTATTTAAGAAATATTTTTGTGAAGGTTTCCTAGACAATAATGAATACCGGACATTAAAAGAAATAAATAAAATTTTAAATTTAGAAAATTTATCATGTGTTGATGTTGATTTAGCTGAACCAGAAGTAAATATTGAAATTGAAAAATCAGTAGAAGAAAAACAATTATTTAGGGAAAAAATAGATTTATTTCACGAGCATAAAAATAAACTTGACAGAAATCAAACAAATATTTTGATTACATAACGAAAACTAGTGATAACCTAATTTTCATTGATAGACCAGAAGGTACGAAAACAACGTTTCTTTATAAAACATTAATATATTATCTTTTGGTTGGTATAATGTGTTGTCGTAGCCCACTAGTATATATATATATATATACATTTATATAAATATTCAATTATACAGTAATTCGGTATTACCTAATTGATTCAGTAAAGAAACACATCGAAGATTAAATTTATTTATTTGAAAAATATTCAATTTCAAAGTCAAGTAAAACTTATTAACGTATGTCAGTAAAAATTAAAATAAAAATAACCCCGACGTACTTCCAAAGTTAACGTCATATAGATTAAGAATTTCTTTGGTTTTTTGTTCCAGGTCTCATACTTTCCGAGAAAAGTGTTCTCCCGTTTGAAAGTTTGAGAAAAAGGCTTCTCACGAGATTCGCTGTATAGCCGCCATATTGTATTTAAATGTAAAAAAAAATATTTTTGTACCTCAATATATGTATACTAAACCCTCAAAAAAGAAATTTGATCCCTTCTTACCTACTCTTGAAAAAAATAGTACAAATTCAGCACTTTTTCGGGCCGCTAGAGTGGTGTTATCCCTTAAGTTATTTTAAAGACTATTGTACATAAAAAAATCTTTTGCAAAGTACATACAATTAATTATACTAGAAGAAACTCTGGGTACATATTTTCTTATTAATTATTGCAGCTATGTTCATCAAAATTTAACTTTATTACGTCATATCTCTTAAAGGGTGCATTTTAAAAGCTTTTCATGCATAATAACCATGTAAAAGAATACAATTTATTTTAAATTTGTCCGTAGAAAAGAATTAATAACCAATCGAAATCTTAAATTGGTTCTTTTATTAAACATTCATCTCCACTGCAATCCAATAGAAGATGATGAAGGAGCATAAGATTCGTATAAAACCGAAGATAAATTTACCATATTGAGCAGAGTTAGGAAAAGAATATATCAACGTTTTAAAGAAAACACTGGTTTCTTCTTATTAACGTTGTAAGTGAGGTCGCTGTAAAATAATATATTGTCAATTTACCTCAATTCTTGAAATTTTCGTTGCTACATTGAGCTCTCTAATGTAACTTATTTCAGCATAATCACGTTGCTCGTAGTCTAACCGTACTTCAGAAAATCGTAAAATAAAAGAAGTCTAGACGAAAAATCTTTAAATTTATTTTTGATTTCGAATCTTTATTAACAAACGAAGAAAATGAGCTCTGTTCGATTAAAGCTCACCGTGCCATTCTCGAAATATAGGAGGACCAAAAAGAATTTTAAAAAATACATAACCTAAAATATCACGAAATATAAAGGTCGTTGTGATCTGAGCAAAGAACTTCATCAAGAGATAGGAGAAAGCTACCGCGTAGAAAAGTTTCAGATCAAATGCTGCCGATTTGTTTCAGTACTCATAGTTGACGAAATAGATTTTTTTACAAAAAGATTTGATTCCCTTTAAAATAAAAAGATGAAGCCACAAAACTTTTACAAAATATACTTCTCCATATTTCTAATCAACTCAAATTATTTTTAAATTTTCCATCTTAAATATCACAAATATAACCGTTTAAAAAAAATGACGATTTAGTGAATGACAAAACAAGAGAAATAGCTTATTTAAAATTTCAGATGGAAAAAGATAGGTAATTTTATGCTCGTTCAAATGCATTATCAGTCAATCGATGATATTATTTCTAAGGTATAAAATAACCCAAAAACTAAAACTCAAAAAACAAATAACCGCTAAAAAAGACACATAACAAAAAAACAATTTTTAGCTGCCTTCGTTAAAAAAAAATTGAGTCCTGAAACATTAATCTTCATCATGTATATTCAGAGTAATGTTGATCCACATCAACACAGACACACATCCGCAAACACACACGTACACGCACATGGACACGAACACGCACACGCACACACACACACACACACGCACAAACACACGCACACGTACACCCACACGCACACACATTTACACACATTTACACATACACGCACACACATCTACACACATTCACACATACACGCACATACACAACAGACACACACGCATACACACACACACACATTCACACACTCACATTCACGCACATGTACACGACACGCGTACGCACACGCACATGCCCACGTACGCGCACACGCACATGCACAGGCATATGCACACGCACACGCATACGCACACGCACATGCACACGCACACGCACACACACATATACACACACAACAGATACACCCACGCACACGTACACGCAGTAACGCACACGAACACACAATAGAAACACACGCACATGCGCAGTAACGCACACGCACACGCATACGTACACAGACACGAACACGCACACGTACACGCAGACGTACATGCACACGTACACGCAGACGTACATGCACACAGACACACACATCCACACCCACACTCACACACACACACATACACAACGGACACACACACGCACACGCAGTCACCCATACGTACACGATACGCATACGCACACGTACACGCACATGTACAAGCACACGCACACGTTCACTCACACATATACGCACGTTCACAAACACAAGAGATACACACACGCACACTCACATGTAGACACGCACACGCACACGCTCACGCATATGCACACGCACACGCATTTGCACACGCACACGCACACACAGACACACACACATACACGCACATACACACGCACATGCACACGCACTTGCACAAGCACACGCAAACGCACACGCTCACGCACACACATACGCGATTCACAAACACAAGAGACGCACACACGCACATTCCTGAGAGCGCAGCGAAACGATTTCTTAGTCTCACTTTCGGGAGCGTCCTATAAATAAAATTGTAACCGGGATTACCCCCATTCTGCTTAGTAATTTAAATTGAAATGACAAAAAAGTAATAAGTTTATACTCTTTTTTCTTCACTACTTCGTATTCTTAGATTGTTCAAATTAATAAAGATGCAAAAAATAACTGCATAAAGCAATAAATAATATGCATAAAAGCTTATTTTATAGACCAGATTTCTTATAAGAAATGTAGGCCTACACTTTTATTGTGTATAATTCCTTAACAGAACTGAATAGAAGGTTCTTTGGACATTACATTAATTGCACTTTATGTTGCATTTAATATACTATTCGAATTATTACCTAAAAATGTTTAGATTATTTAAAATAAGGGTGACCGGAATTAACCAGTGACCGGCATTACCCCGTTCTCCCCTACACACTCACACATAAAATAGACACACACCCGCACATGCAAGCACGCACACGCACACACACACACTCACACATACATCAACACTCACACTGCATGGTTTCGAACCAGACGAATTAAACAATCATTTTGCAGGGGTATCCATCTCCCAGACTGAGCATTATGCGGATGTGGATGACACTTTATCAAAGGCCAGTGATGATGGCTTCACTTTTCGTGAAGTCACTTTTTCGGACGTAGTCCCTAGTGTTTCCCATTTCTCATCACAGGTAAAGGGGGAGGATGAAATACCTCAATACATCATTGTAAAGTCCCTTCCAGTAATAGGACAACGTTTTGCTGATATCTTTAACACCTCCGTATCTAGTGGAGTATTTCCTGAGGCTTGGAAGATAGTTAATCTGATGCTACTTAAGAAGACGGCGATTCCATCTGCCGTCTCAGTCTTTCATCCAATTGCCCTCCTTAGCTTTCTCTCCAAGGTTCTCGAGAAGATAGTCCACGAACAGATGTCAGAGTTCATTTCTTAAAAAAAATCCTTGATCCACGTTAAACTGGTTTTTGGCAACATCATAGTACGCAAAAACACTACTGAGTCTGTCAGAGGATATCCAAGCTGATATCAACAATTCGAAACAGCTCCTTACCATACTCCTGATGTTTGATTTCAGCAAAGCGTTCGACACAATTTCGCCATCTAAATTACTACGTAAGCTGATCAGAATGGGGTTTTCTAGGTCCGTAGTTATGTGGATCAAGTCATATATTACAGGTCGTAACCAACGAACAGTTACTAAATCAAATGGGGAATCTGATTGGCTCACAACCAATCTTGGCGTGACACAGGACTCGGTTCTGGGACCTCTTCTGTTCAGCCTTTATATCAATGATCTCCGTGATATACTGGCGTCATTTACAAATCCACAGGACGAATTATCGGAAAGTGTTGAACATTTGCTTTATGCTGATGATTTACAAACCTTTACGCACGTCACCAGGGAGAGTCTTTGTATGGGCATAGATTGTCTGTCAGCTGCGGCGCGAACAGTATCGGCATGGACTTCTGAGAATGACCTTCGCCTAAACGTCGGGAAGACAAAAGCCATAATTTTCGAATCAAATTATAATATCAATATGTTGCAAGAACTGCACTTGCCAGGGATTGAGGTGCAGGATAACTTTTCATTCCCTTTGCCGATACTGTCACCAACCTCGGTGTTGTTATGGATTCGAAATTAACGTGGAAACCGCAAGTGGATGCAGCTAGCCGAAAGGTTAATAGAGCACTGTATGGGCTTAGATCTTTTAGAACTTGCACCACTGAGGCGTTACGTAAGCAACTTGCAGATGCTCTCGTTGTTTCACACTTGGATTATTGCTCTCTTGTGTACCTTGACAGATCAGGTGAGCTACAAGTCCGGCTTCAAAGGTTACAACATTCTTGTGTGAGATATATTTATGGTGTGAGGAGGGTCGAGCATGTTACTCCCTACAGGAGGAAACTGGGCTGGTTAACTGCAGAAGCAAAAAGGGCGTATTCTGCGGCGGTGTTGCTATATAAAGCAATCGTCATGGGACAGTCACCGTACCTTGCGGCCCTTTTTGGAAATAACAAGTCCAGGACCACAAGTAGGAATCCTAGGGAACTCGTAATACCAGAGACGCGTACTGATACCGGCCTGAACTCATTCAGAGGCCAAGATGCTCGCCTTTGGAATTCACTCCCCCTAAATATTAGACATCTTCAGTCCGTAAGCAAGTTTAAAGCGGCAATTCGCAGGCACATCTGTGTAACCGTTGATGAATAAAATGCGACCTGTAATTAAAATCTACCGTTAAAAGCCTAGTATTTTAACTTAACTATAAGTGCTAAATGTGATGCGACATAGGAGAACATGATATAAAACCGTGCAATATTATTTTAATCTATGACGAACTCTTGTAAAGAAGCTGTGATATGTATATATGTACTGTCAACGCAAATATCATAATGGAATGATTATTTATATTTTTGACGTGTACAAATAAAATTCTATCTATCCATCTATCTAACTTACACACACACGCGCGGACACACTCATATACACACATACACACACAACAGACACACACACGCACACGCACACGCACACTGACACACAGACGCACACGCACACACAGATACATACACGCACACGCACACGCACACGCACATGCACACACTCACACAAACACGCACACACAGACACACACACACATACACGCACACGCACACGCACACACTCACACGAACACGCACACACAGACACACACACACACAACAGACACACACACGCACATGCAGTCACGCACACGTACACGCATACGCACACGTATATGCATACGCACACGCACACGCTTACGCACACGCACACGTATACGTACACTCAGACGCACACGCACACACACACACACACGTAAACACTCACACTCACACGGACACACAGACACGTACACTCATACATACATCCACACTCACACTCACTCTCACACACACATGCACAGACACTCACATGCACACATACGCACAACAGACACACACACGCATACGCACACACAGTCACACACATGCACACGAACACACAGAGACACACACGCACACGCACACGCTCACGCACACGCACACACACACGCACACATAGAGAGACACACACACATCCATACAGACATTTTATAAAAATACTGTATTTTGATTCCCAGTATCTTGAAACATGTTTTTAGCAAATCTTTCATTTTACATCACAAAGCTTCCTCTTTAAGAAAACAATATGGCGTTCTACCCAATTACTTACACTTTAAAACCGACTTTTATTTATTACTTATTTTTTAACGATTATACAGTAAAAATAAAAAATTTTCTTCGGCAATATCAATATTTAGTATATTCAATTTATGAAAGAAATATGAGTAAGTCTTAAAATCTTTATTTTTAATCGGAGATTTAATAAAATAAAATGGATCTTCGTTACGCTATTACTGATACGGCAGTTTTTTCGACGTATTACTGATCACCCAATTACTGACACTCAGCATATTTATGAAGTTTGTGTTGACAACAAATTATATAATCTAGTATTTCCATGTTAACGAAATAAATAACTTAAATTAAAGAGCACTTTTATTATGAAAACGGTAACTGATAACTATTTACTAATAAAAACAACAGCGGTGAAAAGGTTAACTTACGCTCGGGCTGCAGAGAACGCCTTTTTTATCGCTTTTACTGCTACCTCCGTACAATTGAAGACTTATTGAAATTATTATAAGAAATAGTAACGTGTTTACTTAAGAACCTTGCCAGAAACAGTTATAATTTTGTGTTACAATTTTCATACATATTAATTTGCAAGTTCTATTTGTTTTTTAAAGGAAAATAACGTAAGGTGTCAGTAATTGCTAGAGGATCAGTAATTGGGTTGATCACCCTATATTAAATATTATTAATATATTAAAATTATTAATATATTTTATAATTATAATATATATTAAAACATATGGGTGGTTTCATGTCAAGTGAGCATGTCCAAAGATAAAAATGTCTAAACCTGAAAATATGTTGGTGTATGTATGCATACCCAGAATATGTAAAAAAAATTCAGACCCCAAGGTGTTATATGTCAAGGGCAATTGAAGGTTCAAAAATGCGTTTTTGTTTAATATTTTCAGATTTTCCCAACATTGTTTGATTTTAAATCAAAAACTACGGACTTTTGAGAAAAAAGTGTAACAACATTATTTATTCAAAATGGTAAGAAAATCGCCATAAGATTTTTCAAAATAAAAAATCTTAAAATAAAGTTTTTCATATTTCTTTTAATTCTAGACTTGTTAGAAAATGGTCTCAAGCTGAATATAATTTATGCAGAATTTTTAAACACAGAACTTTTGTTCGGTATTTCTTCTTTAAAAACCCATGCATTATGATGTATTATAATATTCAGATTCTAGCAGATCACCATCACCTTTTTCAAAGCAAAAAATCTTAAAATTTATTATTTTATGTCAGTTTTCATTCCAGACCTATGGAAAAATGGTCTCAAGCTAAATAAATTTCTGCAGAACTTTTATATGGTGAATTTGTATTACAGTCACACAATGGAAATACCGAAAAGTAGTTCGCTATTTAAAAATTCTGCAAATATTATATTCAGTTTGAGACCGTTTTCTAACAAATCTAGAATTACAGGATATATGAAAAACTTTCTATTAAGATTTTTTATTTTGAAAAAATGCACAATACATGGGTTTACAAAATATCACAATAGAATCAAATTCAATTTTCTTTAGATTCCTTACCTCATTGAGAACACAAAATGTTACACTTTTTTCTCAAAAGTCCGTAGTTTTTGATTTAAAAATCAAACAATGTTGGAAAAATCTCAAAATATTAAAAGTAACGCTTTTCTGTACCTTCAATTGTCCTTGACATATAACATTTTGGGGACTGAAATTCTTTTTACATATTCTGGGTAAACATACCAACATATTTTCAGAGTTTTAGACATTGTTATGTTTGGACATGCTCACTTGACGTGGAACCACCCATATATATATATATATATATATATATATATATATATATATATATATATATATATATATATATATATATATATATATATATATATATATATATATATATAAAATATCACAATAGGATCAAATTCAATTTTCTTTAGATTCCTTACCTCATTGAGAACAAAAAATGTTACACTTTTTTCTCAAAAGTCTGTAGTTTTTGATTTAAAAATCAAACAATGTTGGAAAAATCTCAAAATATTAAAAGTAACGCTTTTCTGTACCTTCAATTGTCCTTGACATATAACATTTTGGGGACTGAAATTCTTTTTACATATTCTGGGTAAACATACCAACATATTTTCAGAGTTTTAGACATTGTTATGTTTGGACATGCTCACTTGACGTGGAACCACCCATATACATACATATATATATATATATATATATATATATATATATATATATATATATGTGTGTGTATGTATATAATACTAATAGAGAATAAAACTATATATATAAACAATAAAAAATAAATAGGCAGTGGCCAGTAATTGGTACCTTTACCTTAAATTGTTACAAATCTAAATGACTAAAAGATCGCGCATTTAAAAAATATTGGAGTAAAACGCGACAGTTATACTTGAAAAGGCCTTAAATTCGATTATGATTTACAAAAACTTTACAAAAAGTGAGATATAACTTATCTCCTATAAACCAATGTAAACACACATCCACGTTTTTGATCAATTCTAGCCACGAAAATCAGCTCAGTTTCTCTCTATTGATTTCTCTGCGGTTTATCTCGCGCCGTGCGCAAAGACTCGCCGTATACATATGCATGAGAAAATGTGCGACAGCGTGCCACCACGAGAGAAAAACACAGGGGTGACTCTGTCTCACGTGGCCAGAAATCTCGATTGGGGGATGACCAACTGGCCACTGCTGATGCTACACTGCTACTTTTTCACCGCATTTATAGTCGTAATTTTAGCTTATATATAAGCAGAGAGAGGTACAATATCTGTTTCTGATTTTGCTCTTTTTGCTCCGTATTATATCCGGATGAAAAAGTTTCTTAATTAGTTTTGATAACAAAAGACTTCTGCTCCAAATATTAATAGTGATAATAGCTTTATGATAGTAGTGCGTGTACATGTGCGTGTGCGTGTGCGTGTGCGTGTTTGTTTTGTTTTTATAGCGGTTTTTCGATTTTTGAGTTTAACTTTTTCGGGTTTTCTAATATATTAGAAATGATATCATCGATCCAGCGAAAATGCATTTGAAAGAGCATAAAATTACCTAACTTTTCGGACCTGAAAGTTTGGATAGGGTCATTCCCTTATTTTGTTATACACGTAAACGTCATTATCTGTTTAAACAGTTATACCTCGGGAACATATGACAAAAATTGTTTAAAAAAAAACTCAGATGATTAGGAACATGTAGAAGTAGTATATTATACATCTAGGGAGGTAAAGAATTGGCGAGTCCATAGCACATGTATAATGCCACCCGAGTCGAAGGCGAACACGTACTATGGGATCGCCATTTTACCTCCCATGGTGCGTATACTAATTTTCCTCACACCAGCACCGAAAATACACATTTCTCTCCAGGTGCCCGGGAGAAAAAGTGGTACTTTCGGTGCAGGTGTGGGGAAAAATATATAGTAAAGTTTTTGAGTCTTGACCATTTTGTTTTGTAGAGAAAAAAATAATTTTGGAAAAAAAATCGATTTTATTTTCCTACGATAACTCAAATAAATCGACAGCATGCAGCAAGTCTCAATACATGTTCCTAACATGTTTTTAGAATTTTTTTTCTTTTACTATCACAAAGCTTCCTCTTTGAGAAAACAAAATCAAATTGTAGAAATATAGATGTTCAAAATTTCAGAATTGCCACGGAGTTTGTATAAAATATACGCATTTTCAGAAAATCGTTCATGTATAAATGAAACGATTTTTTTATATAAAAGCGAAGACAAAGTCTTTGTGCTCAAACATACAAAGGAAACAGACAAAGCGGTATTCAATTTCATAAATTAATAGAATTGCTTTCTACCAAATCGATAAGCGGACGTTTACTCAGTCCATCGAAAACAATTCTTTTGCACTGTGCATTAAATACAGAGAGTTTTGTCGTCTTTCATTATTTTTATTGAAAATTAAATCTTATGTTCACTACTTCGTTAAAACTATAATCAATTCAAAAGGTTTTCATCTCCATTTTCTAAAAAAATTTAATTTTTAAACATCAGCAGGTATGCTTTAAAAATATTTTTATTTTAATTCTTATTCCATACTTTATATTTTAGTAATGTAATTTTATGTAACGTCTCAGATAAAAAATTAACAAACTGCTCATAGAAAATAATAGAAATCAATTCATGTATGTTCGAAACTGTAAAACCGAGAGCTATATTACGGTGTACCTGTCACGGACTAAGCGTACAACTTCCGGATTACGTGTTTTGATCAGCCTACAGGGGGTGTTTTCTGATATAACGTAGAGCTCAGATGCGGACTGTAATATCAAAGATGTATGCAAGTAAAAATTCATATTACCAACAGCTGTAACTTTGAAACTGGTATATTTTTCTTTTTTAATTTTTGACCTGATATTTCATACATATTAGATGATAGTTTAAGTAAAATTAATTAATCCGTTTTAATTCATTTTTCGAGAAATGTTTGTACATATAAAAAGAAGCTTTGCTGCATTTTCTTTTTCAATTAAAATTTCCAATTTAAATCCTCAAAATTATAAGCATAATAAGTGTTGTACGATAAATGCTCGTTTATTTTAGTCTAGTTTTCTCGAAATCATCACCACTACTATTTAGTCGTTACTCAACTCAACTCTGCAGCGAACAAATGCTTCTATTGGCCCTGTACATCCAAACAACGCTCGCAAAATCATGATCCTCCATTTGCCTAGCATTACCCCGATAATGGAATTCGGCGATAATGAGCAGCGCAATAGCAGCCGATATACCGATGTCTGCTCTGCGATCGCTCCGCGCACGTTCCAGTTATATGCTGCATCTCGGATGCACCGGTCGCGATCGAGCGCCAGCGGCTCCTCACTGCACGTGGGTCAAAAGCCCTTCGCGAAGTAATTGGCAGCCGATGCGGAGATTGAAAGCTTTCATCCCCGCGAGCGTTCGCTCGAGTGTCTCCGCTCTCAGTTCACAATGCAAAGAGCTAACTCGAGAGCTATTTTCAAAATTGTTTTCGAAATTTGAGTGTGCATACCTATGGTATATAAAATATGATGTTAATATACACTGGTGTAATGTGGCTTTCTGTTTTGAATAGGAAGCAATTTAGAAAAGACGAATGAGAAACTTTTTAATTTGTTAAGCAAAAATACAATTTAAATTTATATATTTTAATCCGTGACAGAAACAGCTATAGAAATATTTTTCTTTGGAATTACTCACAAAAGGCCGACTTAAAGTTTTCATAATTAAAAGTTTATATTATTCGGTGGGTACTAAAGGTTTAATTATATTTAACCTGCATTTAAAATTAAACGCGATGCTAATGATAAAAATATTTTATTTGATTATTTTTTAATGAGATAATAAGATTATTCTAAATATTAGTATTTGTCGTCTAGTACATATTTCTTGTACACAAATGAGCATGCAAAATTTGATATCGAGGCCATTAGTACAATTTTATACAAAAAGGATTTATTTTTATCTAATAGGAATAAAATTTAAATATGTTCGTCTTTCATGAAACTCAATACTTTATGAAAAAATCAACTACGACCAATATGCATAGTTGAAATTTGTTGAAATTGTTAAAATTGTCTATTGTTAAAATTAAGTTTACTTGAAGACGTTCGTACGATTTACAAAGTGTATCCAATGCCTTGACGAATTATTGTCGAGAGGTGTTCATTGGCTTAAGGGAATACAGAGAGTGAGGCAATAACTTTCTGGCTCTCGTTATAAACTCCGTTGCAATTAGCATTAAAAAACAATTTCCTTGAGCCGTGCGGTAAGCACGAAGCCTACCATCTTCTTCTCGTTTTTCTCCGTCGGTCGGATTTCATCTAATCCTGTTTAGTGATACAGGTTACTCCTTTGCCTTTCTTTACCTTTTCATCCTTCAAAACTTACTCTGTATTGCGACTGGCTTTTAGAGGAACCGAGGAAAAAAACGAAGGAAGAAAATGGAACAAACGAAGGTGCAGTTGTACTTCGTTTTCCCAGTCCGGGAATATATGGCCTGACGAGTGTAGAATAATTTCCAAGTACAAATTTACGGCTTCCGAAGTCGTAGAGATTTGTCGTAGCCGATTATATAGTTTCGTGGGGAATATTAAGTAGTTTCTGGCTTACTGGGTTGTAATGGAGTGCTGGAATGATATCTAAATACACAGACGAGTGGATGAAGGCACGGAAGCAAACACTTTGACTTATTACGAATGTAAATATCAATGTTGAACTCAAATATAAGATTTTTGTATAGTCTATTATTTATTATAACAGAGACAACATAAAACTTTGTTATACTTTATTCCTAACGTAATATTCAGACATTTTACTTTTATATCAAAGTAATAATTTTTTGTACTTATAAATGTATTGAACTAATAAAAATGGCTTATATCAGACTTATATCATCATCACTAATCAATATTACGTAAATATTAAATTAATGCATCGGCAAACGTATATATAAATAAAATACATTGTTTGTATAATTTGAATTTAAAGTCAGTAAAATTTTTTCTCTTTTTCAAACATCAGATTTTGAAGATTATCAGAAATAATGATAACTTGTAAATGTTCAATTTATTTCTAGCTTGGGCAAAAGCCAATATACTAAGACGCTTAAGGACGTTCACCGGCTAATCGATTTATTAAATATTTGATTCAAATTTTGACAGAATATTATAAATAGTATTATCTGCAAAACTGTAAATGAAAATATTCAATGTCAAAGTTGCGAACTTTAACACGTAAGGTATAGGTTAAGCATGTGTTAAAGAGACATTTTAATTTATAGCCGCACAAAATTCATTATATATTTCCCTGAAAAAGTAATATGTTGTAGAGGATCACTACCTATTATTACGTAAAACAAGAAAAACTATAGTTAGCGGCCCCCTTCCAAAGATATAGCTAAATAAACATTGTAGCTTGTGTTATTCTTATTAGTATATCTATATTGTGGTACAGCCTGTAGAAAAATGTATACCACACTTTAGTTTTCTGCCTTATTTAAAAACTTTTGGGTTTCTTCTAATATTTGAACATATTTGTAGATTTTAAAAAAGCGTATGATTCTATTAAGCGAAGCAGAATGTACCAAATCCTTGTACTTCTCGGTGTACCTAAAAAACTCATGAAGCTAATTGAAATATGTTTAAGCGGAATCAGAGGGAAAGTCCGAATAGGCGGTAATGTATCCGAATCCTTCACGATTCGCGACGGTTTGAAACAGGAGGCGGGCTCTCCACGGTGCTCTTTAACTTAACGTTAGAGTAGTGCCACTTAAAAAAATTAACTTACATATAAGTAAACCATGATTGTAAGAAGCATATTGGTAAATTCACAAAACTTTCAACTTTAAGTGTTAAATTATTTGTCGACTTTTAAAAGTTGTAATTTCGTTTCCTGGTGAGGCGCATGACTGATATTTTTAAAGTTTTTCATTTTAATGCAAATAAGTGCGTCCTAATATATTTTATAGCACTGTGTGACCTAAATTCGCATTTATCGTACGCTTTTCCGTGGCATAAATGATCGATTACACCACTGTTGCTAACTTCACACCGTACCATTATAAACACTGTGGAATAAACACAGTTGCCACTAGTATCCTTATAAAGTAAATCAATTGCTAAAACAGCGCATATAAAATGTGGTGCTGATTGTGAATTTTTTCACTTAATGATTGATTTCCTGGTAAATACGCATGCCAAGTATCAGAGAATAATTATAGATCCTTAAAATAATGCTTCAAATTAAGAGGTTAGTTCAACGGATTGTATATGACAATTTGGCGCGTTTTTTGAATATTCAATCTGGAATTCAATTTAAAATTCAGCATTAATTTTTTTTTCATTATTAATATTATAAATTTATTAAAATTTAATTTAAATAATTTCAAGATAGGATAAATAAATATATTCAAATTAACTGTTAACAATAAACATTTATTATTTTTTCAAAAACAAAATATCTTATTTATATAAGGTTCTATTCAAACAATGTATACAGATTGACATTGATTATTAATTAACTAATGAATTTTGGTTAAATAATAATTAGTTTATACGATTTGTAATTTCCTTAATTTATTTTTTATGTTTTTTGGATTATATTTTTTTTATGCGTGGGGGCTCCGCCCCCCGAACCCCCCCGTCTCCACTCCCGGCCCGCCCCCCGAACCCCCCCGTCTCCACTCCCGGCCCGCCCCCGCACCCTGCACCCTCCCCTATGTCGATGGCAGGTTTATGTCACTCGTGCTACAATAGTATATTACGATACATGTACGCTCGGGCGCTAACTTCACGCGTGCCGTAGTAGGCCGTTTATGCCACTTGTATCGTACTATACTACTCGTATTAATAAGGACGCATCGAACGGCGCAGTCGATATTTCTATAAGACAACCAAAAATTGGTACTTTTTGGAAAAAGGCTATATTAGTATGGCTTAAAGAAATATCAGCTGCGCTGTTTGATTTACCCTTATTACAATATAACAGCTTAAAGGCGGGGGGTCACTAAGGCCGGGTTTTGACCCAAATTAGATTTGGGCCAAAAAATTCCTACAGTATCAAAAAAATTAAAAAATCAATTCCACCCTAAACGAACCAACCCCAGCCCACCTATTCACCCCCAGCCCACATATTCATCCCCAAACCCCTTCAAAAAATGAAAACTTCACCGCTTGTATACAGCATTTTTGGAAAGATTCGACACTGTCAAACTTGTATTTGCTTAATAAAGTACACTATGACCTTTCTATGAACTACCTTCACTCTTATTCACCATTTTTAGCCACCCCCCCCCCTTGAGGAGGGTGAAGGGGTGGTTTTATTAATGATTTATGTGCAGGGTGTGTAAATACAAAATATGTAAGCTTGATCACAAGACTTGACTAGGGTATCCTGGGGTTTTTGGGATCGCTGATTCCGAATCCGAGGTCCGTTGACCTCCATCACATCAGAGTCAAGGTCATTTGAAGGTCAAATCGTAAAAAAGCAGATAAAAAATCCTGAAAAATACATATATAAGTTTTTGGGAAGGTTGGTGGGGGTGAATAGGGGGGGGGGGGCGGAGGTGGTCCGTTTAGGGTGTAATTGACTTCTTATTTTTAGTAGACACAGTAGAAATTTTTTTCGAATTTTTTGGCTCAAATCTAATTTGGGTCAAATACCGGTCTTAGAAACCCCCCACCATTGTTGTTTTAATGTCAAAATAGTATATTACGATACAAGTGGCATAAACGGCCTATTACGGCACGGCGTGAAGTTAGCGCCCGAGCGGAGCTAGGGTGATATTTCACGTCGTGTCATAGGCCGTTTATGCCACGAGTATCGTATACTATTTTATAGCTCGTGTGACATAAATTCGCCATTTTTTATAATTAATGAATAAATCAATCATTAAGTGAAATAGTATATTACGATACATGTGACCTAAGTGGCCCATAATTGCACGGCGCGTAGTTAGCGCCCGAGCGTACATGTATCGTAATATACTATTGTAGCACGAGTGACATAAACCTGCTATCGACATAGGGGAGGGTGCAGGGTGCGGGGGCGGGCCGGGAGTGGAGACGGGGGGGTTCGGGGGGCGGGCCGGGAGTGGAGACGGGGGGGTTTGGGGGGCGGAGCCCCCACGCATAAAAAAAATATAATCCAAAAAACATAAAAAATAAATTAAGGAAATTACAAATCGTATAAACTAATTATTATTTAACCAAAATTTATTAGTTAATTAATAATCAATGTCAATCTGTATACATTGTTTGAATAGAACCTTATATAAATAAGATATTTTGTTTTTGAAAAAATAATAAATGTTTATTGTTAACAGTTAATTTGAATATATTTATTTATCCTATCTTGAAATTATTTAAATTAAATTTTAATAAATTTATAATATTAATAATGAAAAAAAAATTAATGCTGAATTTTAAATTGAATTCCAGATTGAATATTCAAAAAACGCGCCAAATTGTCGTATACAATCCGTTGAACTAACCTCTTAATTTGAAGCATTATTTTAAGGATCTATAATTATTCTCTGATACTTGGCATGCGTATTTACCAGGAAATCAATCATTAAGTGAAAAAATTCACAATCAGCACCACATCTTATATGCGCTGTTTTAGCAATTGATTTACTTTATAAGGATACTAGTGGCAACTGTGTTTATTCCACAGTGTTTATAATGGTACGGTGTGAAGTTAGCAACAGTGGTGTAATCGATCATTTATGCCACGGAAAAGCGTACGATAAATGCGAATTTAGGTCACACAGTGTTATAAAATAATATATGATATGTTAATAAGGGTAAATTGGACGTCAAAGTTGATATTTCTTTAAAACTTTTTATTTTAGCCTTTTTAAAAAAAATACCAGATTTTAGTAGTCTTATAGAAATATCGACTGCGCCGTTTGATGTATCCTTATTAAAATATCGAGACTAATTTCTTTGTATTAAGGGGACCAGCCAGAGTTAAACTCGATTAACGAACATTCTTTTATGAGCCGATACAAATTTCTCCTTTAAAAGCAACCATTCGAAAAAAAATTTTAATATAAATACTTGATAATATCTGTAATTTTACCGATGTAAATGCTCCTACGTGACACAAGATATTCCCATTGTCAATACTACATTTATTGGCGAAACTTTGCGGCGTGTACGTTTCTAGTTGACACGATGAACAACAACAAAATTTCCGACTCTTTTTGGTATATGAGCAAATCCCCAGAATCGGCGTTCCTCAAACATACAAAATTTTAATAGTATTTGAAGATCGTACTCGATTACTTGTCAAGGCACACACTTGTCCATTAATGGAGGTCTACTGTACTGTATACCAATATCTAACAATATCCACAAAAAATATTAACTAAACTGGATGCGCGCACTGTTTACAGATGTAATGTTTTTTTCGTGTTTAACTCAGGCTGGCTCCCATTAAACAAAAAAATTAAGCTTTGGTTCAGTGATGTACCTCATCAGGAAATTAAATTAGAGCTCTTAGAAGACGACAAAAAACTAACACCCAAAGTTAAAAATTTTGTGAAGTTGCCCATATATTCACGTTAAACCTATCTTTAAGATTAAAAGCATAGAAATCATCAATACAACTTCTCCCGTTAGAGCAAAACTCTAAAGCTTTCTCAACGTGACACTTTTAATATTAGATAACTTTACGTGTTTATAGTTACTTTTATGATATTGAAAAAGCGGGCGAGTTTTTCCTCCGCTCTCTGATTTTGTCCAAGGAAGACGAACTAGAATTCTTCCACATTTACTCCCACAAACGTCATGATTCGCCAGTATCCTCGTTTACTCTCTTTCGGAGTTTCAAGGGAATTCTATCTCGTTTCGCGAGTAAAAAAGAGAGAAGCGAGAGTGCGAGGGGAAGTCGATTGACATCGAGTGGTCACTTTACTTTTGGAAAATGAAGCGATTCAACTCGCTGCCTGCGTCTTGGGTACTTTATCGTTTTCTGTCTGTCGGACGAAGAAGAAGAAAGTCGAGTAAGCGGAAACGCTGACGCAAAAATTATTGGAATAGTCGAACAACTGTTCGGGAAATTGGATTGTTTAGATTACAAGTAGGTAATATCTAATAGTATAAGGTACTCTGTATGTTAAAGAGAAGTAGTTTACAGACTGAAAACAAAATTATAAACTGGAATTATAATTTCTCAATCGCAGATATTCTTATTTAAAGAAAAACTCAGTAAAATTTAATATTTGTTCTCGTTCTTTTTTATTTAATTTTAATGTTTAAATACTGATTATGCTTATTGATCATTTATCCATAAAGTTATAAAGCAAAATTTTGAAATCATTAATGCAGAGTAAATACACTTGTTTATAAATTCTTCTTCTTTTAGTTTCTAAAGTACTCCTGTTTAAGATACAATGTTACTTACGGTATATTTTATTTTATGTTTTAAAACCTATTACTTTCGAAGAAAATATCGTAAAATAATTTAAATAATAGGAAATGAAAGTTGATCAAGGGGCGCGGTAGCACCACGATGGCAAGTTATGATTCACTTTAAAATGCTACCAAAATATTTTTTTCAAATTAACTTCAAGAATAGTTATGAGCGATTGAAACGAAGGTTAAAGTAGATTTAAAATTTACATTGATTTAAATCAAACAATTTTCAAACTTTATTTCAATCGCTGGTAAATTTTGTTGAAGTTAATTTTAAAAAACTATTTTGATAGCATCTGAAAGATAATAAAATCAACTTTTATTTCCTTTTTTCAAATTATTTAACGTTTTTTTTTTCTTTGAAAGTTATACGTTTTAAAACAAAAAATAAAATAAACGTATTTAAATATAAACATGTTTGTAGGCGCTAAACTTTTTAACATTACTATACACTACAGATCTAATCTATTTGGAATATTCATTTCGTTTTAGAACGTCTATATAAATGCAAAAGATCTTCCATAAGATAACATATATAAGAGTGCTATTTTATTTTCTTTAATAGTCTGATCACGTCCACCGATAAACATTCCAAGAGTTTATATTACTACTGTTAGTAAATCATAAATCAATAGTGAAAAAACTGTCTATCAGACAGAAACCACAATATTATTAATTTTCCTTTCTTTTTTTTCATAGTACTTTCGTCAAAACCTAATTATTCATTTTTACTATACAGCAAAAAACCAACCTCTACTCAATAAAGAATCATAAATCACCCACGATCCGAAGGAAAAGTCATGAATATATCATAGCAGTAGATCTCGACCTAACGTTATACATACGCAAATCCCTTACTTCCACCGCACGGAGTCACGGACGCACGCAGATACGCACGCACGCACACACCCATATGCACAAACAAACAAACAAACAAATAAATAAACAAACAAACAAACAAACAAACAAACAAACAATCATACAAGGAAACAAACACACACATACGCACACATATACAAACACAACCAAAAAACAAACACACACTTACGCACACATGTACACACACGCACACATATGCACATATACACGCACATGCACACACACACGCACGAGCGCTCACACACACACATACGCACACACACACATCCATACAGACATTTTCTAAAAATAGTGTATTTTGATTCCTGATGTCTCAAAACATGTTTCTATAATGATTTTAGATATATTATATATGATTTTACAACGGACATACAACGGATTTTTTTAGAAGTTTCTTATTAGAACTCCCCACGTTATATAATATGTTTTTATGTTAAATAATTAAAACAATTTTTTTTATCAAAACAATGATTTCTCTTTGAGAAAACAAAATTTTGAAAAATGCTGTATACGTATTTGTTACTGTATACTTTTTCAATCCGTTTCTGTTTTCTAGTGGTTTTTCGATTTTTGAGTTTTAGTTTTTCGAATTTTTTGATACCTAAAGAAATAATATCATCAATTGAGTGATAATGCATTTGAAAGAGCATGAAATTACCTATCTTGTTCAACCAGAAATTTTGAATAAGCTATTTCCCTTGTTTTGTTATTCACGAAATCGTCATTCTTTTTCAATCGGTTATACCGTGTAAAGTGAGCCCGAAAAAGTTTGTTGTTCGAAATAAAGAATATGTATGAATTGAAGACATTGCAATTAGTTTCAGAATATACTTTGGACTTTCATTAATGATACTTAAAAGTTTTAACCTTTTTAATTAAATAGAACCACTTTTAATTTTGAATATAATAAATAAATTAATTTGGGCTCACTTTACCCCATACTCGGGTAGTAATTAAAACTTACTTTTGTTAACAGAAAAAATTCTTATTTTTATTTAACTACATGTTTTAATGTGTTATATCGTCCAAGACCCACTTTGCCCCGAGTACGTATCATTTGCGGAGTAGCATACTATTAAGGAATGGTTCGAATAAATTGCAAATTTCAGCTACTGTTTTTCCCCTTAAATGTTCTAGAATTCAGTACATGTTTTGGTATAGTTGAATATGAGCAATATTTATAGATATTATGAAATGTTTAAGAAAGACCAAAATCATCTCAAGTACTTCGAAAGTGTTATAATTTTTTAATTTTAAAACAATGAACATAAATGCAAGTTTACTTTATCATATAGTTGTAGACTTTTAAAATGCATATTCTGAACACTAAATTTAATAACAATAATAGAAAATCAAAAAGCTCTCTTTACCCCAAGGTTCGCTTTACCCCGGTCTTCCGTAAGAAGGAAAATTTAAATAAAAAGTAAGATAATTAGGAATATGGAGAAGAATATTCTGTAAAATCTTTTTGTAAAAAGAAAATCGGTTTTTAGTCAGCTACAAATACTGGAGTACGAGGGTAGTTCAATAAGTCTTTAGAATAAAGTATAAAAACAATTTTATTTGGGTAAATTTTTTTTTATTTTTCAACATAATCTCCTTGGAGCTCTATACACTTGGTCAATCGCATTTTAAGTTTTTTTAATCCTTCAGAAAAGTGCGTTTTCGGAAGTTCCTCAAAATAAGCACTTACAGAGGCAATGACGTCTTCGTTGTCTGTAAATCTCTGTCCACCGAGCCATTTTTTCAAGTTTAGAAATAAGAAAAGTCACTGGGGGCTAAATCTGGTGAATACGGTGGGTGTTCGACCAGTTCGAATTTTAGTTCTTCAATTTTAGCCATTGAAACGAAGCATGTGTGAACTCGGGCGTTGTCGTGATGAAAGAGAATTTTTTTTCTCGCCAAATCTGGTCGTTTTTTTTTAATTTCTTCTTTCAGCTGCTCTAATAATGATGCATAATACTCACCAGTAATTGTTTTACCCTTTTCCAAGTAGTCAATAAGTATAATTCCACGTGCATCCCAAAAAACTGTAGCCATAACCTTACCAGCTGACTTTACGGTCTTTGCCTTCTTTGGAGCTGGTTCGCCTGTGGAAATCCACTGTTTGGATTGTTCCTTTGTCTCAGGAGTGTAGTGGTGTATCCATGTTTCATCCACAGTCACAAATCGACGAAAAAATTCCTCAGGATTCCGACTTATGCGCGCCAAAAGAGCCTCAGAGGCGACCACTCTATTGCGTTTATTCTCAGCTGAGAGCAAACGCGGCACCCATCTTGCCGATAGCTTTTTCATGCCTAATTTTTCATGTAAAATTGAAACAACTGCACCTATAGATATCCTTGTGGCCTCAGCTAACTCACGTACTTTTAATCTTCTATCCTTCAACACCATATCGTGGATTTTATTGATGATTTCGGGAGTAGTTGCTTCTACGGGCCTTCCTGAACGTGGTTCGTCACTTATTGATGTACGACCACGCTTAAATTCATTTACCCAGTTATAAACCGTTGCTAAGGCAGGGGCAGATGTGCCATGAACTGAGTCCAATTCATTTTTTATCTCATATGGAGTTAAACCCTTTAAATGAAAATGTTTAATTACCGCTCTGAACTCGTTTTTTTCCATTTTTCTTAACAAGCAATTTTTTTTTTCAATTGGTTATAAAAACACGTAAACTCAGAAGATGTGGACTGTGACTGCACCATATATCTAGTCGGGAGTGGTGCTGACTGAAAACAGATGATTTGGAGCGATTCGCGCGACATCTGTTGGTCATTCTAAAGACTTATTGAACTACCCTCGTATATCGGCAGCATTAGATCTGAAACTTTCCAAAACGGAAGCTTTTTATTATCTCTTGAACGAGTTATTTGCCCAGATCACAACGACCATTATATTTTGGGCTATTTGAAGTAATGTCTTTTTTTATTTATTTTTATCGCTTATATCTCAAGAATGGCACGGTCATATTTCATCAAACAAAGCTCAGTTTTTCGTTTTTAAATGAAGAGTTTTTTTGCATGTTAGAAATATTATTATCAATTTAGTGTAAATGCATTAAAAAGAGCATAAAATTATCTACGTTTTACAACCGCAGATTTTGGATAAGCTTTTTCCGTTCTTTTGTTATACACGAAAACGTAATTTTCAGTATAATGTAGTTTGAGGAAGGTGAGTGCCAATGAATTGGCAGCGGTTTTTGATATTCATTTGGTCTCTTTGTTTGGCTATAATACAACCTTGCATATTTGTAGCTCTGCCGCAAGGTTTTGGGAGACAAACTGATCGGATTAGAGTTTTTGAGATTTTATAGTGTTCAAAATACATATAACTAGGATATGAGTGTAGGAATTTAAAGACCAAAATTATTGGCAAAGTTATAGCCTATTTAAGCTTGAATGATTGATTTTTTTTATTTTTATCATAAAATACGGCTTAAATGGCTATAACTTTTGCCAATAATTTTGTTTTCTAAATTCCCACACTCATAACATAATTATATGTAGTTTGAACACTGTAAAACCTCAAAAACCCCAATGCGGTCAGTTTGACTCCCAATACCTTGCGGTAGAGCAAGAAATATACAACGTTTGGATTATAGCCAAACAAAGAGACCTCACAACGATAACAAAAATAAAAAAAAATATTTTTTCATTATATTTTGCGCGTTGATCAGTAATGAGTAATGAATTGACAATTATCAAAGGTCAACTAGAGCTCTCGAAATTTTCGCGGACGGCTTTATGCGAATCGAGCCACGTTGTCTGGTTCAATTGCCAGTAGAAGATCGCACGGGGTTCATATCTCTCTCTCTCTCTCTATCTCTCTCTCTCTCTCTCTCTCTCTCTCTCTATCTCTCTCTCTCTCTCTCTCTCTCTATCTCTCTCTCTCTCTCTCTCTCTCTCCCTCTCTCTCTCTCTCTCTCTCTTTTATACGACTTTTGTGAAAATTTGTTGAAAATAAAATTTTCATAAAATTCAGACTAAGTGTAGATTTTTTAAAATCTTGTTTGAATATTAATGACAAATTCAAAAGTGACGTTAAAAAGATCTATCAAAATCTTAATTTTATAAACTTTTTTAAACAAAGTTGCCAAAAGAGCGGTCCGGTATAGCGGTTCCTTTTTGAGACATACAAAGAAGATCATTTTAACGATCGTGTCGAATTTCAAAAGTATAAAGATCATAAAATCGAAAATCTCTAATTTCTAAAATACCGAAGCGCAGCATTTAAACTAATACTAGATTCATTTTTTTGCAAATCAAAATATCGAAATTAGAAATCGATAATTCGATATTTCTTCCTGGATTCGATATATCGCGATGGATTTTAATATAAGGGATACAAATATATATATATATATATATATATATATATACGCTGTAGAAACATAAAAAATATTCCAATTATGCTGTTAATAACTGACTTCTCGATATATAAGCGAGTTCATTAAACCGGAGTCAACTGTATATGGAAATAATATAATTTCGGTTATATGGAGTTCTACAAAATGTAATTTGTTTATTCTAACAATAGTTGTATTTTGCTGTTGAAAATATGATTTTTCTTGCTTTCAATTTCGATTTTAATTGCAGAATTGTTTATTTGAATTATTGAATTTTAAAATATTGCCCCAAGGGCTGAGTTAATATTCTACATATCGGTACCTTTTTAATCGTAGTTGTTTGTTACTGCTGCATATATTATACTTTTATTATTACACTCTGGTTCGCAGCAATAGCATGTATTTTTTCTTTAACTTATTCTTTTCGACATACTTCTTTAAATTTCAATGGAATTGATAACATTTTATGTTCATAGAAAATGTCTCTATTCATGCATACATTGTAAAACTGATAACATACAGAATGGATAGAAAACTTTATTTGATTTGGTTCATGGAACATTTGGAGCATTCGATTGATGAATTTGTCAAATCATCTAAACTTCGTATCAGACTGCACCTATGTAGATGCACGTTTCGAATTCGCCTATGAAAGTATAGGTGGTTTACTCAAAACATTATCTTAATTATTAATATACATTTAGAAAAAATGGTGTTTAAAGTTATAAACAACTTTATTACATGTTGTACTCTATACATTATTTAATTAAATCATTTTCGCGAACGGAAAAGTTTGCATTTTGCTTAAATCTCTGTGGTGAGCAAATTATACGAAATTTAAATGGATAATTGTTTTTAATTACTGAAGTGCTAGTCTAGAAACTTTTCATTAGGATTACGATTTTAAAATATAGTTTCAAATGAAGTTAAAAGTTTCACATTTAGCATTCGTCATAAAACGAATGTAATGAAACAATCGAAATTATTTATAATAGAAATAATATCTCTCTTAAAAATCTGAATTTATATTCATTCATATTTTTTGAGTATATTTTGAATGTAGGGATAACGACACCTTTAAAAAAGTGGTAGCAAATATTATTGGAGAGCCTTTGAACAAAATAAATAAAAAGTTTTGACAAATATAATTTATAAAAATTTATTAGAATGTCACGGATTAGTTTCATATTATTATTCTTTTCCCCATGTACCATACTTATATTAGACCACATATTAATTTCAGTTCATCAGAAAGTCCTTTGCAAGACAAAGACTCCGAAAAAAATTAAAAGGTATAGCCCTAATAAGAGCAGCCCCTCATCGAAACCTTGAGACCCTGAATAAACCCCCATTTGAGATAAACGTCCACAACATCGCGCCATAACATATATCTATATCTTCATCCACGTAAGCGCTTTGCGGAGAGAAGCTTCAGCAAATCTGCTGGATATATCTCGCATCGTCTCCACAACAACACGCTATATATTTATGCGTATACGGTAAAGGCCAAGCCGCCGTCATTATGTATAACCCTCATCCTGCTCCTGTATATATATATAATCCGTAACGAGGTGACAAAGTGTCGGCGGGTGACTTCCTCTCTTCATTCTTCGTATAATCTCGAAGAAACAGAAGCGTTCGTAAATCCTCATCATGTAATAGAAAAGTCAGAGTCTCAACGGGTGCGAGATTCCGAGCATCGATCGGAGAGCTGCTGCAGGCAAGCTAGCAGACAAGCAAGAGTAGACTACTCGAGAAATATAAAGAGACTGGGTATAACAGCATACTGGATATACTGTTTTGAAAGAGACGAAATTTATTGTACCGCGTCTCAATTAATTTCTCCATTATTATAGATTAAATCCCTTACTATCGAAGTAACCTATTTAACCAACATAATTGTTTAGATCACAAAAAAAATGAATTTAAAATAAACATAAAGCTCTAAACTCAAGGATTGTCAAGGTGGTGAGAAGAGCCCTCCAATGTGGAATTGTCGTACTATTAATGGACAATTTCAGTAGAAAATGCCTTAAGCTACTACACGGAGAGAAACAATGTTATGATTCTTATTAATAAAGAATGAATTTTAACTCTTTTCTGTTGTAATGTTTGGACATACTTGTATTTTATCAATTTATACTATCTAATATAGTAATTTTCTAAAATATTAAATAGTAATTTTAAAATTCACATTTATACAAATTTCTTTTCAATCTAATATTTCCCTGATTGTTATTTATTCTAGATATTATATTTTTCATATTTGTACACATTAATTTTAAATAAAATTATTTTTACCGAAAATACCGACCTCGTGAAGATTTCAACCGGCGACTCTCAGCTCCTGAAGCGGATGCTCTACCTACTGCGCCATCGTAATCCTTGTTTATACTATACTTCCAATCATCCTTATCAGTTACACTAGGCTTTGATTTCATTTTCGCTTATCTTGTCAACATTAATTAAGTAATGATATACTTATTCATTGTTGCAGCTCTAATTAACTTGCATTTATTGATATAATGAAAAAGATCTTATATCATCGAATTCAAATTATCGTGGTTAGTTGCAAAAGATTACGTATAAGTTTTAGAGGTTAGATTTTTTTAGTCAAGACGGTTTACTAAAATATTTACGAGAATTTAATACGTAAGTACGTAAAATTTACTAAAAAAATATAGTATTTCAAACATATAATAAATATTACTATAATTTCAAGTACTTCTTGCTATAATATTCAGCACAAATTATTACAGTTTTGTGTAAATTCTATAAATGACAGTTTTTACTGAAGAAGATAGTAAAATTTCATATGCTTTAATTACAGAATATCATATACGTTTAACAATATACTGCTACAAAATACAGTAAAAAGCATTAGAATGAGAGTAAATTCCACCATTTCTTCATAAAATAGTAATTTTCGTACAGTAAATAGTAATTTTTAATACATCTCTTCTCTCTGTATACCTGAATCTTTGAAGGCACTTTCCACCACTCTTCGCTAGGGTGAGAGGATCGAATTGTTAAGTACGAGGGTAGTTCAATAAGTCTTTAGAATAAAGTATAAAAACAATTTTTTTTTGGGTAAATTTTTTTTTATTTTTCAACATAATCTCCTTGGAGCTCTATACACTTGGTCAATCGCATTTTAAGTTTTTTTAATCCTTCAGAAAAGTGCGTTTTCGGAAGTTCCTCAAAATAAGCACTTACAGAGGCAATGACGTCTTCGTTGTCTGTAAATCTCTGTCCACCGAGCCATTTTTTCAAGTTTAGAAATAAGAAAAGTCACTGGGGGCTAAATCTGGTGAATACGGTGGGTGTTCGACCAGTTCGAATTTTAGTTCTTCAATTTTAGCCATTGAAACGAAGCATGTGTGAACTCGGGCGTTGTCGTGATGAAAGAGAATTTTTTTTCTCGCCAAATCTGGTCGTTTTTTTTTAATTTCTTCTTTCAGCTGCTCTAATAATGATGCATAATACTCACCAGTAATTGTTTTACCCTTTTCCAAGTAGTCAATAAGTATAATTCCACGTGAATCCCAAAAAACTGTAGCCATAACCTTACCAGCTGACTTTACGGTCTTTGCCTTCTTTGGAGCTGGTTCGCCTGTGGAAATCCACTGTTTGGATTGTTCCTTTGTCTCAGGAGTGTAGTGGTGTATCCATGTTTCATCCACAGTCACAAATCGACGAAAAAATTCCTCAGGATTCCGACTTATGCGCGCCAAAAGAGCCTCAGAGGCGACCACTCTATTGCGTTTATTCTCAGCTGAGAGCAAACGCGGCACCCATCTTGCCGATAGCTTTTTCATGCCTAATTTTTCATGTAGAATTGAAACAACTGCACCTATAGATATCCTTGTGGCCTCAGCTAACTCACGCACTTTCAATCTTCTATCCTTCAACACCATATCGTGGATTTTATTGATGATTTCGGGAGTAGTTGCTTCTACGGGCCTTCCTGAACGTGGTTCGTCACTTATTGATGTCCGACCACGCTTAAATTCATTTACCCAGTTATAAACCGTTGCTAAGGCAGGGGCAGATGTGCCATGAACTGAGTCCAATTCATTTTTTATCTCATATGGAGTTAAACCCTTTAAATGAAAATGTTTAATTACTGCTCTGAACTCGTTTTTTTCCATTTTTCTTAACAAGCAATTTTTTTTTTCAATTGGTTATAAAAACACGTAAACTCAGAAGATGTGGACTGTGACTGCACCATATATCTAGTCGGGAGTGGTGCTGACTGAAAACAGATGATTTGGAGCGATTCGCGCGCCATCTGTTGGTCATTCTAAAGACTTATTGAACTACCCTCGTATATGTTTTTCTTATGATTTAAGCCATTATATCCAAATCGCGAAAAAAGTTTTTAAAACAAAATACAAAGTTTTCTACTACGTTAGAAAAATGTAAGAAAACGGCGAAATGTCTGCAATGTCGATAAAATTAAATACTGTATTTCAAGTGCCTTTTACACTCATCTTCAGGTCAAAACATATAAGTTTAAATATAATACGCATATAATTATATTCATCCTTACAACTAAATACTTATCAAGGCTGCATCTTGAAATCCTCTGGATAACTACTAGAGTCCCTTCTTAACATACAAATAAGAGTAGACACTAAGTGGATCAAAGAAACTGAATGTCATTAAATATTAAAATTTCTTGACATTTTTTGCTACTTATATTGTTGATTTATACAAGAACTGTAATAGAGCGATTTTGGAGTCATTTAGATTATTGCAATTTACTATTTCTAAAAATCATTAGATTTAGCTAGTTATGCAACACAATTATTCTTTAGGTATAGTTAATAAATATAAATGCTTCTGTATTATTCTCAAGCGTAATTCACGATACATTCTAGTAAATATAAAGTTTAGTATTCCATCAGTTTCTCCTATCAGAGATGCGAACAGAGTAACGAGGGCTGCTGAGATGATCTGAGCTTCTCGCTCTTCCGCCTCCATTAACGATGAAAATAATTCGGTGTGCGCAACTATTCAGCGCAAGACTTTTTCAACGAGGCTTCATTATTCACCGCAACCTCGATAAATGGAGTGGAAAATTAGCATCCTCTGTGTGCTGTCTTTAGCGGAAGTTGAACAATGATATATCTATCTGCGATTTATGAATGATGTAATGATTCTTTTCGGGGGTTTAATTTTCTGTTTTTATTAAGATGCGATGTTGTTATTCTTTGATAGTGTTGAAAAGATTATGAAGAAGCGTTGATAGTAAAAGTATTGAATTGAGAAACATAAAATTAGGTTAATGACAATAATTGGGTATAAACGATATTGATTTTAAGTGGAATCTATATCGCGGTAAAGTAAACAAGTAAACAAACGTAGGACGGGCACTGTTAAACTTTCTTTCTTTGTTTTGAATATAAAACAAATATTTTATTGCTTAACAGATTTTTTAGAATTGCTTATATTTATGCTGCTTTATAATTTGTTTAAATTTAAACCAATTAAATTTAAACCTAAATTATTTCTTCCAATTTAACATACATCATCATCCACATCATTGAAATCTTAACTGAAAATATCAACCCAAAATTGTTCCGCGCGAGGCACTCACCTCGGCCAAAACTACTCAACCTAAATTGAGGCAAAAATGCAGTCGATAATCGATATGCGCGAATCATAAGATTCTCATCTCATTATCAGCCCTTCCAGACGGGAAAAAAATCAACCAGACCGCTTAGAGCCAGACAAAAATTTTTTGTCCCGTCACAATGCTCCGACCCACTTACACACGAATAAGCTTTGCGAATCCAGCAGCTGTACCACAAACCTCCATTAACGTGGTAAAATGAAGTGTCGTAACACTATTCAAGAAATCATTGTGCAAAAAATAAACCAAGTCAGATTTCGACCGCAGGTAGCAGAGGACCGATGTCAACGAAATGGCGGTGATAAATTTCTGTGTAGGGGATATATCAAGAGGGAAATAGTCCAGATGTATGTGCGGATGTATACGTGTAATAGTAACATTTCAGCTAGATATATGAGCACGTGCCATAAATTCGCGATTGCTTTATATAGACACTCCATGCCTCTTTAACATGTGCTGCTCACGTAGGCATAGTAATAAAAATTGACTTTGTGTGGTTTTTCGTGACGGAGTAAGAATGTTCGAATTGACAATATATGCTTAAATAATATATTTTATAATTGAAGCTTAAATGAAAATAGATGAGTGAATTATTAATTGAATAAAATATGCTGAAATGACTTTGAAGCATTGATGAAATAAAGTGAATGGATTTTATTAATTTTAGGCATACTGAAATTTATTTTTAGCACGTATTTTTTACTATATGGAATAAAATATTTTTATAAAAATATTAACTTTAACCAATTAGTTATTGGTTTAATCAATAAGTTTAACCAATTGTTCTACAAACTTTGATCAGTGACAAGGAATAAGATACTTTTTTATTTAGCATGTGAATCGCATTATTTCTAAATTAACACGTTAATGTCGTATGGTATATTTTTGTACCATAAGATTTTAGCGTTTTTTAGATTTCTGCGTGATACATTTGAAATTTTGCAAATCTAATAGCTGGATCCGATCAAAGTGGACTATTTCCGATGTCGTATAATGGGCCTAAGTTACTTTTGGTTTTATAAAAACCCAGAAAACTAAAAAATTGAAAAAATGTTGTTTTGCAAAAATCCTCTAGTTAAGGAAGCAGGTCTGAGTAAAACCCAAAAATAGACTTTTTCTTCACGAGTCCACAAAACTTTTTATGTTTTGTACTATCAAAACACAGTATTATCCTAAATTTTACCGTTGTAAAACCTCAAAATCTTGCTCCAACGCGTCACAATAAACAATTATTTTCAATACTATATTTATTAAAGGAACTTTGATCCTCACACGACGCGAGGTGACACGATGAACGAAAATTTTTTTTTACGGTTATTCGACTTCTTTTGACACGTATTACAAAAAGAGCGGAGCACTTTTACGTTAAAATTTTTTTTATTATTCTTTTCGGAGTTTTAATCAATTTATTTAAAATATTTAAAAAAAATTTCAAAAAAATGATTGGACTCCGAAAAAAAATAATAAAAAAATTTTTAACGTTAAAGTGGTCCCTCGTTTTGTAGTATATATCAATAGGACTCGAATAACCGTCGAAAAGAAAATTTTCGTTCATCGTGTCAACTCGAATCGTGTGAGGATCAAAATTCCTTTAATAAATATGGTATTGAAAATATTGATTTATTTTGACGTGTAGGATCAAGATTTTGAGGCTTTACAACGGTAACATTTAAAATAGTATTGTGTTTTGACAGTAAACAAATTTTCAGAATGATTTCTTTTTAACATAAAAAGTTTTGTGGACTCATGAAAAAAAAGTCTTTCATGGGTTTAACCCAGGCCTGCCCCCTTAAGGGCTAAAACGCATTTCTAAATTATATTACGAAATTTCTTAAAAATTTTTTTGGGTCTGGTCCTTAAAATGTTAAAAACAATCGTTATTATTGTATTTTTATGAATATAACAATTTTTTATAATGTAATAAAGATAAATCACCATAAGGCACCCTCATATATCATTCTTCACAAGATACCAAGTACCGCGTATAGCAAATCAATCAATCAAACTCCATTTATACTCTTCAAAATAAACCCCAATACTCGACCAATCTACCAACAACCCATGGCTTTCAATACACCGCCCTAAGCACAAAGCAATAAATAACCAACTGCCGACAGTGTCTTGTGAAAATTTCAGCGGATTTACCGTTCATATTTCGTGGGCCGTATCGACAAGTACAACTAGCGCGAGCTGGGAGAGCAGCCTGAGTCGCACTTGGCGGAAGCCGTCGATGCAGGCCGAATTTGAGAAACGTGCGCTAGCGCTTCGGCCTGTCACGGTCTACACCAAGAATGCCGAGATCCAATTATCCATTTCATTACGGCCTGCGCGCGGATAACGAGGGGCCGTGAGGCTCGCTACTTGTTCGCGACCGCGTTTGAAGCGTGCACTCGTTCACGACTCGAAACCACCGCTGCGATCTAAGAGCCTTGAGGGCTCGGAGGGGTAATGATTACTTCATTCTTTTTTATTTTTCGTAGGTTTAGTTTCTATGGAAATGCAAGAATTAAGAATTCAAACTAAAAGTTTTAAATGGATAAATTTAATAGTTACTATGATAACGTAAGTATATCTTGGTAGCTATAGCGGTCATTATTTAACATTTTAACCCTTTCCAGTATTCATTCTAATAGTCATACTTATAGAAGAACGATGAAATCAAAAATTTTGTCTCTAGAAACAATTAGAAATCTCTGCGTAATCGATTCTTATCAAGATACAGAACATTGGGACTATATTAATATAACTTATATTCATGAGTATATATATCCTAGGCTCGAGAAAGACCATGACCATTACTTAAAATTTTTTCAACTAGAAAAAGCATCATATACGAAAACAAAAGATCTTGATGAGATGCGAAAATTGGTTTCAAAAGGTTGAAAAACTGCGATACGATAAATAATATTCATGTAGAAAAATGTAATTTACGAAAAATTGACGATAATGCCTTGATTTTACATATTCATAGAATTTTGAGTCACGATAGTCTTATTCTGGATGTGCGATATATACGTAGATATACATAAATAATATAAGAAATGGCATTTTTTAACCACTTCAATTTCATATGTAGACCATTATAAGTATAAATTCACTTCGTAAGTTGTATAGGTATTATGGTTATATTTAATTCAGATCTAAAAGAGTTCATATGCAATCGTAAGAAAACCGCAGCCAATTAATTGGCTATTAGCTTCCTTAAATTAAAGAAACTGTTCCAGTATGAATTCTTTTGTTTTAATTAATTATTTTAAAAATCATGCAGAATTATAATATGAACTATAGATACTATTTTTTACTAAAATAACGCGTATTTTGGTCACAAAAGGACATATTTTCGCTCCAACGGCCTACAAGACGAAACTACGGGTGCTAGGCATCAGTCTGAGGTACCAGAAAGTATTTCCTGAATCCTAATCGAAAACCACTTCCCACAGGTTGAAGACTCTCCTTTATTCAACATGTTGTGGTTAGTAAAATATATCTATAAATGTGTTTTTCCTTCCTCAAAGAGACAGCTTTGTGAAAGTAAACAAGAAACTTTTGTTTAAATCATGTTAGAAATATGTTTTGAGACTTAAGAAATCAAAATACAATATTTGTAGAAAATGTCTGTGTGGATGTCTATGTGTGAGTGTGCGTGTGCGTGTGCGTGTACGTGTACGTGCGTGTGCGTGTGTGCGTGGATCAGCATTACTCTGCATATACACAATGAAACTTAATGTTTCGGGGCTTCTTGTTTTTCTTAAAGGAAGGCGTCACAATACATTATTTTATTTTTTAATGTTTTTGATTTTTGTAGCAGTTTTTCGATTTTTGGGTTTTAGTTTTTCGGGTTTTCAGTTGTGAAGAACCAACTGTTGTAGCTATATACTGCTAGTATCAGCAAAGTTGAGAGATATTGAATGTAGCAAAAGTAAAGTTAAGTGTATGACGCGTAGGGTGCATATATGAGCACAGCAGTGCAACAGCATGTGTGGTAGCGAGAGTGTATGTATGCTGCAGATTATGCCCAATGGTCTCGTCATCCAGTACAAGTGTAGCGTCGATTTTAGTATATAGTGTAGCGATTGCATAGCTACGCGACAGCTTATGCAAAGTGTGAGTTGCGTAAATGTGCACTAATCCACAAAATGATAGACACACGGGAGCACGAAAGCACCACTGACAATTGGTGAAAGCGCGCCAAAACTGCCGATCGCGGAAGAGAAGCGCGCGAATCTTTCGCGAGCACTAAGCGTCGTTACAGTGGTGTTTCCTCGGCGTGTAGCCGCCCGCCATGACTTGAGCTCGGGGATAAAATATAAGAGAGAAAATTGAGCACCACTGCCCTTTTTCCTGTTCGACGCGCAACACAACCCGTCCGAAATTTTGAATTTCTCATGAACATCCACGATTTATTCACACACACAAGAAACAGATTATTTAAAAGTTTTCAAAGTTTTATGCATTTTATGCCCAGAGTTTCGTTCAAGAAAATGTCAGTGAAATTATAATTTTTATAGCGTTTTTAGTGGTAAATGAAAGCACTGTATTCACAGTACATAGAAGCAAAGTCAGTAAGCATATAGCTAATATAGCAGTATAAAATGGTAAAGCGTTTTTAACGTAGCGATGCACTGCGAACAAGCGAAGCACACTGTTAATTAGCAAAAGCGACAGCAAAGCGTATGTTATTGCACTAGCCCTAGCACTGATGAGAAGCGATCATATGCGGCAACATATGAAATAAGCAATAGTGAAGCATTCTGCGAACCAGTACCAAATCCGCGTTCGTTTACCGCGTGATCGAAGCGATGGATGACCTCCAAAGGATAGCAGAAGGACCAAATGTTGCGTGTTGTGGTAGTCTGCAGGATTGTGCTGATAATAAGGTCGCATAAATAATAAGCACTTAATTACATGGTGCAATAACAATTATATATTAACAACTAGCGCACGAAGCGCTCGCTATTAAGCTCCTCCGCTCCTGTCATCGTACGGCGATGCAAGGCATGCAAAACGTTTCGCGTTTTGCGTTAGAGGCACGACCGAACTCAGCTCGCGCTTCGCGCTCGCTTGCTTTACCGGTGCTCCCGCTGCGCGTTCGCTTGATTGCCTGACACTATTATCTGTTTGTATTTAGTAAAAAAAAAATACTATCGTGTTTAAGTGGTCGTACTTTGGATATAAAAATTTTATTGAAAAGGGGACATCTTTAAAAAAATTTAAGATCGATTGGGCGTGCTGCAACCCAATTGTTATTAAATGATGTATATGAAAAATCGTTTTTTAGGCTGTTTCTTGTGTAAAAGCATTTTTAAAAAACTTATTTGCTACCATAAAAAGTTGTGTTTTTTAGATCTACTACTGTTTCATTAAATTTTTTTATGTAAAATGCATATCTGCAAAGTTTTATAGTAAAAAACTGCATTTTTCGATGTCAAAAATCGTTTTTGGACTATTAACTTGATTTAAAAGCATTTTCGCGTCTTCGTGCCAAGATATAAGTTATATTTTTCAAAGATCTACAACTTTTTTTTTTAGTAACAAATAAGCAATAATAGGTGTAAATATGGCGAAGCAATTCATATGATGGTCGCAACGTCTCTGTTGTAAGCAGCGGGCTAGAGACGCGACGATTCCCGAAGCGCGGAAATCAGTACTATGCGTATGTGTAATTATCAGTGCAGAGCAGTGGAGCACGAATTTATTTATAGATATGGAGAGCGGAGAGGTGGTAAGATTCGGTATAGGAATGAACAGATGTGAGTATCAATACGTGAGAGCGGCTATAAAGCGTGCGAATATATGCGCGTATAAAAGTGTGCGGGAACAGTACGGTGAATGTCAAACACTATCTCATGACCTGTATGTTTTTTCAGAACATGATCTTTTATTTTCTGAGATATTGAGATAATGTGTTGCTTGAAATTTTTTTTGATCGCTTATATCTCGAGAAAGGCGCGGTCATTTTTTACCAAACAGAGTTCATTTTTTTCACTTTTGAATAAAGAATTAAAATTTAAAAAATTCAACATTCATCAACTTGTTTTTCTTTTATAAAGATTTTTTGATTCTTCGTTTTTTGAGTTTTATATTTTAGGGTTTTTTAGCATGTTAGAAGTATTAAGATTCATTTGATGTAAATACACTAAAAAGATAATAAAATTGCCTATCTTTTACAACCGAAATTTTGGATAGGCTCTTTCCCTTCTTTTGTTATACACGAATACGTCATTTTAAGTTTAAACGGTTATATTTCGGAAAGTTATTGCAATTTAAAATTAATTTATAAGAACAAAGGATTTCATATTCAAACAATTAATTTAGTTTGAGGAAACTAAGTGCCAATGACTTGGCATCGGCTTTTTTATATGGGATAAAAATTATAAGTGCATGTCCTTTTTAGGTCGATTCTAGTAGGATAAAATATTGTACATTTAATTTTATCTAACAGAGTGTGTTGATTTAACATAGTTTTTATACAATATAAACTTTATTATGATACCACTTATTTGGCATTTATGGATGCATATAAATTATCACGTGAATAAACTTAAGTCACGTAATTAGTCCATGAAAATAAAAATTAATTTTCCATTTAGAAGAAGTTGGCAAGCTTGAACTTTAAGGGAAATAATAGTTATATAATAGGGGTAAGGACCTCTGTAACCGACGACCTAGAGTCAATAGTTCATCACTTTTATTTTTTTATTCTAAGGTCATAAACGATGAAATTGTGAATTTATAATAGACAATAGTAAAATAAATTAGTATAACTGAATAGTTTGAACCGAATGGCTCTGACAGTTAATATATATATATATATATATATATATATATATATATATATATATATATATATATATATATATATATATATATATATATATATATATATATATATATATATATTAGGTTTGTCAACTGTCGGAGCCACTACCCTATTTAAACTTGAAATATTTTGTAATTAAAATATATAGTATGCCATGAAGATAACATATCTCAACGCTGGGCTTGACAAATTCACGCAAAATGTTACATTATACTATACAAATTTGTAGAATTCATTAAGAAGGGCTTTAATATATAATAGCCTATACTGGTTACTAACAGGTCTACTATGTGCGTTATATAAGAAGGGTTATCCTGAAATGGTCTCATCCGTTGCTTGAAATTCAAATTATCCAAGGCTTTATGTGATGGTTTAAGGGGAGATGGGAGCTTGCATACAGTTACGTAGTTACCGACAATGTCGTATTTTTCAGTATTCTCATTCAATTTTTAATTTTTTTTAGTTATCTCAGTTGTCTGCTGTTCCTTAGAAGATTGAGAACACCGGACAACTAAATTATTTAATTTTTATGAACAATTAAATTAGAATAATGTAAAATTCAATGCAGAAATCTGTAATCGGCTCCGACCTCCCCTTAAGAGGATACGCGAATTAGAGCATATGTATTCTATCTATGTCAGACATCTAATAAAAGTTACATTTAGAATATTTATATAATAATACGTGCGTAATAATAATCAGGAATATATGTTCCATCTGACTGTTTTATGTCACATATGTCTCTCATCTGTATACAATGACATTTTTTGCTCTTTATTGGAAAAAATATGCTTTAGCAGAAGAAATATTTCTATATGATATTTCTATGAAAAAGCCCTCTTACTATACAGGGGAATTTATTTATATCCAAATTTAATATTATATTTTACTCAAACATGTTTCACATGGACAAAATAAAAGCTACGAATAAGTTTGAAAGTATTCCCATCATAGAACCCAGATTTTCTTTGTATAAGTATATTGACAATACGTATATACAAGAACATAGCATAGTTTTGTGACCTGACTACAATAAAATTGATATTAAGGATGATGCGAAGCAATAACTTTTTGTTATGATTTGTTTATTATAAGACGTTAAAAATTTTATTTTATTAAATTATTATTTTTAACGAATGTGTTGAGAACAGCTATTACTTTCTGTAAACCAAATTTCTTTGGATACAATTTATAGTGAATAGGTAGAAAATACTTATTATCAAGAAAATGGTAATTTATGTTCCCAAATAGAAATTTAATCCATAAATATAGGAATTTTATAAAAAAAATCACAAATAAACAAAAAATGCTAAAAAAATCGAGATATAGATCTGTAGCTTCATATTAAAAGTCATTTAATAAAAGTAGGTATCATACGAATGCTAATACCCAACCGGGACTTTAGATCTACATACTTATTTAAATATTTTTTTCAAAACTTTGTTTCATTATGATATTTTTAGTCGATGAATAACGTGACATATCATGTTGATAGATCATATTATAGATTAGCTGATTTTTCACTTGATTTTTTTTAGTAGGCGCAGGTGTTAATTTTAATAATGATAATTCAAACCTCCATGCTATATATATATATATATATATATATATATATATATATATATATATATATATATATATATATTGTGTAAGTTCACGTAATGAAACATTGTTTCCTAGTGCACTTATTTCAGCCAACTATTCCCTCATTTCAATCAGCTACTCAAGCTGCATCTTCAAAAACTCAAAAACTTGGAAAAGATCAAACTATCAAACTATCAAACTATCAAACTATCAAACTATCAAACTATCAAACTATCAAACTATCAAACTATCAAACTATCAAACTATAAAACTATCAAACTATCAAACTATCAAACTATCAAATTATCAAACTATCAAACTATCAAACTATCAAACTATCAAACTATCAAACTATCAAACTATCAAACTATCAAACTATCAAACTATCAAACTATCAAACTATCAAACTATCAAACTGTTCTACCCCCGAGTTCATTTCCCCTCTCAATCCAAATAACACAATCCATTCGCATCTAGACTGATGCTTGAAGCTCATAAACTCTACGCCACGAATCCAAGAAGTAACAGCAGCAGCAGCAGCGAGCTAAAGTATACGATAGTAGCTTACCTCTCGCCGTCATCGTTGAAGGCGTAGTCACCGAGGATGAGGTCGCGCAGCCGATACCTCGGTGGCAGCATCATGGGCAGACAAGGATCCGGCTCGTTCATGTTGTTGCTGATAGTGATGCTGCCGCGTCCCCGCGTCACAGTCACGATCAATCCGGCGGCGAGCGCAAACCACCACCGCCACCTGCGCCTCGTCCTCCCCGTGCCTCCTTCTTCTTCGTCTTCTCCTTCTCCGTCTCCTCAGCATCGGCGACCAGTCGGTGGCTTGTTGTTTTCTCGTTCGTTCCTCACTTTGCACTGCACGGTTGCAATTATCCTGGTCATGACACTCAAACGTTCGCTTCGTCACTTTGCTGCTTTTTTTCGGAGGATTTTTGCACTTTTCTTTGGTTAGTACGAGTGGTTTATTTTAACATGTCACTTCTTGCTTTGTAAATATTAAAGTTTCACTTCGCGATAAGAAATATTCCTCATATCATTAAGGCTTCGGGCATGTTGATATAAATTCATAAGAACTGCAATTGTTTGCTTATTATTAAATGATGGAAAATCTTTGATAACAATAATATTTATAAAAATATTAAAAATTTGGTGCTAAAATAATATGTTGTAATACTTTTAATATAGAATAACCTTTAGAATGTACAGGTAAATATTGTTATACCATAAATCAAAAATATCCTAATATACACGATCCCTAAATCAAATATAAGTAACAGACTCCGTAGCGTTCTTGGTTAATATATGTAGTAAATATACGCAAGATTACGAATACTAACAATAACTATTTTTGATGAGGTACTATTATGTAGCATCCCCAGAACAAGACTGTGGCAATAACCAAGTAAGAAACGTAAAATTTTTACAAAATAAAATACTTTTATATACTTAAATTTTATTGCATTTTGCATCTTATTGTTAGTTTTTCAACCTATTTTAACCAATTTTCAAAATCTATACAAGGCTATTATTTTCATATAAGCTATTTTGTGAACAAAAAATAAGTTACATAATTTAAGAGTTATTAGAATTGTCATAGTCTTGTTTTGTAAGTGCAATGCGAAAAATTCACCAAAGTATATTTCATATTTTGTTATAAAAAAAATAATTATAAAAGAAACCACTTTATTTTATATGTAAACTAAATATTTTGCTTTTGCTTTTTTATCTTATTAAGGGGGTAGGCCTGGATTAAACTCAAAAAAAACAATTTTCTTTAATACTCCAGGAAACTTTTTATGATTAAAAGCAATCATTCTGAAAATTGTTATGCTATAAATACTTAGTAATATCATAAATTTTACCATTGTAAAATCTCAAAATCTTGATCTTACACGTCACAATAAATCATTATTTTAAATACCATATTTATTAAAGTTGCTGTGTTCCTCGTACGATTGCAGGTGACATGGTGAAAGAAAATATTTTTTCAACTGTTATTCGACTCCTTTTGACATGTATTACAAAAAAAGCGAAGCACTTTTTTGTTAAAATATTTTTTTTTCGGAGACGCAACAGCTTTAAAAAGAAAGAAAATAACAATTTTTAAAAAAATCGGTCAGGTCTCCGAAATAAATATAAAAAAAAATTTAACTTAAAAGTGCTTTGCACTTTCTATACTACATACCAAAAGGAGTCGAATGACCGTCGAGAGAAAAGTTTTCGTTCATCATGTTACCCGTAATCTTGTGAAGAACACAGTAACTTTAGAAAATATGGTATTTAAAATAGTGATTTATTGTGACGTGTATTCTTTATATAAATTCTTTTATTGGGTTTAACCCGTTTAATGATTTGATGATTCGAAAGAATTTTTTTGACATCAAACTTGATATAAATTAACTTAATCGGTATTTATAAAAAGTTCAATTTAATTAATCAGTTTTGGATATCAATCACCCGAATTACTTTTATTATATTGAATTTGCATGAGTTTTCCGTGCCATTCACGTAAGTCACTTGCATTGCACTTTTAGCTCTCTTCAGAATGTATTCTAGAATAAATAAATTTCTACAATAAAAGTGTCAAATTCTAAACGGTTAAAGAATTATAATGTGAAATTTTTATTTCTTTCATTAATTTCTATTAATTTTATTTCTATTTACAAGACAATGGATTATCAATTTCACACAATTTTCTTTGACTTCAGATTATCTTTAAAAGCATTTTGTTTTGAAGGTTAAACAAATTTTTTTAGGAGTTTGGAATAGTATCGGATTTATTTGATATTACAATGATACTTTGAAGTTTGTACAAAATGATTAAGAGCGTTAAAATTTAAATTATTAAAATTTGAAATTAAAAGTCAAATTAATCATGATGCTGTATAATTTTTATTAAAGATACATAAATTCGATAGGCGAGTTTATAATTGATGCACGAAAAGGGGCCATGACAGGATTAAATCTGTAGGTAGTAATCAAAGTACAGAAATCACTCTTTAATACATGATTTACTAATTATTCGTAAGGAAAAGTAAATTCTTTATAAATAATTTAATTTTACTTTATTATTTATGGTTACTTTTATTATTTCTATAATCATTATAATCAATAAAAGAAAGTTCTTCATAATTAAACATTCGTGTAAGTACGGTAAAACTTTTTCTTTGAATTAACGAAAAAAACTTAAAATTGGCCTAGTTTAAAGGAGGTTTTCAATTAGTTCAACACAGACGATATTTAAGGCAAAACTGATATTGAATGAAAAATACGTAGTAAAACTTTTCTCATCTAGACTAGACTTTGAATTCGCAAGAACCGTACAACTTTTTAATAATTCTAATGAAAAACTGCAAAATCCAACTGATTCGCCTCCGTGCAATCAACACTCTCGACAATGCCTCCCTAATTCTCTCATATCCCGTCTCTCTCCAACCTGACACGTGACCTCCTTAGTCTCTCTTCTCTTCTTTTCCCCATTCTGCGCCAGTATAAGGCACGTCGCAGTCTCTATGCTGCATCAGTCGTCGCACCGTTAACCATCTCGCGTTCATCTGTCAATTCATCGCCACGCGCGCGCTTTTCCCTCGAGAAAGGCGATAGCGTGCTGTTGCTGCTGCAGCCGCAGAGGCTGTCTCTAAATTTTTCAGGATTAGCCGACGATCGATCTGCTAGCGTATGCTCGTGCACTGCGTCTAGGACTGCGACACACGGTGAGCGGCGGTAGTGGTTCTATTAAAAAATTCAAAAGATTGATGGCAAAGTTTAAAGCGGATGGAGCGTTGCAAAATTGCAGAAGTTTATCTGTGTATTTCTTTTAAGCAGAAGGATGTTGGGGTGGGTTTGAGTGATTGGGGAATTTAATTTCGTTGTTGGAATATCGAAATAAATGGACATTTTAAATTGGAGGATGGTTCTTTAGGTAATTGTAATACTATGGTGCATTACTTTTGGTTAGCTTGAGACGCAGCTTTTTATGAAGTTTATGAAAGAGAAGGTTCAAGAGTGATTGATTCTGCTCCATTTGCACGCAACATACAAATCGTATTAAGCTTTGATAGTTTATGGAGTACTTAATTTGATTTTTAAGAGTTAGAGCTCAACATATCATGAAATTACAGATATTCTTGGCTTAATAGTGCTTTTACATAAAATGAAGCGTTATTATTTTTATAACATTGGATATCCTTTGATAACGGTATTATAATTAAAATTATTGCAGACTCACACGTTATATTATCTTTTTACATCTTTGTCATATTACAACAGAAAGTCATAAAGTGATAAAAAATTAATGTACTATATAAAACTGATTAAATTATTATTTAAGTATTACATATTCAAAAAATTAATCAAACCGTGATATAAATTATTTTAAAATAAAATGTAAAATATGTTATTCCTTGCAGGTTTATAGAAGTCTTTTTTCTTTGTCATTAATAACTTTTAATTGCAAATCCTACTAAAACTGAATGGAAACGACATATATGTACATAATAACTACTAATCTGCAAACATAATTAACATAGCATTACCGCAGAATCACCTCTTATTCAACCTCATATGAAGCTCCTGCAAAATCCACGAGATGATTCACAATTAATTTATAACCCAAACTATAGTCATATATTAATTTAGCTCCTACTCTTCTGCTAACCCGCAAAGACTAGCTAATTATTAAAATGAAACGCAAAAAAATGGGCTCACCTAAATGTTAAAAACCTACGTCATACCCTTGGACTGCTCGTATAATTATAAACTCACGCAGAACAATGCGTGTGTCAACGTATGTGCACTGCAGGCTCCTATACTATGACTTGGATGCAAGGCTTTCACATTTGGTCCGGATGGTCGGGAGAAACAATAACCGTTGCAATTACTCTGAGCCTGTAGCATGGTACACGTGAGAGGGCAAGTTGGTCCACCGAGTGCATTCTTGAACTTTCGTATTTTGGCGTCATGTGTGTATGTATACGCGTTCACTTTTACGTGCAGCGTCTTTTGTAAGTGGCGATTGTACTCGGAGGCAGAAGAGGTGGGAAAGCGAGTGGATTGCTTGAACTTTTTGATTTATGGTCTCATATTTTAGAAGGCTTACGTATACAACGGAATAATATATTTTTAACGTTTCGCATGTTACGAAAAATTGTACAACAGTTTCTACGTCACTAAAATTAAATTTTTGATATCTACATAAAAAGGATTTATTATGAATCATTTATTCTACTTTATAGATGTATTTTTAATGCCTTCATAATTATGTAAACTTTTTTGTGTTCGATTTACTTTTCTTTTATTATGCTGTATTTCATTATTATAAAAAAGTATATAGTTAACATATCTATTATGTCATTAATGTTTATCAATAAATTAAATGAAATAGATGTCAACTTTATGAACACACAGATGAAGTCTGTGAATGTATATAGGAAACTTCACCAAACGTCATCAAATTTACGGTTTCGGAGTAAACACGCTTTGGCGACGTGATTCGAACCAAAAAACGGTGACAGCGAACCCTTTCGGACAATATAATAAAAACAAAAAGTCTTGAATAGTTAATAACACTACACTACACTTCTTTAACTAAAGATAAAATTCTACAAATTCTGGTCCCTTAATCTAGCAGTTTTCTGCAGTTTCCTGAACCTCTGGTTGTTTGCAATGACTGCGTAAAGAACACAAAATATGAGTTCATTGAACACAATTAAAGTTTTAAAAGACTTTTGAGTACAACTATATACCTCGCTTAAAAACTTGCAGTTGAAATATTCTTCTCTTAATTAAGCTCTCTTTGGAAATGGCTTATATGGCGCGCTTAACTTTTTTGGCTGTAAAATCCGTAATTTTGGATATTTAACAAAAAATACAAGTTAACAAAATTGCATTTTAGAATTTCAAAATACATGAGACTCGAGTATAGTTACATAGTTATACAGTCGAGATACTCATAAAATTAAAAAATGCTATGAAACAAAAATGAATCTATAAATCTTAAAAATTCTTTTTGATTTCAACATTCATAAAAAATGTAAAAGATTAGCTTTAATTGATCAAAAATTATCGCGTAATACCTAAGAAATAAGTAATAAAAATTTAATTCAAAGACGAAATAAACGTTCATTGGCCAACAACTACCGTGTAATAACTAAGAAATAAACAATCAAAAAGTTTTGAAAAAAAAACATAATCTCAAATATCTTGAAGAATAAAAATCCTCGAGATCTGGGCAAAGAACTCAGCCAAGAGATAAATTAAAATCTACCTTTCTGGAAATTTTCAAAGGAATCCTGTTGTTCCACTTAAGTTATCGTACAGCATAGCAAATCGATTCTTTTACAAGAAGATTTTTTTTGCCAAGAGAAAAATAAAATGACTCAAAAATTTGAATGTGACTATCGGTGTTACTAATAATCAGAAATTTTTTCAATAAATTTCCAGGATACGTTTCCGAGATATAGCCGTTTAAAAAAATGACGGTTTCGTGTATAAAAAAAGAAGGGAACCTTATCAAACATTTCGGGTCGGAAAAGATAGGTAATTTTAAGATCATTCAAGTGCATTTTATTCGAATTGATTATATTAAGTATAACCTGTAAAAAAAAACTGAAAAACTATAGCCCAAAGTTTTAACATATTTAAAAAACAATAAAGCATCAAATATAACCGTGGATTACTCGATCTGTAGAGGGATACATACACAGACACACATACACACACACACACATCTACACTGACCTTTTCTAAAAATAGTGTATTAGCAAAATTTTTTTTTCACCCATAGCTATTTTGGTTCTAACTTTTGATTAGAGCAACGAAAATTGACGTTCCAAAAATCATTTATTCTTTAAAAGGTCCTTTTACAAGACTTAATTGACTGGTGTGAAATATAATTGGCAAAATTATTTATTTATGAAAATACAAAGGTAACCATTTTAAGTTTTTAAAAAGCAGCGCCCAGTATGAACATTCATAGACAATTTATTTGAACTATTAACCGTACACCAGGTAATATAGTAAATAATTCGGAATATTTTGGAAAAGGAACAGGGGAAGGTAGTAAAGTAAGAGCACCTATATAAATTTTGGCTGTAACTTTTGATTGAATGGACGCGCGAACATATTCAGCTACTTTGTATAAAGATTAGTAAATTTGAACTCTCCAAGACAAAAAACATGTTTCAACATACGTTAAAATATACAAAAAAAAGTTATCACTGCCACAAAGCTTTTTCCTTAAGAAAGCAATAATATTATTGCTTATTGGCGTGTTTTATATGTACATATCCTTAGATCCTACTTTATGCACTCTTTACTTTATATGCACACAGATTCAAATTAGAGAAGCTTACAATTTGGCAACTAAAGAAAAGATACCTATTGCTTGTTTACGCTGCTTTCGGCATTCGAGTTCTGCAGTGTGCATTTAAAGAAATATTCGCCAAATCAGAGGGTAGACGGAAGTCTCTAAAAGACAAACACGCCTTAAGGCGCACATTTAGGAGTTCTTCGAATTATTCCTAAAAAGACGTATAGGTAGAACACTGATGTATGCGGGAGAGAGAGAGGGAGAGAGAGAGAGAGAGAGAGAGAGAGAGAGAGAGAGAGAGAGAGAGAGAGAGAGAGAGAGAGAGAGAGGGAGTACGTTAGAAATTAGAAAAACGTTAGAATACGTTCGAAACTATTACTTTTTTATTTAAATCTTTCTTTAAATCTTTTACACGTCTCTTTTGGAAACTTTGTTTAAAAAAGTTTATAAAATTAAGATTTTGATAGATCTTTTTAACGTAACTTTTGAATTTGTCATTAATATTCAAACAAGATTTTAAAAAATCTACACTTAGTCTGAATTTTATGAAAATTTTATTTTCAACAAATTTTCACAAAAGTTGTATAAAAGAGAGAGAGATAGAGAGAGAGAGAGAGAGAGAGAGAGAGAGAGAGAGAGAGAGAGAGAGAGAAAGAGAGAGAGAGAGAGAGACAGTGAGAGGGAGGAGTCGAGAAGGGTGGAAAGGATTCTCAAAAATCTTTCTTATTTGCTCATTTCCTGCAAGTGTGTGTATATATATATATATATAATATATATTCTCTTATATATATACATATATATATATATATATATATATATATATATATATATATATATATATATATATATATATATATATATATATATATATATATATATATATATATATATATATATATATATATATATATATATTCTCTTCCTTGACTTTTTACTTTCACATGAGTGAGCAAATGTTTATCATGTAATTTTGAATGTCTACAATAAATTTAGAGATAGGAATGTTATTTTTTTTTAATTTTCGATAAAACAAGTTTATGTTTTGAGTAAACGTTGAATTTAAAATTAGAAATTCAAACATCACGTTAATCTATTCCATTCATAACTCATTTTATGCACTGGTTTCTTTATATACAACATTTTCTTTAGTTTATATTTAAAAAGTTACATAATCTACGTTTCTGTTAGCCATATTAAAAAAAATAGATTTATTAAGATTAAAATTAGTAAAATATTAAATTTTAATTATCTAATGTAAAATTGGTCAGGAGTAAAAATAGAAAGAGTGTTTTAAAATATTATGTATTCGTTTGCTCGCTTTCTCTCATCATAGAGAAAAATTTAAAGTCTACCGTACGCTACAATACCTCAAGATATTCTGAGGTTTACTTTCTATCTCGATACTAAAATGATATATCCAACTTTTTACATGAAGAAAGAGTACCTAAGAAGAGTCGAGATACTATCTTTCCTATTAAGAATAATGATTTGGAGGTACTAACTAACTTATGTCCGCGATATTATACAAATGTTGTATTCATTAAAAAGAAAATTCTATATTTTATAACATCCACTATCATTTAAAAGATACTAAATCTAATAAGAGAATCGTGAACTTATAAGTTAATATAACTCTAATATGGGGTTCTCTTTGCAGAAGTTTTCCTAGTTATATATATATATATATATATATATATATATATATATATATATATATATATGCTGTAGATAGTAATTGGTACATATTTAAAATAAAAAATAATTTTTTTTACTGCAGACAGTTATATTAATTAATATTAATTACTATTTACAGCATAAATATATAACTAGGAAAACTTCTTCAAAGAGAACCTCATATTAGAGTTAAGGGGAGGGGTCCATTTGATGGACTGTTTTATATAGATTTCCAGAGTATTTTGAATTTAAAAGTTTAGATTTACACAAATTAAAAATAAATAGTTTCGACAAAAATAAAAAACGAATGTACAATAGTCAAATAAAATATTTAGAATCCTTAATGAAACCATTTTTAGAATAAGATTGGTAATAAGTAGAATAATTATAAGTTAAACAAATTAAAGTAATACTACTTGAGAATTAGATAAAAGATGTTTTTTTACACTCGTACATTATTTTTCTAATAGTGGCACATTTTCATTGTCGTATATCTATTTATTCTAATGAATTACTTTTCTACGTTCATGCGATAATATTAATACAATTTCCCTTTGTTTATTTGGATGTCGAATTATTTGCATATGTTCATTTTAGCATTAGTTATATTTAGTGTCGAAACTATGAACATTCTTCTGTATCTATTTGTTTGTAATGAAAATTCTAAAGTTGTAGCAGATCTATAAAAGCCAGTCTAATTAAAGGAACCACCCCCCCCCCCCGCCCTCCCCACCGTATTGAGTTGGGCACAAGAAATAAATAATGAGAATTCGAATGAGGTAATCAATGCGAAAGGTTTCCTTATCAATCGATAGAACTAGTAGCAGAGCAGCAGGCGAGCATGAAACATCATGTGTATGTGCATCACAGAAAATTAGCTCCATTATGACCTTTGTATAATAGATAGTGAGAGAGGAAGAAGAAAATTACTGGAAACTTTAAATAACAACAAGAATATTTTTAATATTACATTTTTCTATTTTCTCTTTTTTTAATTATACTTTTAAGCGTGTATTTTTCAAATATTGTACTGGAACAACATGCCTAATGTTATAATGGAGTCTAATTTGATTAAATATGTACTCATGATATGATTACTTGAAATGAAATGAAAATGATGAAAATATTTACTTAAAATTATAATTCTGTAATAGTCATTATTCAGATTTATTACTCCTGACGTAAGTTTTATAATATGAAGCTAAAGATTTTTCTCTAAAATAATGTTAAAATAAAGATACAAAACACGTGCGTAAATTTTCAAGGAATTCTCGATATCATATACAGGCCACCCCATTATTTACATTCAATTTGCTAAAATTATGTAAATACACCTTATTTCAATACTGCAGCATCGTTATTTCAAACTTTGCTCAACCAATAGCAAAACTAAAAAATTTCGTCTCTTTTTCTATCCTCACTAACTCAAAAAACTCCCTAAAGTCTCTTCGGTATTTCCTTCCTGACTAATTGGATAACCTGCATCACAAAAAAGTTGAAAATCGCGGCACAGATTGCGGGAGATGCTTGTAAAATTGGGGAAAGAGAGAAAGAGAAAGATGGAGAGACGGGGAGAGTGAGAGAGAGAGAGAGAGAAAGAGAGAGAGGGAGAGACGGGGAGAGTGAGAGAGAGAGAGGAGAGAGAGAGAGGGGGGGGGGGAGGTACGTAGAGGCTCAATGGAAAATGTATTTCGCTACGGAATTTCCGACTGAATTCCCATCACGAAGCTCCCTCATGCACTTCCCATCTCGCAGCGATTCACGTCTTCTCGGTCTCGCTAAACCGTAGGTTTGCGTTCGTTGACGCGCTCGCAACTTTCTCGATTCGCCGAAGTTAGTGGCGAAAAAACTTCTCCTTCGCTGGTAAAAAATACGCCGCGAGGAGAAGAAAAAAGTCGAAGAAGAAAAAGCCGAGCAGTGGCAGCAGCAGCAACAGCACAACGGGCCGACATATTTCCTTCCCCTAGCTGATTCGATTCGCCCAAGTTCGGCGACCCGTTTCCGACCGTGTCAGCAGTGTTACGTATATCGATTGTGTGCGAGGTAACCAGGCAAGGCATTAGCGATTCGGTGATCGTGCGTTTTCTCATTCTGTGAGTTGAGCTTTGTTTACCGGACTGAAAGCATGCCAGAGTCGCGTGGGCTGACGAATTTTAATGACTACAGCGAGAGCGTGGGAACCCGTTTAATGATAGCAATTTTGAGTGGAATAGGAGATTTGAAGAGGCTGCGCGCGCTGCAGGTGACAGAATTTGGAATAAGATAAAATGGCATAGAGCACGAAAGCCCCAGGTGTCGATAAAATGTGTTATCGAGACTTCTTTTATTTATTGCAGAATGCCTGTAATCGTTTTGAAGCTATATTAAAAATTTCAGCTTTGAATAACTGATCAGTAAGTTAAATAAGTATTATAATATTTGTTAATGCAAAATATGGTAAGAAATTAAGTCCACAACCTGATTAAATGAAAATGATTATGATATATTTTCATAATAAAGACTCACCCGAGTAAAAATTATTTTATATATATGATATACAATTATATATAATTATATACAATTATACATCATTATATTTGAAATTTGTCTCCATATAACTATATATAAATGTATATAGTTATATATATATATATATATATATATATATATATATATATATATGACTAACGGTATAACTTATATAATTATACAAATGTTTATTAATGGCGTAATAATTATAATAATAATAATTTTCTTTAATAGATATTAGATTAATGATTAATGTAATGGCCTGGCAAATCAAACGTTTTGGGTTTGGTCCCATATCGGATTTTTTTATTTTATTTAATAAATTCCTTATAATTATGAATAATTTTATGATCTATATAATTATATATATAATTATAAATAAGATTTTTCACTTGGGGCTGGCTATTTATAGTTTGACAAAGGAAGCTCTAAAAGTATATGTATCTTCGTGCAACACGCATTTAAGGTATATTAGAAAAATATAATATGATAATATAATGGTAATCATTTCGGAAAACTGTAGAAGGGTCGTACACGAATCAATTTATTTCAAAAGCATCGGCAGACTAGGAAATAATGATTTTGGAAAAGAGTAAATGCCTACCGCTCATGCGATCTCTAATCCCAAGAGAGGCTTATACGACCGCCATTGAATAAACATAAAAAAATAATAAATATAAAAAAGTTTCATTCACTGACACCATGGGAAAGGCGAAGAAAATGAATGAAAGACAAAGTGGCTCTATATATAAGATTGAATATCTAGTAACGGGATCGTTGTTTTTGAACCCTCAGAAGATTATTAAAGTTTGCACTCTGGGATAAAGTGTATATGAATATAATTTAAAGAAAATCAAGTATTTATGGTAATTTATAGATCGTTAAAAGAAACTATTATAATAATAAATAGACGTTAAAAAAATTAAAATATTTTTATCTTTATTATTCTTATTTAACCTAAATTTAAACATTAGTATGTTTACTTTCTAATAATTAGTGTGTTATTTTCAGATGCAAATCAATCTAGTGAAGTACGAAGTGTTTGTTCAAGTGTTATTTAGAAGGTATAATTATCACCTAATGACCACCCTAATGATCATTTAAAAAATAATTATAAATTTTTTTTTAGCAAAGACGCGAAATAATACGTACATAACGATCACATGTTTTACAAATACATTCCGTTTAATATAACAAGAAATATGATGTATAATATTTTCAGCTCATTCGATTAACATACATTTTGGGTTATTTTAATTAATGTCATTATGAATGAAATATTTTTCTATAGTATAAATGTAAAATATACTACGGTTTTCTTTTGGAAAATCGATTAATTACAAAACGAATACCACAAATTAAAAATTAAATCGAAATTAACAAACAGCATTAATTGAAAAACAACCACAAGTCATGAATTTGTGCGTAATCGATTTCCGATCCAACAGCGAACTCGAAAATCTCCAATAACCGCATGTTCTTGCGTCTTCTCCATCATCAAAACCCCTCGACTGAGTCTTTAACAATGGCAATTTCACGATCTACTTCACGGACACGGATACAAGGGGAACTAACGTTCAAGTTTGATCCATTACATTCTCGTCGCGTTCCGCAGTTCTTTGCATGTGATATATACCAAATGCGCCTTCGCGATGTTTGCTCCTTATTATACGTGAACGTTGTAGATACCGGCAGGGGATGCTTGCACACGCTATATAATTGCGTCAGGCTAGTCGTCGCATACACACAACAAGTGCATGACACACTTTTTGTTGTGCTGCTAGACAAGGATAAAAATGCGGGCCGCTAATAACTCAGCACGGGCTTGTTACGAGATATGCCCAGTACCTTTTGTCTCCCACTTTATCTCCGTTTTCATTTATTTTTTTCAATTAAAAAGCTTATAATTTATAACAGCGCAGTGCACTTAATTCATGGTGTATTTGCGAATTTTTGGAATGTATAGTGAGCATTTTTTACCGGTATTCTCATGATAAATTTGAAAGCTATGGGGAATAACTACAAATTTGTTCACGCACGGTATCTATGTATTTGTTATATTTTTCTTGTATAAGAAAGTATCTTATGTTTATGTGTACTTTAGAAACAGATTTACTATCGTTTAACATAAATTAATTTACATCAGTTAATTATAGAATAATTGTACTCTGAACTAATTGATTTCTTTTAGTGCATTGAAAAGCAAATTTAATATAAGTTTATTGCAAAATCAAATAATCCTGTGGTAATACTGGTTATCGATATTTCCTTTTTTTGTAAAATAATAAATTTACATTTTCCGACAAATTCAATGCTTCCGATATTCTAAATATCGAAGTTTAATTAAAAAGTATTTATAGAATTTCCATAGTAGTGAAGTTTGGATAAAGGTAAATTATTTATGCGGGTTTCTATAGGATCCAAATACTACATTTAATCAAGAAAACAAGGAATTTACTTTATTGGTACTTAAATATTTGTCTGATATCTAGAAAAAGCTACCTTAATAAGAGAGTTAATCTATATGAAGAATCGTCATAACAGTTGATTCTAAATAGATTTTTTAGACAATGTGCATATTATCGATTCAATTAAAAATAGCAGAAAAAATACTTCCTCAAATTCAAAGAATTACCATAATGAAAACCTGTATCATAAAGTATGACTTTTAAAGATTATATTAAACTCTTCATTTAATTTTTTTAATTAGCACATTGATAACATCAGGATGTACTCGTATATTCTGAATATAACAGAATCTTAAAAACCCCAATCCTGAAGAAATATACATGTTTCCGTAATTATGGTCATTCGAAGGAATCTAATGATCCTTAAATTTAAAAAGTATTTATTTCTATTATATTATGATAAAATATATTTTAAATTTATTATATTAAAAAACAAGTAATATAATAGTGATTGAAATAACATATGTACTCTCTAAATATTTTAGACTAAAATTTATCATTATGAATAGAAAATAGTTAACATGATTTTAATGTTTGCTCTATTATAGTGAAGAAAATAGCTCAAGTACACTTTAGTGACAGTAATGCATTTCTCGACTCTTCAAGAAACTTGTAATTGGAGGTTAAGTCTCAAAATGCACATACGATGTCATATAAAAGTAATTAATTGTATTTCTCAATTTTTTACTATTCAATAGTGTAATCAATTAAGTAACAATTATATCGATATTACGTTGAATAATACCAAAACAATTTGTGGATTATACTATACTTGTTCATATTTCATACTCTTTTTAAGGAATATTAATTTATTATAAATGTATTTGTAAAAATATTATACAACTCTCTTCATAAGGAAGTAAGAAAAACTTTTTTAGCGATAAATTCTACTCTATCATTCCCAAGAGTACACGTAAAAATGCTACAGTGTATCATTCTTGCTGCATACTACACAAACAATACACAAATTTATACTGCAATAAGGTTTCAGTATAAACTATAGAAACTCTTGTTACTTTTGCTTCCACTTAGGTATAACAAATTCCTGTCACTCCTTCGCGTTTACTCTCGTCGCACTAAATCGAAGTCGGGGCACCTGACAACTTCCAAACTACCAAACATTCAGTCGTCAAGCTGCGGCGACAAATTCACCGATTTAGCACCTGCCAGGAAATTTCCAATGCACAACCACTGAACACTTCCTCCCATCTATAAACGAATAACTCACTGTGGCACAGCGGCGAATAATTCGCGCACAGCTGAGCGCGCGTTCGCTCGTCTAAAAAAAGACACAATCCGCGAATAAAAAAATCCGTCAATAAACTCCGATATTCCGCATGCCTCGCCTCCACCGGCACTCTACACAGGGAAAATCTCACGAGACTGCTCTCATCCCGAGCAACTCATGCATCGGCCACACATCAACATGCACACGCGCGCGTACCCGCTGTGAAATTCGAAATTCGAAATTTCGTGCGGCTGACCGCAGCCGTGTAGGTAGTATAAAAGCACGTGCGGCGCGAGAGGAGCGAAGCGGCAAGCTCGCCAAACGAACGCGTCGGCGTCTCGCGTTTCAATGATGCGCGCGGCCGCGGGAGGTAGTCGCCCGTGTGTGACGACGTCACGGCGCGGCGCGCCGAGCCTCCCCGCGATGACTGCCGGCTCGAGCCGCCGCCGACGCCGACGCCGCGCCGCGCCTCCGACCGGTGGGAGGGAATGCCGACTATATACCTATGCTACTATAGCTGCGGGCTATGGCTTAGGGGGGTTGCGCGCGCCAAAAGTATCGGGGAGCGCAGATGGGAGAAAGGTATTTCAGCTTTTGGGGAGCGGCCTGTGGTGGTAGCGCGATGAGTATTGCTTTGTTGGAAATTTGATTTTCGCTGCTTGCGGATGATAGTTTAATTAATGGGTTCATTTCGGTCGAATCGTTAGAGTTCAATGAGAAATATAGAAGTAAATTCAATTATTGAGAATATTAGTAACAACATATAAGGTGACTGTGCCTAATATATATAGCTCATGCATTTTGTATATGATTTTAATAGAAGCTATTTCATCGGAAAATTTTCTCATGGAACCGAAGGCGGACCCATCTGCAGTGTATTGTGTCTTACAACCGCTTAAGTGAATTCGTCACTATAATTTTTAACAAGTCATTATATTTACTGTGATGCTAAATAAAGAAGTTAATTTAAATCGACACTGTCCTTGATATTACTGTATATCGTCAACTTTTCAGTAGCATAGTTTATTTTAACATCCGACTATGTCGAAGACTATGTGCCTTTTTAGTATAAGAAGATATGTGTCTATACACTCATTCTACCTAATACGGCCTACGTAACAGAAAGCATACAAGATTTGTATCTCATGACCACCCTTAGAATTATTTTTAAAGATACTTACATTGTTGATTTATTTGTGGAAAATATATAAACAATATATGTTTAAGTAATTTACTTGTAATATGCTATACCTTTTTCGAATCAATAGCTCGAAAAAGATGTGTTTTACTAACGGTTTTTGAACAAAAAACTCGTTACTTTCTTTTATGATATGTTTAACACTGCTTGCGGTAGACAACCCATTTTAAGAACGTTCACCGGATATTTCAATTTCTTCAAAATCTCTTGAAACTTTTATTATATTTCAATTTAGGTATGTTTTATACGTGGTTGAAATTTCGACCCCCCCCCCCCCTTGCAGTATCAAAAATCGATAAATTTAGCTTCAAAGTTTCAATTTTTAACATGAGAGCTCTATCTTGAGCTCTCACAAAACGGACATTTATATTTATTGCATTTTCATATTTAAAATAATCATACAAGTAATACATAGAAAGCTGGGTATAACAAGCGGTACTGTTTAAAAAGATATAGATGGCCTAAAGTTGTGTTGCAATGTTATTAGTATATTTATATCATGGTGCAGTATATGCAAAAGTTAAGGGGGCAAACCACCTTTAAATTGTCAAAAAATCGTTTTTTTTATTTACCTTATTTATAGGAAATTTCCCGTAGAATAAGCTCCCGAAAACCGTTTTAAGATATCATAATTCCTTTTAAAGTTACAATATAAATACTGAGACAGCTTTTTTGCCGATTTTGCGTAAATTCGGTATTTTATCAATTATTATTTATTTTATTATTATTTATAACTAAATGTTTGATTGATTATTTTATTTAGTTATAAAGCAATAAAATATAATATAATTGGAACCAATTTGAAGGCTAGAATCCTTCAGCGCCACTACAGGTGAATAGTTGAACTTACATGCGTTTCAGATAAAGGTCGATAAATCAGATCGAATTTTTGACTAACCTTACCCGTACATTTTTGCTACTTTTGACAGTTGGCTTTTATGTTTACAAACCACCTGTTAGTAAACACAGCTAATATTTTTATTGTACTGAACTTATACAGTGTTTTAATTGCATTTGACAATTTGTGAATGTGTGTAGTGAAAATGTCTTCTAAAAGAGATAAAAAAGGAAGATTCACAAAAGAAGCCAAGATTATCCACCAGCTCAGCGAGGAAACTCCAAAACACAGCTAGTGCTGGAGACATCAGTGATACAACAAACAGAATCATTGACACTTCAATTTTATTTTCTAAACTTAGAAGTGTTCTGTGTTGTAATCGGTGCCATGGCAGTGTTCAATTAAGTGAATCTGGTGTGCAGGGTCTTGGTTTCAAAATAGATATTGTGTGCTCAAAGTGGGGTGAAATAGCAGCGATCAACTCCAGCAAAAAAGTAGGAGCCAAAGGAAATGCATATGAAGTGAACAGAAGATCTGTGCTGCCTGCTCGTGTACTTGGACATGGACACGCTGGCCTTTCAACTTTTTGTGGGATTATGGACATATGCAAGCCAGTTGCCCAATCGGCTTTTGATGAAATAAATAAGCAGTTGAGTGAAGTGTGTGAAAGTGTCGCTCAAGAGTTTAGTATGATAAGTACAGTTTACTCAATTTATTCATTTTTGTGTTTTTTTTTTTCATTTCAGGTTATTCAAGGAGGAGGAAGACTCATGGGACTCCACGCTCCAGAAAATATTGATGTACACTGCTGCAGATGTTTGTCTGCTACGTTGAAAAGAAGAAAAAAGTAGTTGCAATTGATAAGATGAGTATAAATTATATCTATTAGAACTTGTAACTTAATTGTTAAATAACTCTAAATGTTGTTTTTATCAATTTCAGCTTACTGTCCGCAAGATTCCAAGTGAACGCATGGACAGATTGGGCTCAAAATTTATGGAGATACTCATTATAGTAGTACTTTTCATATGAGCGTAGGGATTTTGATTTGAACGAGTAGAACATTTTTTACATCTATAAAAGTGATAAAATTATTAAAAAATAAGTGTTATATTGACAATGTTCATATAAAAAAATACTTCTACTCGTTCAAATCAAAATCCCTACGCTCATATTAAAAGTACTACTATAATGAGTATCTCCATAAATTTTTAGTTCAATCCATCCATGCGTAGACTTGGAATCTTACGGACAGTGCTTAAAGTCTTCGAAAACAGTCTGGTTTGCCATGGAGGCATAGAAGGTCCAACGAAGGTAAAAAATATACAAATTAGTAGGTTTTTATGTATACTTTCAGGAAAAAAAACCCTTATTAAAATAAATATCAAAATAAAAATTCTTAATTAATTTTTTGTTTCAGATTTTAAAGGTGTGTGCCCCCTTAATGCAGTACATTGATTTTTGGTGCTTTTTCATAACTTTATATTCTCCCTTACGGAAAAAACGCTCAAAATTTGAGTGCATACACTCAAAATTGACTATAAACACCCAAATTTGAGTGTGTACTCTCAAAAATGGAGTGCTCACACTCGTATTTGAGTGTACGAGGTGTGTCCCAAAAGTATCCAACCTACCTCGATTTCTCGGCGCTTGATTTATTCTTCGTCATCCGGGGGGTGGCATCCTTCAAAGTAGTCCCCATTTGATTGAACAAGACGCTCATATCGATGTTTCCACTTATTAAAGCACTCTTGAAAGTCAGACTTCGGAATCGCCTTTAGTGAATTCGTCGCATTAGTTTCAACAGTCTGTTTATTGTCGAATCGATATCCTTTAAGCGGCATTTTCAATCGAGGAAACAGCCAAAAGTCGCAGGGAGCTATATCAGGACTGTATGGAGGCTGGCGGAGCTGCGCAACACTGTGTTTCAATAAATACTGCTGCACAAGGTTTGATGCGTGCGCTGGAGCATTGTCGTGATGAAGAAGCCAGTCACCGGTTTCCCAAAGTTGCGGTCGTTTTCTCCTGATTGCATTACGTAATCTTTTCAAAACTTCAACGTAGTACTCTTTATTGATTGTCTGGCCTGTAGGGGCATATTCGTGGTGCACAACGCCCTCATAATAGAAAAAAACAATCAACATTGACTTGATGAACGAGGATCACTGTGAACAGATGTGCGGCCACTTTTGAACCGCCTATACCACTCTTTTATTTGTGTTTTGCCCATACACTCATCTTTAAAGGCCTTTTGCAACATTTCAATAGTTTCCGCACAACTTTTACCGAGATTAAAGCAAAATTTTATGCAAATTCGCTGTTCGGTTCGTTCTGCCATTTTTAGCAATAAGCAAATTGCGACGAACGCAAAAAAGTCGTTGTAAACAAATACACGCTGCGCGGGAACTAAGGCGTTTCATCGGTATCTCAGGCTACTGACGAGAAGGTTAGGAGTTGCTGGTGACGTTCGTACCCTCCAGAGTTCGCCTGAGTCTCTCCGCGCGAAGATATGAACGTAGGTCGGATACTTTTGGGACAGACCTAGTACACACTGAACGGTTGGGTGTACACACTAAAGTTTGATTGTACGATTCTACCTTTGAGTGTATACTCCCATCTTTGAGTGTACAGACTGAAAAGTTAAGTGTACGCACTAAAATATTGAGTGTACTCTCCCAACTTTCATTGTACCAACTGAATGGTTGAGTGTATACACGAATAGATCGAGTGTACGTACTACCATTGACCTGCCTACCATTGAATGTACATTCGATGGTACTTTCCACTGTTGCGAACGTATTTTAATACTTGAATCGTCGTAGCGTGATAGGTTAAGTTAGTTCTTTTTTTTTGTTTTTTGAGCCTTCGTATTAAAAAATTTTTTAAATTTTAAAACTTTTTCGACAGTGGAAAGTGCCGTCGAGTACATATATAATACTCGCAATACTTGAGTGTTTATAATTTAAAACTTGGAGAAATACTGTCATGAATTGAGAGTTAACATTCAACTGTTCAATGTCTAACTATTAATATTAAGAGTAAATATCTAATCGCGTCTTTAATTCAGTGGCAATATTTAAGAGTTAGCACTAAATAATTTAGCATACATTTTATAAATCGTTTGCAACCGTTAAGGGTAATTTCCCGACATTAGAAAATTATTGTATTCCGCAATTATACCTATATTTCAACAGAAAGACAAATTTTATTTATAATTAGTGAGTAAAATATAACAAGAGGTATACCGAAAGGTAGGTATATCTTAGGATCTTATTAGGTTCGGTTAACTTATCTTTTTAGTAACTTTATAGAACAGAAATTTGGAATTATTTTTATAGAACAGAAAAAGTCGATTCTCCGATATATTTTATTATTGAACTTTGCAGTTTCATCATAACTCAAACATTAAATGAGCTTATACAAATTTTAATAATCTAATTTACTTAGCATTAGGAAACCATTATAAACATTTTTTTCAAAACATGATTTTTAACACGCCGTGTTCGTAACACGGTTTCTCATGCTTGTTTTCCGTGTGCGAAACAGTCGATTTTTTCATCGTGTGCGAAACATTCGGAAGCGTGTGCGAAACATTCGGGAGAGTGTGCGAAACATGCTTGAATTTTGCGCTCGTTTCGTCAGAATGATGCGCAATTATTTTATCGATTTTACGTCGATGTTTATTATATACATATCATAGTTAGGATTTTGACTGAGACTTCTCTCATCATTGAGTCGTCTAGCTTTTAGTAGCTCTAAGTAATTGTAAAAAAATTAGTTCAGCGAGTGATTGGGATACAGCTTATGATTATACAATATATAAGAGCAGTCCATAAATTCGGCTACCCAACAATTCGTCACGAGAAATCTTTTGAACAATGAGAGTTTCAATTTGCAATTTAATAATTGTTTAGTTAAATGTATTATAAATGAGAATTCTTATAATGCTGAAATATATGTTTATGATTTATATGTTAATAATGTAATTGTAGATTTTTGATATTTAATTTTTATTCATTCTCTCGCTCACTAGTTGAAACATTGAAACATTTTTTAGTTACGTAATGTACTCTTTTCGTGCTAACGATTCTGCATAAATGCATTACCTTTACCTTTTACCGATATACCTTTTATTAAATAGGATATTAATAAATAAATAGCGTTACTATTACATTTGAAAAAATTTATACAGTGTATTTTACCTCGAAATATATATTGGAAAAATAACAGCTTTAATTAAATATAAGAAAAGATAAAAAACAATAAATATATTTATGTTTTTTAAGAATATTTTTTATTCTGTTCGATAAAATAACTTAAAAAATTGAAAAAAGAAACTAAACTATATGTTACGATTATATATTTGTATGATATATAGACGTTATATCAACCCTATTCCTACCTCACCGGCACAACATTTCTTATTTTTAAAATAGTTTCTAAATACTTATTGAAAAAAATTATTGTTAGTCTTTTCATTTATCGATAAAAAATTGAAATAAAAATTTCACAAAACTTGGATTTTCGTTTCTAAAACCGATATTTGATATTCTAAAACCCAAGTTGGGTATTAATAATAATGTCATAATCACTTCAAAATATTTCGGTATTATTTATTGATAAAGAAATTTACGATTTATTTTAAAAATAAAATAGTGGTGTCGGTAAGATAGAAATCGGATCGGTTTTTCACGTTTTTTGTAGTATTAAATAGATTTTAGAATTATTAAATTGTACCACTATCTTTGATCTAGTTTATTCTTAAGATTAACTTCAACTAAATTAATTGTAGTGCTTAGACTTTTTAGTATCATAGTTATAAATTAATTCTAGAGAGTTGCAAACAAGGGCTAAGATATTTATACATGTAATAATCATATTGTAAATTATACCAAATTCGAAATCAGCCATTCAAAAAATATATAAATATGTTCTACTGTCCATACGAGCAATGATCCAGTTAATATTTCTCCCGAAGATCACCTGTTATAAATACTGAAGACTGGAGAAAAACGGGGTACCTAAGCTGGCATTTATCAAAACTACCGGGTATACCGTAGTAATTCTGTTTACTTTAGAACATAGTCTGAATACATTAAAAATTAAACAAAAATAACTTATAAATGTTAACAATAATAATCTTTTACAAATTGTAATAGCATATTCACTTTAAAGTTTAAAGGAAAAAAATTTTTATTTTAATCTGTCTAGTACATATCGACGGTTGAGCGGAAGAAACGATCAACTCGACGCGCAATCGAAGAAAAGGTTAACTCAGATTGCGCCCCAAGAGCAGATCAAGTCAGATATCGCGTGAAGGACGGCTTCTTTTGTCAATTATTCCTCGCTTTATGTTATATTTTTGCAATTCTAAAAAAATATGAGAACGAATATGACTGCAAAAAAAACAATCTACTATTTTTTTAGAGTTGCAAAAACAAAACGTAAAGCGAAGAATAATTGGCTAAAGAAGCCGTCCTTTATGCGATATCTGAGTTGATCTTCTTTTAGGGCGAGCTCCGATTTAACCTCTTCTTCGAGTGCGCGCCGAGTTGATCGGTTCTTCCGCTCAGCCGTCGATATAAAAAACTAATTATTAATATTAATTAAAAATAATTAATAATGATAAATGATCAATTATTAATTGTTAATTATTATTAGTTACTAATTAATTACATATTATTTCAATTGTTTTTTTCACCATAATGTACAGTACGATCAGATAAAGCTGGTACCTTATTTTGCTCCATACCACATTTTGCCCTAGCTTCCCCGACATATTATTATTAACAACTTTTACAATAACTAAATTTATTGCTATTATCTATTAAAAAACTTAATTAATTAATATATTAAATAATTTCTATATTCATTTCTCCGCAGATCAAAAATTAAAAGTTATTTTTTAAGAATAATTTAATTTTGCTACAATTTGGTAAAAAAGTTGTTTAAACAACTTAATTTTAAAAATATGATAACAGATTCGGGCTTAGCGACCCCGCAAACCCCTTAAAACATAGACAGTTTATATATACATTTGTTTGTATACGCTGTAAATTGCCATGTTGACTCTGATGGACCGCGATGGCTCAGTCGGTAGTGTACGAGACTTTGGATCTAAGGATCGCCGGTTCAAGCCCCAGTCTCGGAAAATTTATTTCGATATCTTTTCATTAAAGAATTTACTCCCAACTTGAAAGTAAAATACTCAAATTAACACTCTGATAATATATGCTCCCCTTGAAGAGTTATGGTGGATACAAACTTTGGTTTCATACATAGTTACACACACGTACGTACATATGCATACACACACGCATACACGCATATACACATACGGCAGATTTTTTAAAAACCTATTGCAAATCTATTTTCTGACTCAAGAACCTCAAGATTCATCGAATTTCTAAAAAAAAATTATTTTGTTACAAAGCTTTTTTTTCTTTGAGAAAGCAAAGAGTATTTTAGAAAATAATAGGTAATATAAAGGAGAAATACTCAAATTATACTTGTGTATAATGTACTTAGATCAAAAGCACAGTTAATATCGTCTTTGCCTTGAGACTGTATGGCACAGTTCGGATATAAGAATGAATATTAAAAGTATTGATAGTTTTAAAGGAAGTATTACAGCTGAAACTTGGGTAAAAATATTATAAAATGCTAATTGAAAGAAAATATAACGTATTCACGGCTTGTTATACTATGCGTGCACGCGACGACTCTGAGAGACTCAGTAGCATATAAAGCTTCTGTTATACGTTTTTTATTACATATCGTCGGATGAAAGTTAAATTTAGACACCTTTTATGCTTATACATAGAATATGTCTGGTTTTACCTCTCATCCGACAATAATCAAGCGACTAATTAAATGAAATATTTATTTGTAAGATCAGTGACGAACATTGTTTTGCCAAAATTATATTACACTGTTTTTAATATAAATAAATGTTTCTGTATAATTTTTAGATATTTTTAACGTATTACCAACATAATTAAGACCCATTGTTTACTCTTCTCAATGTAAGGAATCAACTTTGTACAAGGCGAACTTATAAACTTTGTACAAAACAGATCGTATATATCCAGGTTTCCACAAAAATGTCTGTGCACTTCGCGAAATGCAGGATTTCGGACCTTGCACGTAACATTTCCCAAATATTACTTCTATGACGGTCTTCTTGTATGGCTGGGACTTTATTATTTTTCCACTTTCGCTTTTTATTCTGGAAAATTCATTTGGCTTGTTCCGTTGTGTTACTGCACTGTGCAAAGGTTGTATCATTCGCGTTTTTAAGGCTAAGTATTCTTGCCTTTTTCCATTTTTCATTCCACTCCTCGCATTTCTCGTAGAATCACGGTTGTTCTTTATTCTATTTTCGATGACCTAACACCGTCGTAGTAGTCTGTTTTATAGCACTTTTGATATTTTCCCAAGTACTTTCAATGGCGTTCCCATCCTCATAGTTGTCTAAACTATTGTTATCCAGTATGCCTAGCCTATTTGACAGTTTCTCAGTATATTTAGTTTCAGTCATCGGGTTATTTAACTTTTCGAGATTAAATTCCTCTGTTTGGTAGATTTTATTCTTATTTTTATTAACTAGTATACGAACCCTAATCTTGGCTATCACCAGAAAATAGTCAAAATCGCAATCTGCTTTACGATAAGTTCGAACTTCAAGAAAGTTAGCCTGTCGCCCTTGATCAATTAAAAGGTGGTCGATTTGGTTAAGCATATCATCATCAGGCGTTCTCCATGTTACTTTTTGTCAATTATTGTGAAAAAAATACGTACTCTTAACTATAAGATTATTAAACGCAGCAAAATAAATTACTCTCACTCCATTGTCATTACTCACATCATGTAAACTTTATTTCCCTGTGGTCGGTCTAAAATTTTCCTCCTTTTCAATTTTCGCGTTAAAGTCTCCTAGAAATATTTTTGCGTCATAAAAATTCATCAAATACCTGTTCTAGGCTAGGCTTGTATAGAGAAAATCTTTGATTACATCGTTCGTGTCCTCCGTCGGACAGTGAACATTAATAAATATGTACTTGTACCATTGACTTTGAAGGGTTACGGCGTATATTACTTTATTATTCATTAAAAAGCCCGTGCCTAGCTGCAGTGCTTTTTCCAATCCGCTATAGAGAAATGTGTATGTGTATCTATTGATTTGCATTGTTGCCGGGCATATTCTCCTAACCTCTTGCAATGCTACTATATATAGTTCGTACTTACCTGAATTCCTAGTAAGTGCTTCTAATTGCCAGTCTTGTGCTAAGCTACATAAGTTCATGTCCCCACCCTTAACTTCTTTGTAACTCTTTTGCATGTTTCCCTAGATAGTCCCTACCCGGACATCAGAACGGGGGACATCTTTACTTCCGGATCTTCCTTTTCTCCGAGAAGAAATCATGGCTTATGTTTGTTGATGACTCGCTGCGTAGGAATAGATGGTAAATCCGGTGTAGGTTTATCACGCCTACTACATTTTGACACTTTAAATGCATTGATAAAAGTGATTTTAAGAATAATCGACAATGTTATAGATAATGCTACGGTGTTGAGGTAGGTTAAAATGATATATTTTTGGCTCAGAATTTGAATCAATTCTATGCTGAATTATTCCTGATTATCTTACAGAATTTTAATGTAAAATACAAACACGTTTAAAAGTTATCGTGTCCACAAAATGCGATCACATAAGATGCATATTCAAAATTAAAAATTTTCTTTATGAATAAGTTCAATTTTTTTTACTTATCTAATGTATAAATTTACGATACAATCTTTAATATATCTATAGAAATTTTCAAAATTCAAAATCGCATTTCATTAATAAATAGCAAGTTTAAGGACGTTTACCGGCTGAATAGTAAGTTTAGAAAGTTAACTTTCAAAAAAATCATCATTAAATGGAAATATTTATAATGAAAACTCTTTAATTCTGTTTACAATATACAGCATTATAACATTAGTAAATAATATAAAACCTATGAAAACGCACCAACAACCAAAGTACGGCATAAACTTTTGCATATAATGTACCACGATATGGATATACTAATAACATTAGAGCACATCTTTAGATAGCTATACCATTTAAAAAATGCCTCTTGCTATGTCTAGCTTTTTATGTATTATTTATATGCTTATTTTACATTACATACCTACTAGTATTTCATAACGATTTAAACAAAACTTGTCTTGCAATAAATAAAAATGTCCGGTTAGTGAGAGCTCAAAATAGGGCTCCCATATTAAGAATTAAAACTTTGAAGCTCATTTTCTCGATTTTCGATACTGCAAAGGGGATCGGCCACGAATAAAACACAATTAAATTCACATATAATAAAAGTTTCAAGAGATTTTAAAGAAATTTATTTATCCGGTAAACGTCCTTGAAGTAAATGTAAGATATTTCTACTACAGCTTATTGATAAAATTTCTTTTCGTTTCTTAAAAGTATTTCACAATTTAAAATTTGTATATCTAAGTAGTAAGTCTAGACCATTTGACTCCAAAATCTAATCAGTTCTATATTGGGTCGTATATGATATACCTACAATATTATAGTCCGAAATATAAATGTCTGCTAAAGTTACGGTGACTACATAATTTTATTAAATATACGCATACACACATGTACTCACACTCACATGCCTCCCCCCCTCCCAATACACACGTACGTGCACACATACACACAAGTACGTACACATGCACAAACACATGCACACGCACACACATATGCACATCCACACATATCTATACGGATATTTTCTAAAAATAGTGTATTTTTATTCCCGCGGCCCAAAACATGATTTCAACATGATTTTAGAAAACTATTTTTTTAATATTACAAAGCTTCTTTTAGGAGTAAGCAAAAAATTAATTTAAAACAAAAAAGCATTCTATTGGAAAACGATATCTTAAAAGATTTTTTATATTTTCCTAGTATTATTATTATTATTATTATTATAAAGACCAAGTAGTAATGGTAAGCAGCAATGGTGCCTACAAGGTAACAGCTATCACATAGCCTTTATGTCGGCTATAGACGTCCTTGCATCTTCACTATAGCTATCATAACTACTTGTTGAGACTAGCAATCCGTAACTGTATAGTCCATAGCCTTGTTCACACAGTCACGCCATCTTTCTCTATTGTTTGCGAATTGCATCGAATCCTCCTCATAACATCCTATTTCTCGCAGATCCATTGTAATATAGTCCTCCCACTTTCATCTCGGTCTACCCGGGGATCTTGCTCCTGTCGGCTTCCCTACGAGCACTCTAAGTACAGCTCTTTCATTTCCCATCCTAGCTACATGACCAGTCCACCCTAGCCTTCGAGACTTAATTACTCTGGTAATGTTTGGCGGACCGTATAGCTCGTGTATTTCTTGGTTATGTAAAATTTTCCATTCTCTAGTAATCTGAACCGAAACCGAATATAGGCATGCATTTCCCGAACGCAGCCTTTTCTTGATTTCTTTACGAGTTTAATTTTTGTGGTCAAGTATCTTATCAAGGTATTTAAAGTCATCTACTTTTTTAAAAGATTTGCCGGAGACTTTCAAGTCGGTATCAGCAATCTCGGACCCTTCTCTGCTAGTGACCATGCACTGGGTTTTCTCTTCACTTATTTCTAGGCCATTTTCTTTAGCTGTTTTTATTAGTATGTCTACGTTCTCTACTACGGTTTCTCTGTCTTTTCTATAATGCCTATGTCATCTGCATATGCTAGCAATTGTGTTAGGGAGCCATTTATTATAATCCCCTCTTTACTTTCTGATACCGCTCTAGTCCCGTATTATAAAACTAAGTTAAATAGGAGGGTTGATAGAGACCTTACCTGACCTGACTAGGCCCCGACTATTATCGAGGCACATTCTGATCAAGGGGGCACACCACTTTTGAATTTAAAAACGAAACTTATTTGTATGAATCCATACAAATTGTTCCTTTCAAAAGCAATTATACTGAAATGTTTTTTACTATAAACACTTGATAGTACCTTTAATTGCACAGTAAAAAGGACTCAAAATCTTGATCCAGCACGTCATATAAAATTACCTTAATTATTATGCTCCTAATCAACTGCCCATGGGATTCCAAGTGATTCCGTCGACCAAATTTCTCCAGGTTTGGGGAATTATATTTTTAATATTTATCGATTCGTTTTTGTTGTATATCGATTTTTCATATTTATGATTTTTTATTTAACAAATTTTTATCGCTTATTTCTTGAATATTACGTGATAATTATTGACTAATCACAATTAATTTGTTCTCTCTTTTTGTTGAAGATTTGAAATCAAAAAGAATGTTTAAGATTTATCGATTCATTTTTATTTTATAAAGTTTTTCTCATATTTATAATATTCATTTTTTTCCAAAAAGTTTTGATTGCCTCTTGTTTGGTACCACGTGGCTCTTTTTACACAATCAAAGCTCATTTTTTTATGAAGATTTGAAATAAAAAATAACTTTTAAGATTTATCTATTCATTTTGTTTTATAGCGTTTTTTCATTTTTATGATATTTTTGTACAAAATATAAACATCTTTTACTATAATTTAATCACTCCTAATGATATTTAAGTCAAGATATTATTAAACAAGGTATCCTTACTATTTAATCTCGCATAATGATATAGAAGTCAATATATTATAAAATGAGGAGTTTTTGTCCATCTAAAAAATTTTTTATCGAAATTCCGTTATTGCTAAAGAAGTTATTGACAACTAAAGAAAGATTTGACAAAACAGTGCAGACTTTTTGTTTGTTATCCGATTTGAATTTTGAAGGTATCATTTTGTTTCTTGAAAAATTTAAGGGGACTTACCCATATAAAAGCCGCTGTTAATTGCTTTAGAAAAATGCTTTTTCGTCCAATCTGATGGTTCGTGGGTCCCCGTAGATTGCTGCTGTGCTAAGTGTGTCTTTATACCACATAGGTACGTTCCAGTCACAGTGCTGCTCGCTGATTAGTAGCACATCAGCCTTCGTCTCAGATATACTCTGAGTCAGAAGGCTGTTCGCTAATTCGGCTCTATGGAGGTTCGCTTGATGGACCGTTATAAGGTCCATCATTAACGCTTGGCTTTGGTCTGCATGAGCGTTTCGCGTAACGCTCTACAATGCCCGGAGCCCGTCGTGTGGCTCAGCTGTGCTTGGTCTACTTTCAGGTCACTGCACAAGACGCAGTTCGCCTCGGTAGCCTTGCAGGCTGCTCCTTTGTGACCTTCCGCGCCACATTTGTAGCAGATCTTACTTCTATCTGGGCCACGACAATCGCGCGCTTGATGTCCGTAACCCAGGCATCTGAAGCACCGCTGGAGCCGCTGCCATCTTCTTAGTTGGCAGTTCATATAGCCGACTATCAGGCGATTCTTCAAGGAGAAACTCTGCCTTTTCCTGGTCCATCCCTACGATGGCCAATCGCTGCTCTCTACTGTTGGGTTTGGTCAGCGAAACGTTAATCTCACCCGTTTAGTCTCCTGCTTCGTCAAAGACCCTCTTGATTGCCATCTCCACCTCTTCTTTGGTGGTAATGCTGTCAAGGTCTCTGACTTCGACGTTTGTTTTTGGTGTCAGGGTCTTTATAGCCCCCGACGTGCCCATTACCTTCCTGATGGAGTCTCCTACAGTCCCCAGCTCCTGGTCATTGCTGGTTCTACCCAACTCTACCAGAACGTCGCCAAACCTGGGTTTTCGGACATAAATAACAGTGGTTGGACATTCGGCAGTGACCTTTTCGTGGACATTCGTAAGAATCTCTGAGTAGCTGACTCCATTTTCAGGTCGAATCAGGACAGCCTTTGGTCGCTTGCTAGGAATCCTCCTCTTTTTCTTTAGAGGCTTTTGAGCAGCCTCGCTCGTCTTGTTAGCCGGTGTTCTGGCTGTTAGGGGCTTCTGTTGTTGCGATTTCTGCTATTCTTTTCTTTTCAGATGTTCTTTTGTCTGCTGCTCCGGTTGCCTCTGCTGCTGCTGCAGTTTCTTTGCTGCAGCTTTCTCCTTTTTTGACCGGACCGTAAAAAAACCAGCGACCTCCGTGGGTCCGGTTGCCCTAGTCTTCTTGTCGATGACTGCTGCCTCAGCACTATCAGAGTCCCCGTCCTGTGGTCGTCCCATCTTATTTTGAAGCCGCTGACTGGAGATAGCAGCGGCTCCTAGAGTTTCTGTTGGGCCTTGCTCTTCGGTGTTGGTGAGCAGGCCGTCCCTCCACTTGTCGAAAACTTCAACGAGCGTTGGGATGGACTTCTTGGTGTCGTTATTGACACCAGGCTGTCTCTTTAGCCCTTCTTCCATTTTTTAAGGAGTTCATCTACCAGCTCGACGTAGTCCTCGACTGTTCTTATGGAGCGGCTTGGCTGTTGTGTGGGGCCCGGGAGTGATTGTGGAGCAAGCTGCTCCGCAACTATTTCCTCACCGCAGGTTTGGTGTTTACCTGCCTCCTCGATTATTTCACGGTTATGTAGGGACATTTTCTTTCTTTCTTGTTTGTTAACCGGCGCATCGTGCCGTAGGAGGGCGGGCCGAAATAGCTAGGAGTGGGTACACCCTCGAATACTTTGAGCCTACCCCAGATCCCTGAGGCCTAGCCTTCGTTTTCCTGGTCCGGGGAAACACGAACGGACCAGGGCTCGCCCGGAGCAACAGGGGTTCCGATCCCTCTGCCCAATACGCACTTCCTGATCAGGGTCCGAAGCGGCCGGCTTCTGATCTCGCGCTAAGATTAACCGTCTCGGTAGAGCTAAACTCACATCAGCCCTTCATCCATGCCGATGGGAACAACCGACAGGGATTCGGGCACTCCCAGCGTGTCCCAGCGCGAGAACAATCGGTCCGGACGATTTTGCTGTAGATCAGCCTCACGCAAAACGGACCGCCCGAGAGGAGATGTTTGGGTAGTTATTCAGTGTAGTGCGTGTTATGAGTGCAGCGTAATGAACGTAGAAGTAAATGTGTATGTGGTGGTGATTGTAGTGCTTGGTAGCGTGAATAGTATTATGCGTGGTAGTGTGCTGGTGTGTAAGTGTGAGTTTGGGTGAACCGCTTCTTAGTTTGAATAAGCCCCCTCACCCGCCACAGTCCTGTAAGATAAAAGGTACTGCGCTTCGACAAGGTCTTGCAGTTCCTAGAGGGGGAATAATAATAATAATAACAACAACAACAACAGCAACAACAACAACAGCAGCAACAACAACAACAACAACAACAACAACAACAACAGCAGCAACAACAACAACAACAACCACAGCAACAACAACAACAACAACAACAACAACAGCAACAACAACAACAGCAACAACAGCAACAACAACAACAGCAGAAACAACAACAGTAACAACAACAACAGCAGCAACAACAACAACAACAACAACAGCAACAGCAGCAACAACAACAACAACAACAGCAGCAGCAACAACAACAACAACAACAACGTTCTTCTTCAACAATCCCATTCTTTTTTGCGAAGCCTGCATGGTGTTGGCTCTGGCAATGCGATGATAATGGCGGCTACGTCGTCCGCGTACCCTAACAGAAAAGTACCTTCGGGGAGATTTATACGTAGGACACCATCATAGGAGACGTTCCAGATGCCCGATCCCAACATGGATCCCTGAGCTGCCCCATATGTTATCTCTTTGGTTTTTGTGCCATCCTCCGTATCATATATTATTGAGCGGTTTTTCAGATAGTCCCCAAGCATACGAAGAAGATAATCGGGTATCCAAAAATCCCACTCGAAAGCTTACAGTGCTTTATCCCACCTAACAGAATTGAAGGCGTTTTTCTCGTCTAAAGTGGCCAACAGGCAGACAGGACGAGAATAGTGATTGCCCTGTTCCGTCGATTTTGCGGCACTCACGACCTCCTGGACTGCGTCGATGGTGGACATGCCCCGCCTAAAGCCGTACTGACGGGGTGCCAGATCACCTGCAGCTTTAATTGCTGCCTGTAAACGTGGCTTTATTAGTTTCTTCAGGAGTTTGCCTGCAGTGTCTAGTATACATAGCGGGCGGTAAGCCGACGAATACACAGATGGATGACAGAACACGGACTACAACTGGCAATACACAAGACAGAACTGGTTTTGCTCACAGGACAATAAATACCGACAGTTATTCCGATGAACGTCGGCACCGAACTGACAGAGACGAATAAATCGGTAAAGTATCTGGGGGTAACCCTGGATACAAAGCTGACCATCTGGACACACATAGAAAAGACTGCCAATAAGGCGGCTGAAAGAGTCACCTCCCTAAGCCGCCTGATGGCAAACACGTACGGACCAAGGCAGGGAAAAAAATAGTTACTCATGTCAACGACCCACTCGATCCTCCTATACGGCGTGGAAATTTGGGCCGATACGCTCGGAGTAAAAAAGTACTGCAAGCGACTAATGAACCTACAAAGACGGGTGGCACTGAGGATTGCGTGCGCCTACAGGACGGTCTCCCAGGAGGCTATCTTGGTCGTGGCGGGCGTGGTCTCCATAGATCTTCTCGCAAAAGAACGCAAGAGAATCTATGAACTAAGCGCCGCGACAGGACGGGCTGACGCGGCGATAACAAAAAGAAACAGGACAATGACGGAATGGTACGAACGATGGACGGAAGACAAGACAGCAAAATGGACCCGACGCCTGATAGAAGATCTGAGACCGTGGACGGAGCGGGGATTCAGCGAGGTGAATTTTTACCTTACCCAATTCCTCACCGGACACGGTTACTTCAGACACTACCTTTTCAGGAGAGACAAAGTACAAACCCCGAACTGTAAGTACTACGGACATGACAGGGATGACACAGAACATACATTTTTCATATGCCGAAGATGGACAACGGCCAGACGCTGACTAGGACCAGAAAACATAACGCCCGAGAACATTATACCGAGAATGCTTCGCGACGCAGACAGCTGGACGGAAGTAGCTACGTTCGTCGAGACAGTACTCAGAGGGAAGAAAGGCGATGGGTGCGTGGAATGAGTGAAAAAAATGACAGAGAGAATAGAAACGCAAGAATGCATGAAAGAATGTTTTTTGAGAACGAATGAAGAATGAATGTGAGGACACATAAACTGACAAGACTGAAATAGACAGACAGACGATACGAGTCGAAAGAAAAGTGGACAGACCCTGCAACGTGAACTATTACTAACGTAGTTCCACGTTGCAGGTGGACGGAATGGGTTACCTACCCCTGATCCCGCACTGCTGGCTACATGTCAACAGTTCTTGATCAGGGGAAGGCGGGTTTAGTCGGTCCCCCAGTCGTAGATGCTCTGGGTGGAAATTGAGCAAGAATCTTTTGTCTCCTTTCCCAGCCCGAGTAGATGCGAAGCCTGGGAACCCGACACTCTAGTTGCGAATATCGTGCAGGTCGCTGCCTCCAGGGTGATCCCGACTGATGGTTTGGTCACAGCAAATTTACCCGTCTTTTATCCTTAAAAAAAAAATAATAATAATAATACTAGTAATAATAATAATAATAATAATACTAGTAATAATAATAATAATAATAATAGTAGTTGAACGCTCTCGGCTGCGTTGCCATAGGTGGCTCGGCAGCTTAGTTTAAATTCTACGTTTTTTATATTGTTTTTATTTAAACTTTCATACATTGAATTTTTTATGCGGATTAATTTAATTGTAAGGATGTTGAAATAAATATGATGAGATTTATTAAATAAAAGAAAAGAAATAAAAACACCAATAGATTATTTAGAATAAGTAAATTAACTAAAAACGAAAAACACTTGTTTTCAACAAAAAAAAAATTGTTTATAATGGTTGACGTTACACGAACACAATAGAATCGAATCGATGAAATATTTAACAACCAACAGGTCGGACGCTTTCACAGCTAAGAGGCCGGACACTTTTCACGGCCATGACGCCGGACGCTTTTCACGGCTAAGAGGCCGGACGCTTTTCACAGCTAAGAGACCTGATGCTTTTCACGACCACGAGGTCGGATGGTTTTGATCACTGGTGAAATTATCCGCACTTTCGTACATAAATCAGTGGTTGTAATAAAAGATCGACTGATTCACATCAGCCTGGAAGGCGAAAATGATTTTATTGTCGCGAGGCAAGCGACGTGATTTGTCGTATCAACAGAGATACGCGAGGAGCTCCATACGTTTAGCGATGTCGTCGATGACTACTTGTCAAAGCGTCTCGGCCGTCTCCTTCGTCGTTTAACAGTGTTGCCGATTAGGCATTTTTCTCTGTCCCTTGTTAACCGCGCAGTCAGATGTGACGCCCGGTACTACACATTTCTGATATATATAGATATACTTTTACACGGGTCGGGCGTCGGTTCAGGCTGCGCTGTGTTAGGTCCAGCACACTCACACGCGCAGCTCGGCAAGTACATGCGCACACTCACACTCTCAACGCAACATATGCGTACACTCTCAATATTCGATAGTTTGAATTAACTAGCTGTTACGACGTAACAGTAGTAATAATAATAATAATAATAATAATAAGAGCTAAAGTTAACTCATTAGACACACGCTTTTAAGTTTGCCAGAGATAATCTTAAAACTTAATTAAAATATCACCATATCTCTACACGCAAAGGATGTGCCCTATAAGCGCCGTAATCAGCACGCACATACCCATTCGTAAAACAAAAGATTTCGATCTAATAGCTATGTAGGTCACTGCATAACTAGCTCCAAAATTATAGAAAAGCCCAGTACAAAGTCAGAAAAACCGCGATAAAGCTCTCAATATCATTCAAATACCCGGAGAATAATGGATCGCGTGAGGTTAATTTCCATGAGCTTTTAAACAGAATTCCACCCATACTCACTAATTCTACTATGTCAAACCTTTCTAGTAATTAGAAAAATATTTAAAAAGAATACCGTACCGATCCGCAACAGCGCTGTGAGATCACATGGAAGCTTTTTCTTCAAATTTATGAGTTTTACGAAAGTCTTGATGGAGGCCGATTTCGGCCCTTATAGGCCCTCATCCTTTCTTATAGTCATTTTTTATTTAAGGAGGTTCGAAAGTGATGTAAAATGATAAGATGTTTCTGAAATTTTAATATGTCATTCTTCTATGAAGTTTACGATAGTATGTGAAATTTGAAAGCATTAGCCAATACGTTTTATAGATAATTGACTTCAAAGTTTGACACTTATACACGGGCTCCTATAAGAGCAGCTTGTAAACTGACAATAAACTTAGAGTGCGATTGTTTAAAAATGATAAGAATGAAATGAAAAACAATGCAAAATATTGAGAAGGTATTAAACATCGCGTACGCAAAATTTTAGAATGAATTAGAACACCGATTCTGAGTACTAAGCGAAAACGTAAATAAAAACACTAGCTTGTTGGCTACGCGGGGAGGTGCACGGTAAGAAGAGAGGCGGTGCGGGGTGCGGGGGGCGGGTCTCTTTTCCTTGCCTTGCGCGGGAGATCTATCCAACCTTCTTTATATTGTTCATTAAAAAATAATACACTGCTGATCTTTAGAAGTACATATTATTGTTGAGGTCTGTCAGAATAAAAAATTATTTCTTAATTTACTAAAATTACCGATTTTCGAAAATTACGTATTCAAAATTAAATTTTATTTCTTCCACTAAAATTGCGTCCAGGTAATTTCTAGATATATCATTTGAAAGGAAATTACGTGTACTTTATGAAAGCATATATATTTTCAACATATTTAACGTATAAAAGTAAGACATTTTTTTTTTCGATTTCCGAAATTTCTTTTAAGTTACTATTTTTTATAAGATTGTATTCTTTATTATCCTAACAGCTCCAAAATCTACTCAGTTCTAAGTTGTATAATACTTCATATATTTGCAAATTTTCAACTCATAACATGCTTTACTTGAAGAGTTTTCGTTCCACAATCTTTTTGTTACATATATATATACATACGTACATACATACATACAGCCAGACAAACATTTTTTAAAAACATGTCTTTCTGACTTAACAATTGGAGGTAACTTTGCAGGTTATCTGATGATATATAATTTTTATATGGGTATGTCAACCTGAAAATTTTCAAGGAACAAAATAAGACCTTCAAAATTCTAATTGGATAACAAACAGAAAAGTCTGCATTTTTCTGTCGAATCTTTCCATAGTTGTCAATAACTACTTTTACAATAACGGAATTTGAATAAAAATCTTCGCGCGGAGAGACTCAGGCTACCTCTGGAGGATACGAACGTCACCAGCAACTCCTAACCTTCTCGTCAGTAGCCTGAGATACCGATGAAACGCATTAGTTCCCGCGCAGCGTGTATTTGTTTACATCGACTTTTTTGCGTTCGTCGCAATTTGCTTATTGCTAAAAATGGCAGAACGAACCGAACAGCGACTTTGCATAAAATTTTGCTTTAATCTCGGTAAAAGTTGTGCGGAAATTATTGAAATATTGCAAAAGGCCTTTAAAGATGAGTGTATGGGCAAAAAACAAATAAAAGAGTGGTATAGGCGGTTCAAAAGTGGCCGCACATCTATTGACAGTGATCCTCGTTCTGGTCGACCTTCGACGAGAACATCGTCGGATAATGTCGAGCGTGTGCGTGTCGCAATTGAACAAGATCGTCGTTTGACTGTGAGAGAACTGGAAGATGAACTTGGAATACCAAAAAGTACTGTTTGGTGAATTTTAACCGATAATTTGGGAATGACTCGTGTGTGTGCAAAATTCATCCCGAAACTGCTCTCAGACCAGCAAAAAAACCTTCGATTAGAAATCGCTCAGGACAATTTGGAAATGATTAATAGTGATGAAAACTTTCTTAAAAAGGTTATTACTGGTGATGAGTCATGGGTTTATGGTTATGATCCTGAAACAAAACAACAATCTTCGCAGTGGAAGCTTCCATCTGAGCCTCGGCCGAAAAAAGCTCGTCAAAGTCGAAGCAACATCAAGTCAATGTTGATTGTTTTTTTCGATTATGAGGGCGTTGTGTACCACGAATATGCTCCTACAGGCCAGACAATCAATAAAGAGTACTACGTTGAAGTTTTGAAAAGATTACGTAATGCAATCAGGAGAAAACGACCGCAACTTTGGGAAACCGGTGACTGGCTTCTTCATCACGACAATGCTCCAGCGCACGCATCAAACCTTGTGCAGCAGTATTTATTGAAACACAGTGTTGCGCAGCTCCGCCAGCCTCCATACAGTCCTGATATGGCTCCCTGTGACTTTTGGCTGTTTCCTCGATTAAAAATGCCGCTTAAAGGACATCGATTCGACAATAAACTGACTGTTGAAACTAATGCGACGAATGCACTAAAGGCGATTCCGAAGTCTGACTTTCAAGAGTGCTTTAATAAGTGGAAACATCGATATGAGCGTCTTGTTCAATCAAATGGGGACTACTTTGAAGGATGCCACCCCCCGGATGACGAAGAATAAATCAAGCGCCGAGAAATCGAGGTAGGTCGGATACTTTTGGGACAGACCTCGTAATTTTGCATAGGTTTACGCATAGGTTTGTTGCTACGTAGCAATTTAAAAATTTAAATCTATGTATCTGGTCGTTTACAAATCACCTTCCCCTACTCTTATCACATATTAACCATTTTCTATCAAAAACTTACAAAATTTGCTAATAAATCCTTTGTCAAAAAAAAATCCTTTATCAAAAAAATTTGTAGTCGATCTCATAGAGTCAACCGTTGATATAAATATATATACAAACTGCTTAAAACAGGTTTAATTTATATATAAATGTATAATAAATATAAGATTATGGCTACAGCTAGTTGAATTAACTGTTGTGAATTAAACCATCAATTATAAATCAGCACATACTTTTTGAGCTCCTAATTAAAAAGAGCAATTTAAAATTAATTTATTAAAACAAAAAATTTTATATTAGGACAATTAATTTAGTTTGAGGAAGCTAAGTGCCAATGAATTGGCAGCGATTTTTTTTTAATTTCAGAAAAAATGTTCCTTTTAGTATGTAGAATGCTTGTAAATGTTTTCATATTTTTTTTAAGACATGTGTTTTAAGTATTTCGGAGATAAATATGACCAGATTTTCATATATATCTATATACATGATTCACTGGGAAATCGAGAACAAAAAAACAGAAAAATTAATTGTATGTAAAATAATCGTGAATTTTTGTAGATTTTTTTAAGCACACATATTTAAAGTTGTTTGAAGTTAAATATGACTTTATTGCAAAAATGTGCATTTTAATAATTATTTTAACAATATTTAATTTTGTTTTGATTTTTTTATATAAATATTGCACTTCTGCCATCTTGCGACCTTGGCAGTCACTTTTCTACTAAAAAAAGCTATCTTCTCGATTTTTAGTGTAATGGTTCGAGTGATCAAACCCACCTATTTCAGGATTTTAAGTTTTAAAATGAGTTTAATTAATCGAAAGGGGCATTAAAGGGTATTAAAACTTTTTTTATGAAAAATTTAGAAAAATTGCAGAAAAATCCTTTGATGTTATTTTTTTAAGAAATTTAATTTTTTCAATAAATAGAGATTGAAATTTGCTAAAAAATGTAAAAAATTCTACACACCAAGAGGAATATTTCTAACGAAGAAATAAAAAAAAAATTTTATCTCGATTTCCCAGAGAATCACTTATATATATATAGCGTTAACAAAATTTATATTATTATTCCATTGTTTTGTTTAAGAAGAAATACTCCCTCCACATCACCCATACCCCCTCCACTTTTTCTACCTAATTTTGTCCCCTTATGCTACCCCCACCCATCCATTATCTCGATACTGACCCTCTTAATACTATGTTAAAGTAATAACATGTTTAATGTAGCGTTACGATGCCCATACATTATTTTAATTATTTTGTTAAGAAAAAATACCCCCTCCATGACCTCCATACCCTCCACCACTTTTTCTACCTATCCTAATGTTCTCCCATTATGCTAACGTATGCTTCCATGATCTCCAAATTGACCCTTCTAGCATTATGTCATGTTTAATTTAGCGTTACGGCTATTTCCGGTTTCAGTGATTACAATCATTCTTTTACTATAGGGATACTATGGAGCTTTTTACGTGTTTAAATTGTAATTTAAACTTTTCTAAACACGTTAATTGCGATATTCTTGTTAATAAATCTTTAAACTATTAGTTCTTCAGCTGAAGTTCTACTTTTTAGTAGTAAAAACAATTCTAATTAGTTTTGTACCTCTTATATTGATATCATCCATATAACTGCATGAAAAAAAATTTGAAAACTGCTTGAATTTTTAGTTATGCCATTTATTTATATACTTTATATTTTCATAAAAACAAACACATTAAGATGAATGATTTTTTTATTTAAAATGCATGGACGCCATTCTAAGAAGTCTCTGTAAATATTCGGGATGCTCACTTGATACTTTATATTTTTTCCAAACATTTTGAAAATCGCAGTGTACCGATTCCTTTGCTTCTTCGCTAGTGAATCCAAGTCCAGTGCCCATGTCTTAGCAAAATTCTGGTACGTGATGGAAAACAGCATGAATTTTTTTAGTTACCGGTATGCCAAGCTCCAAGTAGCTATTTTTGAAATCTTCAATTATATTTTCGAAAGAAGAGTGAAGATCTTTACCAAAACAGGTTTGTACAACGGCTCTAAATTTTTCAAAAACTTTGCCATATTTCAATCATTTACATGTCGTATGTCCCTTGTTACACAGCATGATTTAGTCCATTGAAGCACATCTTGTTCACATTCCTTTAGTAAATGAGTATACAGAGTATTCGCTATGAGCATGTGGTGTAGTATATGTTATCGTATTTTCAAGAATAGCGCCATCTTACGATCGAGTAATGCGATCTGAAAAGTACAAAATTCACAGGCTCTTATGAACATTCAATGAAAATAATATTTTTTTAATTACTAATGTATCATAATATTTCTTTTTAGTAATAAATAAATATGTCAATTCAAGAAAAAAATTTGAGAGTACACAGATTGTCAGAAACTTATAAAAAATTATTTTCATTGAATGGCATCTTCTTTCTTAGCTCCAGCTTCAACCCATTTCATATGATTTTGTAAAGTATTGCCAATTGCTCTATGTTCTCCGCACTCATGAAGCTCATTTTTTAGTGCATAGCACCACGTGCAAGGGTTCATGCAGCTATGGGACATGATCCCTACGAGAATATTAGCAAGTTTTAAGTCAGTAGCAATTGTTCCTTCAAAATTATTAATATTGAGTGCTGTCCATAATTGCAACACATTTTCATAATTTTCTTGAAAATTTGTGCTAAGGCTATAATAAATAATTTATCAACTCCCGAATCCTTGAATATTTTAGCTGATATCCCATCTTTATGCTTTTGTCGCCGATGAAATGATTCCTGAGATTCTGTGGTGAATTGAATTGACAGACAAACTTTAAAAAATCCGCCTCCTCCGTCAATTCCAAATTTTAAGTGAAAATCAGTCAATTAGACTTGTAGAAGACTTGTTCGCTTTGACATTAATGTAGTCGAAATCTTTTATTCCAAAAAGGCATCTACACAGTGCATTTTGTCGCTGAGGTTTTTTTGCTAAATTAGATTCTACAACTTTAGAATTATTTGAAGCTACACGCAAAGACGCAGCGATTTCAAGAATCACATTCTGGCTCAAATGAAAACTTTGTCGTAATTTTAAGTAATTTCCGCAGAAAAAAGTTGCTTCTTTACTGGGCTATTTTTTATGCTTTTACCAACAGAAACTTGAAGAGGAGTCAATGATCCAACATTAGACTCGCCTTCTTTCTCTTCACTTTCTTGTACATCGATTATTTTCCTTTTCAATAAAGATGAAACTACTTGCTCGGTAACCTTTGAGCCTGACTGCACAATGCTCTCAGTTAGATTTTTCAACCGCGAACTCAAGGTGTATTTATGAGATAATTCTCTTGCACTAAGTGAAAAGCAATAGCTACAGCGGTTTTCAGTATTAGGCGACTTTGTTTTATGTAAAAATAAGATTTTGTATAACTTAATAATGAAATTATCAGATAATCAATAAAGTGTATAAACTAAACTGTATGTCAAAGTTAAATTTATACAGCGTATCAAAACAAAAATGAAAGAATCTGTGACTAAAACTGGATTGAAACATTGAGATTGTCAGTTATAAAGTTATTCAAATCAATATACATATTTACATACATACCTAATACATTGATTACATATATTTATATTAGAGATATCTTTGAATATACTTCGTCGCTCCGGCAAGAAATCTCTCTTTGCGAAATTGACAGTTTTTGGTTTTGTAGCTAATTGACAAATATGACAAGAGCACATATATTCAGTAATTGATCTAGTAACTTTTTTCATAGGATCAAGATCAGAAAAATTGGAAAGTCTGATAGTTTACTGTGGGTTGTCTTTAATATGAGATAGATCTCTTGAGCAAGTGAAGCATACGACGACGGGTAAACGATCGTCAAAAGCATCGTAGACAAGGTATTTTTTTACCCATGCCGTCACGGCCACTTGAACAAGACGCATTTCTTGCGTTTTCCAGAAACAGAGTAAATAAATTTGTCGACGATTTTCTTCGTGAGATCTTGCTTTCGGCATATTTATAATCAACGTTTGAACTTATTTTATAGAAACACTATTATTTATTTACAGTACCTATGGCAACATTACCGAAAGATTAAATATGAATTTCGAATGAAATTCAAAAAGCAAAATCAATATTCGAACAAACTACCCCATCTAACATAATAATCGTTAGAGATATGCGTAATAAGAGTATTTAAGCTGTTTTTTCGATTATTTATAGATATTCAATAAAATTTACTATATATATCTTCAAAATTAAAAAAGATAAAAATAAAAATGTGAATATTCTACTTACAAGGGGGGACCACGGAGTCCGGGTAAGCGATTTTGATGAAACTTTAGGGATCGTTTTCTGATACCTAAAAACGAAGCCCAATTCTCGTGGTTTTATCCCATGGGTCTATGGACGGTAGATACAGCGTATTTCATTAACGTTGATAGTATATCTATATATATTTGTTTTTTAGCATTGCCTACATGAGCAATGCTAACGTTTTGTGGCACTATCTCAGATTTAAAGTCTCATGGGATAAAAATACGGATGCTAGGCTCCATTTTTAGGTTCCAAAAGTCGATCCTAAAAGTTTCAGAAAAATCTAAGACCCGGATTCCATGGTCTCCCAAGATTAGTGGAAATTTTATCTGAAAAATAAAGAAATAAACTGGCGGAATCGATTTTTTTATATTCATGAATAAACTTGTATGAATTACATCAATATAAAAGATACAAAAACTATTCAGAATTGTTTCTATTACTGAAAGTAGAAATTCAGCTGAAGAACTAATAGTTTAAAGATTTATTAACAAGAATATACCGGATAACCTCTGAAAAATATTGAAAAATCGAGTTTATTCTGAATTCCTCCACGCGATGATTTTCATTTTGGTCGCAAAATACTAGTAAGAGTTCATAGAAATAATATACGCAAAGATCCGAGACGGGCCGACACTTTTCGATTCAAGTTCATCCAAGACCACTGTGATTTCCTTTAAAAGTGCAAGTAAAAATTCCTCATAACCTAAAAGTCAAACTTATCAATTTCCTCTTAAATTACTACATACGTCCGAGATTGTAATAACTTGCAGGTTATGGCCTACTGGCTGTGTAGTCCACGTGCTCATCTGCTGCGCATTTCTACTTACCAACCGCACTATATACATATAAGTCTGAAATATTTATAATATTCACATTCGCTATCTTTAAGATTATTTTGTACTTAATTATTCATTTTGTTAACTATTTGTAACAATAAAATAAAAGATCAAGTCCTATAGAGAACTGTTATTAAGAAATAAAATGAATCTAAAATTAAATATCTAAATAGGTATACGAATGCGCGCGCGATCTCAACGACCAATCAAATGACGTTTAAAAGCCTTACCTACACTATGGCGCGAGCGAATTTTTTAGATAGGAATGCTTCAGATTTTATAAATCCTTCATGTTCGTATCAGTTTTATAGGCCGACCATCAATGTTTTACTTAGGGCTGGCAAAGACCAGCTATGGGCATCCTCCTTTATGGTATAGGTATTCAATTTGAAAATATTATAGTAGAACCTTGATAATACAAATTTTTAAATTATCGAAGTTAGAATTAAACATACATGTATCACTATTAAAAATTTCTCTTTTGACTTGTAAAAATTTACCCACACATGCACGCACGTACGCACGCACGCACGCTCGCTTGCACGCACGCATGAACACACACACACACAACACACATCCACACGCAAAATTATAAGATATGTAATTACTTTTATCACTTTTAATTATTATCTATTAGTTTTACTTTATTATATTTTTGTTTGTTAATATAATCAATGTAATAATTTTTTCAGTCTGTTTTAGTGAATAGAAGTCGGAGTAAATGCATGTTTACTCACCTAATACTGTCCAACGATGTACATATATGTTTTAATGAAATTTATTTTGTTAAAATTTTAAAGCCATAAGACCGACCTTTGTCAATCTGTATCTTCAAATTTGCATAATTTAAAAGTCACAATATTTCATAATAATCTTCAACCAATCCAAATAAAGCCTGTATAATTACAAAAAAGTGAGACAGAGAGAAAAAACTGCTGGAAAAAGCGAATCTCACTCATGAGCGTCTAAAAGCTTCTATTTAACGGAAAGTGTCTCTTAGCAGTAGATAATTACAACGCTCGTCAGACACGTCAAAGCCTCGTTCCAAAATCACATGTACCAAAAAAAGCTCACGAGAATTCGGACTTCATTAGCAGAGCTGATAAAAGCAAGGCGAGGGTTTCATAATCGATACGTTTGGATTACTAATGAGACGAGTTGCGTGGTGTGAATCCTAGCGCTTGATTGCGAGAAAATTCGTGAATTATTGGCGGGACCAAAAGGAAAAGAGAGAGCCAGAAACGAGCGCCTTGGGGATACTAAGGAGAAACAGAGGCGGGGATAAAATTCCGCTCGCCGTGTAATAAATCAAGTAGAGCGAGAGCAAGTCTCGGTTGATGGACGGCAGTCTAATAAGAAGAAAATCGAATTGCTTGCGGGGCAGCGAAGGTAGATGATGATGCTGCCATCTATTGAGCCTAGTAGACTCGACATTTTGTATAACCCCTGAATGTGCCTGTTTAATTTTCTATTAGTATATATCGATCTTTATCATGAATAAATCAATTTTCATGCCAGAGTATTAAAAATTAATTTAAGTTAGTAAATTAGCGAAAACGATTCTTATTGCAGTACATGGCTTATTTGCATTTTTTATTCTGAAGTATAAAAGGAATATTTTATGAAAAACATTAATCTACGATTTTAAAAATATATGAGAAGAACTTTATTTTATAGTAGTAGATTGCTTTTATTAGAATGTACTTAGTTATTTACTGTAAAAACCTAGAAGAGAAAAAGATAAAAACTATACAGTGCAAAAGAGATTATCTTTTTTTTAATCTATTGATTCTACATAATAAAGAGTGAAATAAATACACAATAATTTCTAACATGTTTGTCGGTCTTAATTATTGTATGTCCATACTTATAACTTAAAATTAAAAAAAAAAAGAGTTTCTGTTTATAAAATATTAGATATATAATATCAAATGGTGAACAAAAAATGAGTATTCTATTTATTGAGTTATACACTGAGAAAATGTTGGTTGTAGTATTTATAAATTCCTACATGAAAAATTACTATTGCACCGTCGCGTATGTGATGTTTCTCGAAAACTAATCCAAGTAAACAATATTTCGATTTGAATTGAATGATGACTTCTTTGTATGAAGGCAGGAGTTGAGAATGAATGTAAAACGTTTAAATGTATAAGTCTTTTTTATTTTGGGACGAGAGACGATGTGTTTGTGTCCGTAGTCGCCAAGGTTCTGTATTTTCTGCCGCTGCAGAATACATTGTAACTTATAGCTAGATATTTTGAGAAGGAGCATATTTTACATTTTTCACCCTATTGGTTAGATATCGATGTGGGTGGTGACAAAAATCGCAGATGTCCGCGTCGCACGGGCGGCTGGTTAAAGAGTTCACCGCCTTGAGAATCCGTCTCCAGTTCGGGGCAATAAAACAGCGCGCGGCGCTGTATCCCTAATAAATGCATTTGTGCTCCTGCATAAACCGCGTCGCATGAAAAACAAAAAGATAATCCGGTCATTTACGTTTCAGCACGAAGAGTTTTTGCTCGATAACTTCTATATTTGAGGGTCAACAAGAACATTTGGCACCCATGCGCGCGAGGCTCGGCAAACTGCAGATGTGTGATTTTACAATATGTCGAAGGAGTGTATTTGAACGCGATGTATTTTCAAGCTCCATTTTATATGATATTAAAAGATAATGAAAATAGAAGTATCAAATATTATTGTATACCGTAGATATACATATATAAATAAGTATACAAAATACGCTCTATCGTACAATTATACTAGTCTAGTCCAACTGGGATATTCCCGAAATATTGTAAAAAGTGCCATACTGGTATGGTAAAGTGGAACATAGTTAAATTTACCATACAATATTGGAGAAAGTCCATTAATGAAACGAAAAAATTATAAGTTTTGTAAACAGCGAAAAGAGTCATACTAGTATTGGAAAACCCCAATAAATAAATTTTAAATTTTCCTATTATAGTATTCTTAAATTTTCTTAAATAACACGTCAAAAATATTTACGAAATGCATGTTATTAGTAGTTGATCATTTTCTATTCACTTCTTTATTGAGGAGGGTTAGTTTTTAGCGGCATCTTGTGAAAATTGACTTTCAAATAATATACACTGACGTTGGAAAATCGGTTTGTATTGATTTATTTTTGCGTAAACCTTGACTACCAGCTTTTTAAAACACTTTTACAATTAGTCGAGTATTCGCAAACACATTTTTATTTTATATATATTTTATAATAAAAATTTTATCGTTAAACCTATTATTATTAAAATAAATTCGTCGATATATGTGAATGAATATCTTAAGTCTTCTAACAGTTTACACGTCTACATAATATATAAATAATTAATGAAATATATAGATATACTTAACACCGAAAAGTCGAATTAACTTATGCGCATGCGTGGATGTAATTTTACGATATCTGCCTTATTAGGTTATTTCATTTGGAATAAAAGATGGTGAACACTGGAAGAAAATGGATTGGGTAGAAATATTTTGAAAGTTTAAATGATGGTATGAGTATCAATGAAATAAAGTAAATTAGGATTATTGATTTTCTGATCCGTGCAGATCTACTCTATATATTGGGATCTCAACAACATTAAATTTCCACAACATTTGCAATTTATTTATATTTCCCGGTACTTTTCATCCAGTGAAATAACCTAATTTGAATTATGCATTGATCCGAAAGATTCCCAAAAATGAAGATATTTTTACCATGCCGATTAAATAGATCTTTAAATATTTTTTTCTAGTACAGATTGCTATACTAGTATATGGGACTTTTTTGCATTAATTATTGTAAAATTAACAATACATCTCTACTGAATATACTAATAAGCTTTAGTATTTTGTACATCTAATAAATACTAATATACTCAAAGCAAGATACACAATACCCATAGTAGAAAGCAAGTCAAATTTTGTTATAAAAAATAAAAAAATATTATTTCTTCAATATCTTGCACAAGGTTGCAGGAACCCAGCAAAGTAGAGCACCGCCTTACCATCTGTAATTCCAGCACCACTGAATTCACGTCTCTGCGCCCAGATGTCAGCAGCTCCCTATATCTCAATACTTGCTCTCTGCATCTCTCTCTATAAAACCACTTTCTACCTTCCACCTCCCTCTCTCGTCCTTTCTCATTCACGCAACGTTTCTCTCCCTCTTCCGTCGAATAACCTCTCTTGCCGAACCGCAGCTAGAAAAATCATCGTACAGCGCGCGTACCATCTTTGCTACGTCGTGCGTCGCCGGTCCAGTAGCGCTGCCCGAAGGATGCTCGAATTTACCGGTAAGGTACATAACTCGACGCAGCACCTCATTACATAAACGAGAGATACACATCACGCGTAGTCACTGCATAGCGCGCGCGCTTATTACGTAATTCGCGAGCTCACGCTTCTGGCTATAACGGAGGATAATGCGTTGCTCCGCGAAACGTCACACGCACCGTCCAGCGACCAGTTTTTCCTCCTCCTGTTTTGTTCACGCGCTATTATTGTTATTGGTAAAACTGTTGTTTACACTACTCGCGGTTCATTGCTGCATGAGCTTGTTATGTGCGAGAGGAGTGGACTTGGGAGTCGAATTCGTTAAGTTGCTAATGGATGTTTTTACCGGCTCTTATGTTTATGACTAGATATTGTTTCGGTTAATAAAATTATTACGTGTTACTTGGAGATTTGTTCGGCGGATTGATAATAATGGCTTTTTTGAAGTCAATTAGAGTTGAAACTTTTTTATTAAACTATAACACATTTTGTATAGCCCTATAGAATATGCGACTTTGCGCAACGTTTACGTGTAAATTTTGTTGGTTGGAAAACTAATTAATACATTTTGAGACATTTTGCATAATTTATAAAGTTGTAATTGTATAGGTAACCTTAAAATTACAAACTTCTCTTTCTGTTTTATAATTTTTTTAAATAATAAATTATTTTACCCTGAAAATATTCTAGATGCTTAACTTCTTACTATCAAAATCAAAATGTCATATTCTTGAATTAGTTATCCAATAAATCTTATGAAACTGTAATAAATATTCAAAATTTAAATGATGTAAACTTTGTATTTTTACGATGTGAACCGTTTTAGTACTTAGAATGACATAAATCTGAAGTTATATAGAATTTTCCTTTAGTATATATAAGCATTACGATAAAGTAGAGGTAGATAATAAATTATATAATTGAATTTCCTGTAATTACATTTCCCAAGCTGCAAGGTTAAAATGAACTCTGTTCAGAATACATTATTACCAAATAATTATAATTTAAAATAATTTTTATTAACTAATTAAAGTATTTTATAAATTTCATCTGGAATATGAGACGCAAAATAATTCATAGAAACTGCTATTATAATGTCGATCAAAAATTGTGAAACAATATTCACATGAGTTCATACTCTCAATTATGCCGATAAACCATGAACTTTATTAAATTTGGACAAAACTTTTTGTTTCATTAAAACATGCACTCATATAGATGGACTTATGAGTGTGACTATAAGGTCAATTTTTGCATAGGGTAAAAAAAAATTTTAAATAAAAATAAAGTAATAAAATTTTTATTATATAAATAAATCAATCGATCAATGGGGTAAAAGGGTATCTACGCCCGCAAAAAAGTTAAAAACTATTAAAAATGTACTTTTAATAAAACATTTTACACTTGTCAGAGTCCTATATATCTTGCACATAATTTAAATTTTCACTCCAATATGAGCTTGCCGTAGGTATTCTCTGCAAGGAATGGTCTACATAAGCTTAGCCATAGGTAGTGTTGTTCAAAATAACGGACTTCATGGCTGTGGTCCTTAAAATTGATAAAAACCAAAGAACTACTTTAATTCTTTTTTTATTCTCGCCTTCGGCTCGGGCACAAACAGCGCGTAGCGCGGCGGCAACTAGAGTGAGGTTATGGAGTTAATATGTAGCACTATTTTCCCTTTTCGGCGGTGAACGAGTACGAACTTTTTGGTAGATATGTTAAAAAATTGTATATTGCACGCGTGAATAAAGTGAGCCAGCGATTGCCAGCGTGTATGACGCCCTCGCTCCGCTCGGGTGCCGAACCACACGCAGGCATTTACTGGCTCACTTTATTCCCTAGTTGCATAATATACTATTAAACCTTTACTATCGAGGTGGCGTCTGTGAGACCCCACTCAACATTTAGTCATTTGTAACTTTATCTATATTATATTTCCAGTCCTAAAACCTTTTTGGAAACTCAATAAATATAATTATAGTTATTATGTAAAAGTTTGGAGCTATAAAATTAATTAGTTTAAAAAGTTATAAACAATTTAAGCATAAAATATCGAAAAAATAAAAATGGAAATAAAAAAATAATTTTCTTTTACCAAAAACTATTTGTTTTAGAAGTTTTACAGTTTTTTTTTACTTTTTATGTGACTATCTTTTTGACGCGCTTAAAAATGAAGACCCATAACCTCCTTAAATAAATAATTTTATCTCATATATAAAATTAGTATTATAACCCGAATATTATTTTTACCTATTAATTATAGGTGTCTCTTACTAATACCCTATTTTTCTCAAATGAATATTAGTATATAAATTGGTGAGCGATGTTTCGCAACAGGGTCTCATAGACGCCAGGTCGTGGCTTACGTTACTAAATTTCACCTCGGTAAAAAAAGGTTAATACTAATTTAACAAGTTGAATTGAATTTTAATAAAATCTTCTGATTTTAGCAGTAATTTGTAACATTCTTAGCTCTGAGTGTAATTTTTTGTATCGAAGAATAAATGGTCAGTTGATTGATCTATCTAAAAACGATTTTTTGTTCTACTGTGTAAGAGTGCATTGCAATCCTGTAACTTATGAATCAATATTACAAGTTCTTCGTCTCTTCAATAACATCAAAAACTTCTGGAAATTACCTTTTGGCTAATCGCAGTACACAGACATCCTTGTTACGCGATCACTAATCAACGCCGCCTACTTCTCAGTAATATAGAGTGACGCGAAGGGAAGTACTTGGAAAGTAAGAGAAGTAGTCAGAAGAGCTTGTAATGGATGTTTCGTAACAGCTACCAGACGAGCGACGACCCAGCGATGCCTCGACCGTGTAACTCACTCGAACGCGCGAGGTGACGATAACGAGCAGCGATGCGACCGCGGATCGATAGTGTTTGGCGCGCACGACGATACTAATCGCGCGTTTATGAGGCAATGACCGCGACTATCGATGAAGGCACAGAAAAGTAGATTTCAAAAAATCTTTTTTCAAATTAATTTTATTAATTGACTGCTTGAATTCTAATGATATATTTAAAATGTTTTTTAATGCTCCCGTGGTATAAGACTGATGATATCTTTACTGGAATGAAGCTAGATTCATTACCTGGAAGTTGGCTAGAAATCAAGATGGATACTGGATATAGGAACCATATGCAAGCATATGCCATACATATATGTATACCAAAGCATAGCAGAATTTGTTTAAAGATTAAAACATCCGATTAAATTATTATGATATTAGAGGGTGCAGTAAATTTTTATAATAAACAAAAGAAAATTATTCATTGCATTATTCGTTATACGTATAATGCACAAGAGAAAAATTATGATCTTTACGGTCGTGTGGGTTCATGACCGTCAAAAGGTTATACGCATCGACGCCGTATTCACAGACTATTTAACTTTAGTTTTTCAAAAAAGACAGTATTTTATTTTACGTTTATAAAAAAATATTATGTTTCCGATTACACGAGGTTTTAGCATCCCCGGGGAAAAATGATTTATATATAACCATATATCGTTATATATAAAATTGATATATGGTTTTTTGTAATCATATATAATCATATATGATTTTATGTGATTGTAGATGATTATATATAGATTTTACCCTATATAAATATATATAGTCATATAGAACTATGTATGCTCATATATTACCATATATAACCATATATAAGCATATACAAGTCTAGTGGCAATTAGCTTGTATAGCGTTATATATAGTTATATATAGCCATATATAATTGTATATACACTTATATGTAGCTAGATATGTAAAAATAAATTTAAGGCCAAGACGTGTGCCAGGCCAGGTGACCGTATGTCCTGGCTCGGACCTGACGTGGTAACCCGTCGCGGGCTAGGCCCGGCCTGTAACACTTTTTTGTCGAGGCCCGGATAATTTAACCTTAGCTTGGCCGTAATACCGGCCATCGACAGGTCTTGTGCAGGGCATGACCCAGATTATGTGTATATTCTAAAATGGGTTTTAACATTGTAATACTGCAAATTTTTCATCACGCGATAAAAAAATTATTTACATTGTTTAAAAAGTATTTAGATGCTTATTTCGCGTGCATAATTATATACATATATTCATATTAATATGTTCGTATAATGTAAATATAGCTTAAAAATACAGCTTACGTTGATATCTTATACGAAATACTGTTTACGTTTTAAACTGAAATATATTACAATAAAGTTACAGTATCAAAATAAAAATAAGTCAAGAAAATTAAATTCAAAATATTAAAAGTATTTGTGCTGCATGTGTTCATTAGTAAGTAGAAATTATTTCACCCGTATTAATTTGAAGCTTGGTTCTAGAAAGAAATACTAGAAAAATTATTATTCATTTTTTAATGTGGTGGCTCTTAATAATTTCTCATACCTTATTAAGATTTATTCTTTCTATTAAAAATTTCAAAAATATCACTTACGTAACCCCACACTTTAAAATTATGGCTAAATAGAATTGTATTTAGACTTTTATTAGCTTTGATAAATAATTATACACACAATAACTATATAAATAGTTTTTTGGACAAATATTACTATTCTTATGAAGAAAAATTAATAGTAATATGCCTTTACTATAACTTCCGGACATATTACGGGCTAGTCGCGACTGGCCTTAAGTCCGGTCACCATACGGCCAAATCATCCGGGCCAGGCCTCAAAAACATTTAGACGGGCCGCGCTGGGGCCTGGCCAGGCCCAGATGTTACCTATGGCCAGCCTTATCTTATTTTTACTCGGGTATAAGCATCTTACTACTTGTAAAAATTTTCAAAAATGTTCTAAGTTCCATTTATATATAATTATATATAACCACATATAATTGTATATTAAAGTGAAAACATAGCGTGGCCTCGATCTGTACGCCACTACGTATTGCATCAGGCTCTATTGAGGTACCTGGTAACCGCAAAATTAATGTCACTACAAAAGAAAAAGTGCGTTGGAGAGTTGGGTCGTAGGAGTGATGACCCTACACCTCGGGCGAGCATCTGCCCCACTGCAAATGTCCCACAATGAAAGTCATGCATTCCTCACGAGTTAAAACATTGTCTGGACGTAAACTGACCCCCCCCCCCCTTTCGGATGTCCGGTGTGGGTGGCGATGGCGGCCCTGGGAGAATCCATGTAAATGAACAAACCAAAGGACATTAATCTGGGCACGTGGAATGTGCTCAGCTTAGCAAACGATTGGCATTTAGAGATACTCTCTAGGGAAGTAGATAGATACGACCCAGACATTGTAGCTTCACAGGAAGTTAGGTGGGAAGATGTTAAGAGGGAGGGCACGGTAAGGCAACGAATCAATAAATATACACTGTTACATGGTGGATTACAAAAGGCGGGACAGCTGGGAATAGGCTTTCTAGTTAAGAACAACCTGACAAATGCGATAACCAATTTTAGCTTTGTCAACGATCGTTTAGGCACCCTCACTATTGAAAGCAAGTGGTATAAATGCATATTCATCGATGTTCACTGCCCAATACACTAGATAGTATAGAGACAACCTGGAACAATATTAAAAATTCAACTAAACAAGCTGCTAAGATAGTATTATGGAAGCGGAAAAAGCACAAACATAAACCGCGGTTTGACGAAGAATGCGAGGAATGAAAAGACAAAAGGCAGCAAGCGAGAGCGCTTAATCTTAATAACAACACAGAACTAACGCTTAGGCAGTACCGTAGTATAAGAGAACAGGCCAAACGGGTTTTCCGAAAGAAAAATATGGAATGGGAAAATAAGATAATTTCGGCTATTCAGGAAAACAATAACAAAAACAATATTCGTGGAATGTTTGCAGGGATTATTTTGATCAGGAAAGGAACCTAGAACAACTCTGACTTTCTATCACGGAAGACAAAATTAGAAATATATAGGAAAATTATTATGCCAGTAGTCCTATACGGATGTGAGACATGGGCACTAACCAAGCGGGAGGAGGATAGGTTCAGAGTATTTGAGAACAAAGTTATGAGAAGGATATTTGGAGGCAAAATTGATCAGTTAACTGGAGAATGGTGAATCTTACATAATAGGGAAATAAACGAGTTATAGGGAAAAGCGGATATTATCAGCGGATATTATTATAAAATCTCAAAGACTGGGATGGGCAGGACATGTAGCGAGGATGGAAAATGATAGGACAGCACTTAGAGTACTAGTAGGAAAACCAGAAGGCACAAGGCCTGCGGGTAGACCAAGATAAAGGTGGGAAGACAATGTCAGGGCCGACTTGCAAGAAATAGGATACTACGAGGAAAACTGCATTAACCTTGCAAATAATAGTGAGAAATGGCGTGATTATGTCAACAAGGCTATGGACTACATAGTCCCATCAAGCATGAATTGTGGCTACGGTGATGATGCTAACAAGATCACAGCGGATATAGGAACTGCGGTCTTTTAAGCCTTATCACACCTAACTACTAATGGCTGGCCACTGTAATAATAATAATAATTCAAGTACTTCCAGTGTTATAGTTTCAACAATACGAGTGGTGCTAACGGTTAACCCGAGTATCAAATCCGAAAAAGCCGCTTTTATATATATATTAATGTAGAATAATTTCTGAGATGAAACAAAAGTCCTACACGAAGCCATTGTATTTAGCCGCCATATTGTATTTGCTATGTTGAGAATCGAAAAACGTCACTTGGGTTCAGAAAATAGATGAAAAAACATAAACTTTGAGCCCTTGCCGGACTCTTTAAAGTTAGCTGTTTTAGTCGTGGTCTTGCCAAAATCGCTTGGAAAATTAATTTAGTCTCTTGGAGTTCGTTACGCGAACGAACGTCAACGAACCCCATTCTAGAAAAGGTTAAATATTTGAGCAAAATTAATTGATAAGAGCGGGCCGAGGTTGGTTAGACAGTACTGGATCAATACAGGCATTACAAGAGATGCCGAGACTTCGATTTTTCGTGTGAAATATAACGGAAAATATACGCTTACAGTAGAATCTTACCATTTCACTTAAACCACTACATTTTTTTTAAATGGCATTTTGAACTCGAAAGTTCATCGCCTCATCTACGCAAGCCTTCCACGTTTCCCTATTTTTTGCCAATCCCATCCCCGGTTTTCCTTTCATTATGCGCGCTGCCGTACGATCATCGCCCATTCTTGCCACGTATCCTGCCGATCTTAGTCTCCGTGATTTTATTATTCTATTAATATTTGGTGACGCGTACAAATTATGTAGCTCGTCATTGTGCAGTTTCCTTCACTCCCCAGTTTCCTCATCTTTCCTTGGCCCGTATATTTTCCGCAGAACCTTATTTTCAAAAACCCTAAAACGATTTTCTTCCGCTTCAGTGAGCACCCAGGTTTCGCACCCGTACAAGATTACCGGCATTATTATAGTCCTATATATCCTTATTTTGACATTTTTCGAAAGTAGCTTTGACTTAAGTAATCTATTCACAGCGTAGAAGCAGGCATTACCCGAATGAAGTCTCTTATTAATCTCAGCTTTAATTTCGTTTCGATCATTTATAGTTGTACCTAAATATCTGAGTTCGCTAACTTTTTCAAAAGTGAAATTTCCGACTCTGAGATCCCCTTCTCCATGATCATATATTTCGTTTTCGATTCGCTCACTATAACCCCGTGTCTTTAGGCGCATTTATAAGAATTTCCGCGTTTCTCGCCACCATTTCACCATTATCTCCCACTATATCCAAGTCATCCGCATAGCCTAAAATCTGCGTTGTTCTGTTAAGTGTTGCGCCCAGCTCGCTAGCCTGTATATTTCTAACAACATACTCTAGCGTCAAGTTAAAGAGTACCGTTGAAAGCCCATCGCCTTGCTTCAAACTGTCGCGTATCATGAACGATTCGGATACATTACCGCCTACTCGGACCTATCCAATGCTTCCGTTCAGACATATTTGAATTAATTTTACGAGTTTTTTTGGTACGCCAAGGAGCACTGGGATTTGATACATTTTTCTCTAACAATTATCTTATGGTAAACATTTGATCGCTCGTCGACCTGTTGCACCGGAATCCACACTGATAATCTCTTATTATATCTTCCGCGAATGGTGTGAGTCGACCTGTATTACGCTTGACAGAACTTTGTAGCAGGTAGCTAAAAGTGAGATTCCCCGGTAGTTATTGCACGTCTGTTTTATCTCCCTTTTTAAAGATCGGTATGATGATGGAATCTTTCCAATTTTCTGGTATTGTTTCATTTCTCTAAATAGCACATGCCAGATCAAAATTTTTAGATGTAAGCGCGGTGCCCCCATATTAAGTAGTTCAGCTGGTATAATATCGTTTCCGGTGGCCTTATTGTTTGTTTTTGCTTTTTGATCGCGGCCTCTACTTCTTTGTAGGTCGGTTTGTCCATACGGAGGTCAGCAGTGTGGATTTCGTCTCCCATTTCCTCGGAGTTTTCATGTATGTTTAATAACTTATCGAAATAGTCTTTCCATAATTTCAATAGTTCACTTTCGCTTGTCACGAGGTTCCCGTCCTTATCTTTCGTTAACTGCGATCTACTCTGAAAACCCTTCCTAATAGCTTTTATTCCTTTGTACATCTCGCTCGGATTATTTTCCTTACTATTAGTTTATATTTTTCTAATTTCATTTTTCTGATACTCGTGCTTCTTGTTTCTGTAAATCACACCCACTTGCTTTCTTATTTCATGGTATATTTCTACGGCCCTACCGCTTTCATTGTGTGCGCTATCTAATTTAGCCTTCTTGCGCCTTTCAAACCAGAGTTCGCACTCTTCGTCAAACCATGGTTTGCTCTTCGGCCTTTTTTTCTTACCCAGTACTTTGTTCGCGGCCCCTTTTATAGTTTTTTCGATAGCCCACCATAACCTGTTCGAATCGGCATCTACTCCCGTCTGTGCATCCGTTTCCTCGAGCACCTGAAATTGGTTGTTAACTTCTACTTGGTACTTGATTCGCTCTACCCCGCTTCGTAGTTTTCCAATATCAAAGGTTTCTACTTTGTTCGCTCGCTTACTATTTTGACCGGCTACTAATCTGGCTCTTAATTTGGCCACTACTAGATAATAATCCGAGTCGCAATCCGCCCCCCTATAGGTCCTTACGTCGAGTACATTGGTGTGGCGCCTCTTATCAATAAGAAAATGATCGATTTGATTGTGCGTGGCCCCGTCCGGCGATGTCCACGTTGCCTTGTGTATATCCTTGTGTTTGAAGCACGTGGTCTTGACTATAAGATCTTTTTCGGCCGCGAAATTTATGATCCTAATACCGTTATCGTTGCTGGTTTCGCGCAGACTTTCTTTGCCCATAGTGGGCCTAAACTTTCCTCTCTGCCTATTTTAGCATTGAAATCCCCCACTACTATTTTTGTGTCGTAACACGCGAATTGATCGATTAATTGCTCTAAAGTTTCATAATAAAGATCTTTGACTTCCTCCTCTTTGTCCTCCGTAGGACAGTGGACGTTCATAACCACGTAATTATACCACGCTCTTTCGATGATGATATACGAGAGTCGGTCATTCACGAAATTGCAACTTTTAACAGAATGTATGATGCTTTTGTTAACAAGGATCGTAGCATCGCGTTACCTTTCCATCGGGTTTCTTGTATTGCTACCAAATCTAAATTGTACCTCTTAGTTTCATTTATGATTTCCCGGAACGCACCCACTCTGTGTAGACTGCGTACATTCCAGGTTCTCACCCTTAAGTTCCTTTTGGTTTTGGTTTGGTTTTGTTTTCTTTGAGCCATGATAGTAAGTTAAACCCGCGCGTTTTGGATCCTGTTCCGATCGCAGGTGAGTCCATCCGTCTAGGGGTGATAACCCTCATACCTTCCTAGAACTAAGTATGAGAGCTTTCCGATTTTGGCGAGGACATAGTCAACTCGTCGTCAGACACAGTCGGTTTCATTCTCATATCCTAACGCCCCCCTGCAAGGCAGCGCGCCTTCGCTGGCTTCGTTGCTGTGTAAGACCAGATGGCGAATCATTCTACACATCCCCTCTCAGGGCAGTTGTCATCGCTCCTGCATCCTCCACGACAGAAGGATTTATGGCCCATTTTTTGTTTGAAATGTGTGGTAAAAGAGATAGATTACAGAGTAAGGTAGAAGAAGAAATTAAGATAGGAGATTTTGTATAGTGTTTGTAGTTGTTGTGGTGCTTGCGTAATGTTTCTAGATGAATGTGATCGCCAGTGCGGGCTCATCACAGCCACGCCTGGGCCTATCGGCTGTCCGCGACTGCTTATACAATTTATTCGCAGCTAACTTCTTTCTCAGGGGTCGTTCCTCTATCCGCAACCTGAGGACGCGTTGTGTAGTGGTGATAGGCACCCACCCGTCCACTCTGAACGACTACGCCCAGGACCCGCTTAGGGTAACGGCGGTGCAACAGCTTAAACCACTACATATATATCTTAATTACATGATTCCGATAGACAGTAAGACATTTTCCATACAAATAGATAAGATATTTAAAAATAACATTTTAGAAAATGAGAGGCTCAAAAGTAGGTTATGTGGAGGTTAAGAAAAGTGCGCGATTCTTCTGTCTTTCAATAACAGCAACCTATATTGCGTCAGCAATCATACTTTGGATGAAATAAATTTAATTCTGGGCCAGTACTAGCGATACCTTGAACCAGTACTGATTCCCAGTAGTCGTCCGTTCTTATCAAATCAGTAATGGTACAGAGTTGGGCCCACGCCTAGCAAACGATTAATTATCTACCAATACAAAGCCAGCAATGGCCCGTATGATCAGTATCGGCAATTCTTACATGGGTATGATTAATCCAAAACATTGAGTGTAGCAAGTGAAGTTAGAGTGGCAGTAATCTAATCGAATTAGTGCTTAAAATTAATTCTCTATCACTAATAATCAATAAATTAATTACACAAACAACGTACAAATTTAAAATAGTGTAAGAAATTATTTCTTAAGATATTCATAATAATTAAATTTTAATATACAACAAAAATTTCTGATCTCATAATGGGTACCTAAGTCGTTTTAAGTCACATAGAAACCGGGAAAAAGAAAATAAAATGAAAAAATATATTGCACAAATGAAGGCATCGATTCTAAAACGTCCTTAGCGCTCGGCTCGGGTTGCCGCTATATACGAATTGACGTCATGATGACCAATTTTTAAATTTTCGGAAACGAATTTTTAAAAATAGCATCTTATAGAGGATAAAATATGGCAACATTTTATATATATACTTTGTTTGTACAATGTTTAGTATTTGAAAAAAGAAAAATAAAAACGGCAAAATTTTAAATCTTATTTGCACCACGTTTTTTAAACTTAACTCGCTGCAGCTCCGACAAATATGAACGGATCTTGCTCATTTTTTGAATAATCTCGTAAAATAGTCTAGCGCTGCTGATAAACTCATAGATAGTTAAATATTAAATATTTTTCTTTCAACAATTTAATTGCAAACCAGTGAGTTACCTTTTATATGGTTAAGTATATTCAACGAAAAAAAGTATCGAGGGAAGTTTAAGACTCAGTGAACTTTCAACAAGACATTTATTTGTTAACATTTGAAGAAGTTTCTCAGAAAATTACAGATCAATTGGATGAAAAGTGGCAAAGATAGAGCGATTTTGCCAAACTTGCACGCTCCGCGCGAACATTAACGGGTCTGCGCGATACATGACGCTCGCAGCGTATGTCAGTCATATAATGCCGTTTACTTGAAGATTTGCTGTCCTTTTTTTTAAAAAATACATACTTAATCAAATCATACTATTTAATACTGTCGATTTATAGTGTAGAAGTTAAGAAAAATAAGTATCTGATGAAACAATAAGAAATTAAATAAACAAAGCAAAGGCAAAATCAAACGGCAGTTATTCATAAAGTTGTTGAATTTTTAAATCTTTGTACGAAAGTTTTAGAAATTATTGTTAATTGTAAATGTTATATACACTAGATAATAAATGGTTATAATAAAGCGTTCAAATGAAATTCACACACATTAAAAAGAATATTGCAGCGTAAATGAATTGAATAGTAAATTACAATCTTTAAAAATATAAATTTCTGGGAAACATATAAATTTCACAGATTTTTGACATTGTTCAGTAAATTAGAAACTTCAAATAACTAATACTTATATTTATTTATATTTCTACATTAAGATTTATTTATAATTTAGTCGCAATACATACAACGCGTTTCAAAAACATATTACTTTTTTTTTCCTTTTATTGTTTTTGTTTTCTTTTCTTTTTTATTAATTTTTAATTCTAATTTTTGCTTTTGTTCGTCGCTTACTTTTCTTCTTTTTGTTGAGACATCTTCCGTTTTTCGAACTTTTTTGTTACCATGTTCTTCTTTCACATTCTTTGTTTTACTGACAACAGTTTTAATAGAAGTTGTTTTTAAAAATTTTTCACCAAAATGTTGCCCATTAGTAGTACAAAATTGCAATAAATGTTTAAAATCCTTTTCTTTTTCTTTCGTTATTCCTACCTTTTTAGCTAATGATACTTTCGACAAATCTACTTCACTGCTGTTTCTTAGTTTAATTGTAATTGGATTGCCATCATAATCGTAATACAAATCAATTTGTCCGTTAGGAAAATATACAATTCTAACAACTTTGCTTATTTTAATTACATTTTTCTGCAAGTCTTCGTCTTTCGCAAACAGTTTTTCATAATCTTTTACTTCGCACTGTGAAATAGCAACCATTTCGAATGGAGGATTTCTAGAATTTTTTATTAGTTGCACATAATCATTTTCTGTTTCAATTATTTCTTGCTTTTTTTTCTTACTACCATACAAACCGAAATTTCGGTCACACTGGCAGTAGGAATGCCCTCTAACAGGAAATAAATGTTGGATTTCTAATTGCAATTTGTAAGATAAAAATGAAAAGAATTTCAAATTAATGTAATTTCGATTTTGACCTCCTGCAGCATCAGAAAATAAAAATATTTTATCGAAGACGTTTAGTTGTAGTTCTTTCCTTATCGCATACTCAACCATATTACATACGCTGTTGGCGCCCATTTTTAAAATCCCTTCAAGGAAATGGAACATGTAACTTCGATCACTATCGAAAATGTGTACATTAAACAAATACATCCAAACTAAACGACGAAAAAATTGAGAATTAACTGGTAGTTTTGGGAATGGCAAGTTTTGACCAAAGTCAAATTCACATTTTAGTACATTTACAGTGGACAACATTGAATTTTTTAAGTTTTTATACTTTTCAACTTGCACGATATGTTCAAAATACTCATTTTCTCGTCCTTTGTTAGTTTCATAAGTAAAACAAAGATCACATACATCAGTACGTGGCAGACCAATAGAGAAATTCACAAAATGATTAAAATAATTAAAATATGTTGTTTTATCAATAGGAATAGCTTCACTCCCTGTTACAGCTGCATAAAAATCCAAAAAGGAAAAATAGAGTGAATGTAATGTTAACGATGTATCAAGAAAATAGTAAAGCTTTGAGCTTTCTCTAGTATAATGTGACTCAGAATGCGGAAGGCTTTTACAATGTTCCAGAATTAAAGTTTTGACATCTTCAGTTAGCTTTACCTTGTGATTATCTTGTTTTCCTCTATTATCAGACATCGTTTTGCCACTTACTATTTTTTCTTGAACCGTTTTTATTCTTCGTTCTCCAATTTGGAAAATACTGCAAACAAACTTTCGACAAATATCGATACTAGTGCTTTTGTAGTAACAATGAAATTGCCACTGTAAACGTTTTAATTCTTGTGTCGATTCTTTTCTTACAATCATATTTTCTAATATTGTATTCTGTACTTGAAAATCTCCACTGCGCCAAAATTTATGAAACATACTTTTTTGCCATTCATGACCTACTTTTAAAAAACACTTTTTAGGACAACAATTTTTGATTTCTGTGAACGTCTTTTCAAGCACTTTCTTTCCACTAACTGATTCATATTCTAATCCCTATATAAAAGACGTTTGGAAATCATCATTTTATATATACGTATTAATGAAAAAATTTATTTTACAAAATTTATTACAGCTTCATTTTGACACGGGTGTGGAAGTTGATTAACGCATGGGATGCATAAGTAATTAAAATAATTAACCTCAAATTGTTTATTTACATAATATTTCACAACAGCATAAAAATTTAGAGAGTTCTTCGTTTTAATTAATTTCGAGTTTTATATACATGTCATTCAATCATATTTGCAACAGAAATTCTTTTTTATAACACGTCTTACGATATTTTACTTACCTTATTTTTACAACTTTTATTAATAGTTTTTTTCCATGCATGCTCATTTCTAATTCTTTTACGTCCTATATTGATCGACATTATGCTTATAATTTATTTAGCAAGTAAAACGTTTTTTAAAAAGATTAAAGAAATTAACAAATTTGTGAATAAATGCAGCTTGTAAACGAACAAGAAAATTAGTGTGATTTCAATGCGAAACGAGTTCGACTTTTTTTTGTTTATTTCAGGATAACTTTTATCATGTTTCTTAAATTATTTCTTATTCTATGACTGACATACACTGAGCGTCATGTATCGCGAAGACCCGCTAATGTTCGCGCGCATCGTGCAAGTTTGGCAAAATCGCTCTATCTTTGCCACTTTTCATCCAATTCATCTAAAATTTTCTGAGAAACTTCTTCAAATGTTAACAAACAAATGTCTCGTTGAAAGTTCACTGAGTCTTAAACTTCCCTCGATACTTTTTTTCGTTGAATATACTTAACCATATAAAAGGTAACTCACTGGTTTGCAATTAAATTGTTGAAAGAAAAATATTTAATATTTAACTATCTATGAGTTTATTAGCAGCGCTAGACTATTTTACGAGTCTATGCAAAAAATAAGCAAGATCCGTTCATATTTGTCGGAGCTGCAGCGAGCTAAGTTTAAAAAACGTGGTGCAAATAAGATTTAAAATTTTGCCGTTTTTATTTTTCTTTTTTCAAATACTAAACATTGTACAAACAAAGTATATATATAAAATGTTGCCATATTTTATCCTCTATAAGATGCTATTTTTAAAAATTCGTTTCCGAAAATTTAAAAATTGGTCATCATGACGTCAATTCGTATATAACGGCAGCCGGGCCGAGCGCTAAGGACGTTTTAGAATCGATGCCTTCAAATCTTCTAGTTAAAGTCTGAAACATATTTCTAAATGATAACCTGAAACTTTTTTTCAATGTTTTTAGGGTCTTGTCCTTAACGGGTCAAAGAGACATTCTCAAGTTTCGGTGTCAAAAAATCCATTATGTGTTTTTCTTAAATCAGTAGAAGTTGATGTGGAGAATGCGTTCCCATAACGGATTAATATTTTTAAAACTTTTGCTACATATCATTTTTCTTTGATGGTTCAAGCAATAGTTATATTAATACAAATTAAAAATGATATTCTTTAATTTAAATAAATCAGTCGACCGAAACACGTATGCCACCATATTAAGTACCGACATTATATTAGCCCTCAAGTACACTACAGGGTATGTATGACCCTGTTCTATCGTAGAACGTATGGTAATTATAATTATAAGTAGACGGAGCAGAGTTCGGACAAATAGGGGGGAAAAGTAGATTTCCACTGCAATATAGAATTGCGACATTTCTTGCGATTCCATCAAGTAGGCAGCGTCGGAAGTTTTGTAAAGGATCTCAGTGACTCAGCAGTGCGCAAATATCAGAAAATCGCACGACAACGTACAGTAAATGCAAGTAAATATAGAATATACATTCATATTAACAAAACACTTTCTCTGTTTCGGTAAAATAAACGTTTACTTATTGTAGTATATCTTTCATAAATGAGAATATAAATATCATTTTAATTTAGGTATACAGTTTTAATGTTCAGAGAAACATGATTTTTGTAAATTGTAATGGAAGCATTTCAAAAAGTTCCATGTTATTTATATTATCATAAGTTTAACTCCTTTGATAGAAATAATTTTTCTAATATTTTTAAAGTTATAATTCAATATTGTACTGAGCTATGATTGACCGGCTAAGAAATAAATAAAACTGATCGAGTTAATTATTGTTATTTTTTCTACTGTAATTATAATTTGTTAAAGTACAAAAAAGAATCATAATTATTTAAATGTATACATCAAGATAAGCTTCTTAAACAGATTATTTACCAATAAAGTAGAAACGAAAGGGCCGGCTGAGTATGTAAAGAGAAACTCATCTAATTGATATATAAAATTTATTCAACTAATTAAAATACCACAATTTCCAATCGTGGCATTATTTGACAAACTCTATTAGATATCAGTTATTTCATTAATTAAATTTAATAGTATAAATATTTTTAAAAAAAATTTTTGAACTCTAGATTTCATACATTTGAAAAAAGTTGTACACTTTATCCATTTTTTACCTTTTTAATTCGTATTGAAATGTTTGTATAGGTTGGAATCGAACATTTCAGCGTATATAGGCACGGTGTGCCTGCCGCTGGTATACTTTGTCTTCGGCGCACTACCGTGCACCTTGATATATTTATAGGGTCCATGCATGTAAATCACTTCCTTTTTATAAAATACATTAATTTTACACATTAATTTTATAAAAAAAGATTAAATGGGTAAAAAACGTCATTGAATAAGCTTAAAAATTTCGCTAAATTCACTGCGCAATAATTATAGTTTTTACAACTGCATATTCTGGCATATTTTTTTGGAAAGCTGAGATCATGGTGGGTTTTAATCACTATTATAAAACACTTTTATCTGTTTATGCAAGAAAGTTACAATTTAAAAAGAAAGAGCTTTTTTAAAAATATTAAAATATTGCTATATTATCATTTTTACAAGTATATTCGTTGCTAAAATTTAAAGGGAAATTTCAACTACATATGGTTATTATTCAGGTTTTGGCGTATCGATTTAAAAATAGAAACGTTGAAATGCAGGATATATGTAACATTTATATGTGGTGTTCTTGAGAATTAAGTAAAATAAAATAATTAAAAACAGTTTTTTTTGTCTAGTTTAAAATTTAAAAAATTGTAAATACTTCTGAATGTTTTTGAAAACATTAATTATTAAAATAATTAGAATGAACTTGTTAAAAAAAATTATCATAAAAAAATTTATTTCAAATCAATAATAAGACTACTGCAAAAGATATATCTTTCCTATGCCATGTTTTTTGTATGTAACAATGTGAGACTGGAATTAAACTTTCATTTATTATGTTTATTGAAATTATAATTTGTAATTCAATATATTATTTTACAAAAGATTGGAAATCCTTTAATCTGACTTGTAGGATTCAACATCTAAACGCTTCTTTTCTCTTTAATCCAAAGAAAATCATAGTAACGCCACTTAAAAATTTCGAAAGAATCGTGCGCGCTATTGCGAAGATTTACGGCGTATGAGAAGAAATTATGAGTATAACAAATTACGATAATTACGCTGCGTAAAACACGTCGTAGCAGTGCCTCCCTCGATTTCAAAAGTGCGGCCGCACAGCACTGCGGTCCGAACAATAAAACGTCCAATTTGCCAGGCGCTTTAGCAATTGGCCAAGCACCGCGACACGAAGGAGTCACACGTCAATCATCACCGCAGAGATGGCCGCCACCGCCGGTCTCGCATCGATTGCGCGACAAATCGTAGAAACACGTATGTATATCCCTGCAGTGTGACGAATTAGGCGCTGTCGCAATTCATGTATCTTTTTCGTTTTCGGAATATGCAGAGTTCAGGTGGTGAGGCGAATAACATTTTGGACTGACAAGAATAATTGCGTGGGTCAATTTTGCAATTCGGCGTTTATTTAGAATTTCTCGAATGTAGTGTTTCAAAATGTTTTGAAATCACAGGGAGATAGGAACTTCGGACGAGTAAAGAACATATTTCCTAAATATGAAATAACAAAAATTGTTTCGTACAAATTTGTCAGAAAATTACGCATAACTTTTCTGTATTCTGGTCCATTTGTTAATTTGTTGGTTAATCACTTAACCTGTTAAGGACGAGACCCTCAAAAAATTGAAAAAAAACTTAAAAAAATTACTTAGAAATGTGTTAAGGCTCTCAACTAAAGTATTTCTGCAGTAGATTGTTTTAATTTTTTTAGTTTTCTCGAATTTTACGCAGTAAAAAATTATTTAAGCCCTTCTCACTAGATCGGAAAAAGCCCACATCGATCTGATCTATAGATTTAGTTTGTCAAATTTCTAATGTATCACATAGAAATCTTAGAAAAATGAAGAAATCTTATGGTACAAAAATAGTCCATACGTCCTTAACGAGTTAAGGCATAGATGTGTCATTTTAATGTTTCTAAATAATCACACATTTCGAAGGAAATTTAACTAGATTCTAAAATAAGCAATATAAAAAGTAATTATCTGAGTTAAAGAATTGTCTGAAAAACGTGTCTCTCTCTACTTGAAAATTCATAAAGTTACAAATAAAATACAAAATAAAGTAAATATGTTTTAGGGAAGTGGAATTTAATATCAGCAAACTTTCCGGTTATAATAGTTTACCAAACTTTTAGGTGATTTAACTATGAAGCTTACAGTATTAACAGAGTTTTAAACATAATTTAAATATCTTCCGTATAAAAGCACATCTCTCTTGGTGGAAATCGTATGTTCAGTTGCTTTTCGATGCATGCTTTGAAATATTTCTCTAGATATTATCAAGGTTTAAAGCTTAAACTTCTATGTTTGAAATAGTTTCCGTCGAGGTTTACGTGCTAAGATGATTTACATTTTAAAATGTTGTTAAACTTTAAAATGATAAATAAAATATTTCAGTAACTATTGCTGTTTGCATACTACAGATTTATGATTTAAAAAATATTTTTAAAAATGTTCCTTATTTACTAATTTCTCACTAATTTATGCATCTAGATTAACCATCTAATTAATGACAAAATGAAGATTTAAGGCTAAGCAAAGGTATCCCATACTTTCATAAACCTTAAAATTAAAAAAATCAAACATCGCGTCAGCATGAATCACTCGCTAAAATTCGCAGTCGATCTATCCTTACAACAATATAATACCATTTGTCCCTCTCTCGCTCTTTCGGCTCCTCATAATCTTCCTTACGTAATAAAATGCGGTAATGTAACCAAATGTATGTAACGCTTGCATAAGTATGGAGGCAGTCGCAGCCGCAACCGCAGCCGCACCGTCGATCGGTAGGAGTCGTCTGCATGTACTCGCCCCTTCTCCCCCCACATTTCACCCTCCTCTTCCCGCATCGGTTTTCCTCGTCTCCCCTTTATCTGCCTCCGAAACCTCCTAGACAACGATGTGGGCCATAATCTATTGTTTAGCAATGTTTATGGCCCGTTGTGTAATAAGTCGCGCGAGCGCCGCCGCCGGTTTTAATGGTGGCGACATAACAATCGATAGGCCTCTGTAGAAAGAGAGAGAATCGTGAGAGATCAAACGATCCTCGCGCGGCGGCTCGTCGTCGCTGTAGTTGTTACGCGGCGACGCGCTTATGCAGTGGATGTGTATTAGAGGTGCAGTGAGTTCGATAATAAGGAGGGACGTAAGACGCGCTCATTAGGAGCGAGCCGCCGTTTCGTAAAGTGGCGGTGGCTGATTTGCTTTTTGGCTGCGCCTCTTTTGGTAGCTGATTTGTGAATGCGTAATTTTATTTGTTTATCTCTAATTAGATAAAACATAGGATTTTGCAATCGGAGGCTTTAAAATGATGGTTTATAATAAGTCTATTTATAATTGGCAAACTGTGCGAACATTTCGAAATCAATTGCATATCACCGTTTATTTGACTGATTTTATCACATCATTTAAATTACCAAATAACATTTTTAGGATAGTCTAATACCGAAAATTTTACATACATTAGCAAATTGATCGGTTAGATAACAAAGTCGCAAAATATTTGTGTTTAAAAAATATATTTTAGTGTAAAAAAATATGAAGTTTAAATAGTACATTATTCAACAACGGAATAAAGTCGACTTTATTCCCGTGTTGCATATCGAACTTTATTTCCGACTTAACTGGGCCACTTTATTGATTTGAAGAGTGGGAGTCACGGAAAGAGAAAGAAATAGCTCAAAATTGAAAAAAAGAGAGAAAGCTTTTGCGAGAAATAAAGAAACCGCTGGCAATTCATTGGAACATAGCTTCCTCAAACTTTAAAAATTGTTCCAATATGAAAATATTTATTCTATTTAATACTGTGGTAAAAAATAAATAACAAGTCTATTGCTTTTTAATATGGCGAGATATATGTATATATTTAAATTTTTTAATTTGCGAATTCAAATTTTAACTCAATTAAATATTATTCCTTATAAATTAAATTAGAAAAGAAAACATAAAAATATATCAATTAACTATAAAACGCTCTACATTCTTCTCTTATTAATGAAACTATTAAATAATGTTTTTTTACAAGTTATTGGAGTAAACGCATATTTTTGTGATAAAAACAAGGGTTTTTAGAAAATGTTCTTTACGCACACTAATTAGACAAAATCTACTTTAAATAATTCAAGAAATTTAACTATGAATGAATGATATTTAATATTTTTGACTATGTTTAAACTCAATTTATGGTCTGAAATATATAAAACATTTTTTTAACCTATGCAAAAGTAAAGCATAGATTATGAAAAAGTATTTAAATTGTGTAAAAACTTAAAAAGTTTGTGCATATATCTAGTTACATTTTATTCAATTGTCAATAATAAATTTTGTACCAATATAATTGTTGATTAAATTCTATTTATGAATATAATGTATACTACTTTTACAAATAAAATTTTTTTTTGTTTGATTTTATGAACAACGGATTTATTTGTTAATTACAAAAATAAAAATGAATCGATGATTCTTAATTTTCTTTTTATTTCAAACTTTATCAAGAAATAAAAAGAGCTTTGAATGGCAAAAAAATACCGCATAATACACAAGAAAAAAGCAATAATTTTTTTTAAAAAGCAATTTTTGTTATTTGTACATCATAAAAATAAAAAAACGTTATATATCAAAAACGAATCGATAAATCTTAAAAATTCTTCTTAATTTTAAATGTTCATCAAAGAACGTAAAAAATTAGCTTTGGTGGGTCAAACATTGCCATCTAATACGCACGAAATCTACAATAAAAATTTTTTGAAAAAGAAAATACCATAAAAAGATAAAAAACATTATGAAACGAAAACGATACAGTGAATCTTAAAAATTTTCTTTTTATTAAAATTTTCATTAAACGTTGACAAAAATAAGCCTTTATTAGTAAATATTTTATAAATATTTTATAAATATAACCTCAAATATCTCGAAACATAAAAGTCCATGATCTGAGCAAATAACTTAGCCGAGATATAGTACAAAGCTACCTTTTGAAAAATTTCAGTAGATGTAAATTTTATAGAATAATCTTCTCCATTATCCTAATCACCTGAATTTTTTCAAAAACTTTCTGTCATATTTACTGAGAAATAACTGTTCAAACTACAAATGACACTTATGTGTATAACAAAAGAAAGAAAACACTTTACTCAAAATTTCGGGTGGGAAAAGATAAAAAATTGTATGCTCTTTCAAATGCATTTTCACTGGGTCGATGATATTATTTCTAACCTACGAAAAGACACGAGGAACTGAAACCAAAAAATCGAAAAATTAATCTAAAAAACTAGAAGAATTATTATTATGCCCCTTTATGCATTCGTTAAAAAAAATGATCCCTGGAACATAAAGTCTTATCGTTGATTACTCGAGATATGAATACATACACACACAAACAAACGCACACACACGCACACATGTACGACGGATGCACGCATGCATACACACACATATCCATAGGGACATTTTCTAAAAATAGTGTATTTTGATTCCTTATGTCTCAAAACATGTTTATAACATATTTTTAGAAAAACTTTTTTTACTATCACAAAGCTTCCTCTTTGAGGAAGCAAAAGGATGCATTTGCGGGAAAAAAATAGATTTGCGAGAATCATATGGTACTTTTGTCCAACTTTTCAGGTGAATAAAGTGGCCGTCACGTTCGAGTCGGGAATAAAAAATTTTTGGTTTGGTTTAAAAATGTTATTTATTTTCTTGGAATTTTATATAAAAATTTTAGATGTATAATAATAAGACATTTTATTGAAGCTTCTGTTTGATATTACTACGCAATTGTATACGATAAGAAAATGGAGTTCACTATAATTCTTGTCGTCACAATAAAATTCACAATAAATTATATTGAGAATTGCTTTGTTTGCAGATGCGAAAAATAATTTTACAATTAACCTGACGTAGTAATTGAATTCATAATAAATTATATTGACAGAATATTACGTAAATAATATTCGGATAAAATATTATCGAACGAGTAACGAAATAAAATTGCTGAAGTTCAGTTATGTAATTTTTTTTGTTACATAAATCGTTATTTTGTTTACAATTATCTTTTACTTTTTAAGTGCTCGATACATTTAATTTACGATAGAGTTACGCAAGTAAAAAGATGTTAAAGAACGGACAATGAGCAGCGGATAGCGATCTGTCATTTAATTTTACATCCGCGCATAATGTGCTCTGGTTTCATCGTGCATTACAATGACACACTCATATCATTGAAAGTCAAACAAAGACCGACTCATCGTCACATTTTGCATATATTTAAATTTCGTCTCGATACTTGAAGATTCTTGGCACTCGCTCTCATTGTGTATTTCTCCATTGTGTGTTAAAATACATTATACATACTGCAATATGTTACAATCAAAGAAGTAAAAATTAGTAATTATCTTCAGTGTAATTATAAGTCATGACTTAAATAGTGTCTAATAAAAGTAATAAACATTAGAATTTTTTTATTTGATAATAAACGACACTCTTCAAGTTCATTCATAAGTATATTTTTATCGTTTAATCCTTGAATAATTATTGCAAATTATATTAAAACGGTTATTATAGTTATTAACATTTATGCTGATATGATTTCATATTTAGTTAATGTTCACTCTTACTCTAATACTTTATAAAATAGGTCGTCTTAACTCACTAAATTAAAGATAAATAAATTAATGTTAAATATGTACGAAGCTCGGAATCACTATGCAATCGCACATATATTAAAAAGACAGCTCAATCCTTACCATGACTTCTCCAAAATAATACAACGATTCATCCACCTTGAAACCCAATCTCATCCCAACTAATCGCATTCACCTCACGAACAATCCCCGATGCAAAAGCAAAAAATCTCCATCGCGTGCGAAGTGTGCGCACGAATCACCGCGATGCCGAGGCGCAGCAGCCGCTAATGGATTTGTTTCTTCCTGCGCTGCTATACACCGCAATGCAGCGCTTATATTATTCTATTTTCACGCGCTGCACGCTCTTTTACATCGCGCGGCGCAACGGTGGCGGAAGTGCCTATTTGCGGATGCGACACACGCGAAATACGTGCGTATACGATGTATACAGGTGTGCGACTTTGCGTATGCGCGACACGAAGCCCGCGGAAATCGACGCCTGTAGATCGCGCTATGTCATTTGTTTGACGCGCAAGCTTTGAGAAATAATGCAAAGAAAGAAGATTTGCTTATAGGAGGGAAAATATTGTTAGACAGAACGCGATTAGCCTAAAATTTTGATTTGAAGAGAAAATATGTATTGGATGATATATTGGAAATTCACTTTTATATAACAATATTTCTGAAACATTAAAAATGTAAGAAAGAGTAGTACATCATGTAATAAGCCGTAATAACCCAAGGGAATAGTCGACTTTATTCCCGTGTTGCGTATAGAACTTTATTTCCGATTTAACTGTAGCCACTTTATTGACTTAAAAAGAGGAACTTCCGGTAAGAACTAGAATTTATTGAAAATATATATTAATATAATGCATTCGCGAGAAAAACAATTTGTGGGAAAAAAGTAAATTTGCGGGAAAAAGTAGATTTGCGGGAAAACGTAGATTTGCGGGAACCATATGCTACTTTTGTCCCTCTTTTAAGGTCAATAAAGTATCCATTATGGTTGAGTCGGGAATAAATATTCTTTTGTTTTATACTATTATTGCTATCGATCCATTTTTGTTGTGTTTTTTCAATATAGAGTCACGTTTTATGGCTTGGGGAGTTCGAATATACTATTGCTAAAATATGTCTGTATACCTGTGTACGTGCATGCGTGCGTGCCTTCGAGCGTGCGTTCGTGCATGCGTGCCTTCGAGCGTGCGTGCGTGCATGCGTGCCTTCGTGTGTGCGTGCGTGCGTGCGTGCGTGTATGTATGTGTGTGTATGTGTGTGTCTGTGTGTGTGTATTTGTGTGTGTTAGTGTGTGTGTGTGTATGTTAGTGAGTGTGTATGTGTATGTGTGTATATGTGTGTATGTGTGAGTGTGTGTGTGTGCAGGTAGGACAATAAATACGGTGTGTATTATGGGTGAGCAAGTACTCGAAAAACCCGAGTAGAGTCAAGCGAAGTTTTTTGTCCGAGTTCGAGCCGAGTACTCGATATTTTCGCGCACTCGAAAACAACGAGCTACTCGAAAAAAGTCGAGCTACTCGGAATGATCGACCTACTCGAGATGATCGAGTTACTCGAAGCAATCGAGCTACTCGAAAAAGTCGAGTTACTTGAAATAATCGAAGTACTCGAAACACTCGAGCTACTCGAAAAAATCGAGATATTCGAAATATTAGATATACTAAAAAAAATCCCGGGTCAACATGTGCTATTCTTGAAATACGTTTCTAATTTATTATCTGCGTGTATAAGTATACAGTCACGTTAGGCAAATACAGTTGTTAGGTTAAAAACATTAACTTATGTTATTTTAGTCAAAAGTATTTTTAATTATGAATTTTCCCTAAAATTGTGTATCTCACAAATGCAACATACTTTTCTTCTCTATTTAAATAGAGGGCTCAAAGAGCACTACTGCCGCTAACTCTGGGTCGATAATATGGTTGTCTACTATTATCTATAATGGCAAACAGTCCAAGTAAAAGCGACCAAAACAGTCTTCTGCTACTGCTTATAATTTATATGATGCACACCACTCATCTTAGGGACCATCCAGATAAAGCGCTCGTTCCACGCCGTTCCTCTACGTTCCAGTATTTCATACTGATTTGAAGAAGTTGAAGACTATCTGACACTTTTTTATGTCATGGTTGTAAATGTAATAATAATTTATGGAGTAACTCCATTCATTTAATATTCTTGAATTTAATTGCATTGAGTACCTTAAATACATTTTCGAGAAATAACAAGAATATTAAATTCATGGAGTTACTCCATAAATTATTATTACACTTACAACCATGACATAACAAAGTGTCAGATAGTCTTCAACTTCTTCAAATCAGTATGGAATACTGTAACGTAGAGGAACGGCGTGGAATAAGCGCAATGCACATGGCACGCGTAGTACTCACGGCACTCGCATTATCTGGATGGTCCCTAACGTATAGACCATCAGAGCGCGCTATTACGCGCGCCACGAGATGCACTTTTTCGTGCTAATCGATATCTCGATTAAATACATGGCTTCAATTCCAGATTATCGAAATGGATTTAAAGTTCTGGCTTCGATAATGCTAATATTTTTTCTAGTCAATTATCGCCACCCACGCCTAACCTAAAATTATTGGTTTATTGGTGATTTGTTGTTTCGTCATATTAACAAGGAGGCCTCGATCATGGCATCTTTCTTTATTAAAGCTCGCCTTGGGTGTTAACGATGGTGGATTTTGTTTAACTCTAAACCTGCGGTAAACGCCAAAAAGAACTATTATTTTCATTTAATTTTCAACTTTAAGAAAATATCTCTCAGAAAAGCTATTGTTTTTTATTGTGACAACAATATCCCAGAGAGATATTTACTGAAAATTGCATTTAAAAATAATGAAGTCGTTCCTCATAATAGAGAACATGAACGAATTTAGATTTTAATTTTATTTAAAAGTTCATGAAAAAATATTGAAATTACCAAGGCAGTTTATTTATATTTTCTTATACAATAACTTTTATAATAATAATACATTAAAGTTACGCTCGAACTTAGTGGTTGTTTGAATTCCTGTGACGTAACTTTTTCATGCTAACGTAGATGTATCACTATTCAGCGTCTCTATAGGTGTGTTTGATGCTTTAATATACATTTAATAATTTTGATAACTTTCGATGGAGGCGCTGATCGGCGATATATCTACGTCATCGTGAAAAAGTCAATTGACAAGAATTTAAACTATTATATATTATTATTAAAAAATTCATCGCATAAGTAAAAAACTGTCTCGGGAACTTTATTATTTTTTCATGAACTTTCGAATGAAATTAAAATAACAATTTAATTACGACCCATGCAAGTTCCCTATTGCTGGTGACGGGTGGTTTTAGCATCATCTTAAAGAAGAAGATTGTACACAATCCGAGATATCTTCAACATCATTCTTATCCATCCAATAAACAGAATCTGTAGGGTCTTCTATGACGCATTTGACGTATAGTACTTTATTGCATCCTCAAAGAGAAAGGTTTGTGATATTAAAGAAAAAGTTTTGCTAAAAAGTTTTCGAAACATGTTTTGTAAGGAATCAAAATACATTATTTATAATACACTGTTTTTTTCTATTTCTGTGTATGGATTTTCGATATAGCCTCTAAACCTTTTTTAGGCATAATATAAACTACATTCGTCATATATATGCGATAATTATTTTGTAAAGAAGGGCGATATAAGTCAGATGTTGTAGTTTCTATTTTTCTTCCGAAAAAAAATCGTATAATATAGCGTTACGTCACGTTCATGTGCCATCCCCATATCCTCAACGTCTCAAAACATCATATTTTTGAGGACCCCCACCAACCCCTTGAGGCGTTGCGTAGTTTTTTAACACTCCCATAGAAACTCGGGCGTTGTTAGTTATTACGCGGTTACGCCCCGAGTTACAAATATGATTCTCTTATGCTTACGTAAAATGGGATTATAAGCCTTCAAAACGGACGTAAAATTAAATTTTTATGCACACTATTACACAGAGAGAATTTTCTGATAAAAAATACCGTGAAAATCATTGTAAACGTGGGATATTCTGACTTCATAGGAAAAAATACCCTACTAAACGATAAAAATTAACGATATTCATTATAAATTTTACCGTTCAGTAGGGTATTTTTTCCTACGAAGTCAGAATATTCCACGTTTACAATTCTTTTTACGGTAATTTTTATCAGAAAATTATCTCTGTGTAGTTAAAAAAATAATGTAAGCTACTCGTGCGTGTTCTATTAAGGGGTTATATCCCCCAAATTTTTTTGTTTTTTTTCCATTTTTTTTTATTGGCTTAAATCTTGCCAAAACAATCCTAGAATCAAAATCTACAACGCCCAAGTACCGATTTAAACTCAAAATTTTTTTAAATCAATTTTTTCCAAACAGCTTTGATGCTCCAAAATCACAATTTTCGCTTATTTTAGCGATGCTCGCTTTTTTGAATTTCGCGGCTTTGGAAATTAGTAGAAGTTACCTACGATCAATATCGTGTTTTAAATTTGAATTATAGAGGTCGCTACATGACATTACGACGGTTACAGCGTCTTTACAGCACGTGTTTACTCACACTTGCCCTGTGTTTTGTCGATCAGCCGTTCTCGTTGTTTACATTGTTATTTTGAGTTTTGCTTTACTTTTTAACTGTGAATTATATTTACAAGTAATTAATTATGAGTGAAAAGGTGTACAGTGGCCGCAAAGGTAGTAAAACGAGAAGTACAAGTACAAAACGGAGTAAAATTAGTAATCGACGCCCGCCTAACCGCCATTTGTTCGAAGGCGATTCGGAGCACGTTAGTACCTCGGCTAAGAAATTGAAAACTACTGATTTAGACCGTGACCGCGATGTTGATAATAATTTCGGCTACTGTTTCATCAATTTTTTCGCTGTATTTACTGCTCTTTCTGAATTAGTAGTATGCAAAAAATGTAATGGTGACGTGCGGCTTTTATAATCGAACAAGCGTGGACTAGGTTTCAAAATTATTTTGTCTTGTTCGAACTGTGGTGGTGCTGATATTAACAGCTGTCCTGTAATAAATGGTCGTGCTTATGAGATCAACTGCCGTATTATTTTAGCTATGCGCATCATAGGCATAGGCATCAACGGTATAAAAAAGTTCTGCTCTATGACGGATCTTGCAAAGCCTGTTTTTCAAACAACTTACAGTAAGATCATATCTAATATCGCGATTGTTACTTCATCTGTTCAAATTATATCCATGAAAAAATCAGCGATTAAAGAAAAAGAAATTTCTATCGAACGAGGTGAAAAAGAAGGTCTCACGGTGTCAGGCGATGGATCTTGGCGAAAGAGAGGGTTTACGTCTTTGTTCGGATTGGTGACTTTGATTGGTTGGTACACTGGCAAGGTATTGGATGTGTGTGTAAAATCTAAGTACTGTAAAGTGTGTGAATATTGGCAAAAAAAAGAAGGTACTGCTGAATACGAAGAGGTATACCCTTCACACAAACAGAACTGTGATGCCAACCATGAAGGTAATGCCGGGAAAATAGAGATCGACGCAGTTATAGAAATGTTCAAACGCTCAGAAAAACTTCATAATATCAAATATTTGAAATATATCGGCGACGGCGATTCAAAAACATATACAGTTATAGTCGACTTAAAACCTTATAAAGATTTCATCGTCGAAAAAAAAGAATGTGTCGGACACGTTCAGAAGCGCATGGGAACGCGTCTGCGCAATTTGAAAAAAACAACGAAAGGTCTTGGCGGCCGAGGAAAGTTGACCGGAAAGTTAATTGATGAACTTTCTATTTATTACGGACTTGCTATTAGGAGAAACTACGATTCAGTCGAAAAAATGCGGAATAAAATTTGGGCAACGTTACTTCATAAAATGTTGACGAAGGAGAATACACAGCACGAGAAGTGTCCCGTCGGAGTAGACTCTTGGTGTTCTTTGCAGCGCAGTACAGCGCTTGGTACACTTGCAACGTACGAACACAAGAGTCCAATGCATGAGGATGTTTTTAACGCAATAAAACCCATTTATAATGAACTCAGCTCCGACAACCTTCTGTCACGCTGCTTGGGTGCGTATACTCAGAACAATAATGAGTCGTTTAATGCTGTAGTGTGGTCAATTGCTCCAAAGACGTAGCCGTTATTATCTTCAATGACGGCTTCTCGGGTCAGTTTGCCGTTTACGATGCTCTTGGGTTCACTGTTGGACCAAACATGTACGAGTTTTGCGTGGAAACGGACGCCAATCGCGTAAAAACCGCTGAGCATCGTATGTCCGATATCGCGAAAGAGGCCAGGCGCAGCATTACATCAGGCAAAAAAAAAAGAAGAAGAGGAAATGAAGGCCCTGGAAGGACAATTATATGGTGCAGGGATAGCAGACTGAAGGTAAAAAAATTATTATGGACTATATTTTTGCGATTCTTAAGATTTATAGCATTTTGAAACTTCAAACGCGTTTTTATCGAAACCATGTTTTCAAAATCGGCAAGCAGTAGAACTCAAAAAGTTTACATCCGATTGACTTAAAATTTTAACAGTAGCTTCATTGTTTGATTATCTAGTGAAGTACATTATAAACAATTTAAGTCAATTTTTTTCGTCGAAAACGCGATTTTTTGTTAAAACAATCGCCATTTCGCGAAAAAAAATTATAAAAATATAATCATGTGTACTTCACTAGCAAAACTCATGTAAATAATAAAAATTTTTTTTTGTTATAGGTGGAGTTGGACGAGACTTGTACTGTTCGCCGCGGAAGACCTTTTTGAAAAAGCGGTTCACGGTAATCACTGCACAGCCGCCATTTTGTAAAAAAAATATCAATCAAAAATTTTGTTCTCTTCTTCAAGAGTTGCTTAATCCAATCTTATATTATTTGTATACCTTTAATCTCAAATGTCCTTTAAAAAAAAAAATTAACTAAGCCTTGTTTTTTAGAGCATAAGGGGGATATAACCCCTTAGTTCGTGCAATCTCTGAACGCTGTTTCGTGTCCATTGCCCAAAGTTCCACTTTGCTCGCTATAGATGCTTAAATCACTATTATTAGCCTTCTGTGCAGAGTGCATTATAAATTATCACCCCTGGTGGAAATATTTTTGTAAATAACTATTAAAATTTGAGAAAATTGATTATAATTCGTTTAAAACGTAGAAAAACACTCCCGATTTCAAACCTCCAGACTACTCACTTTTTTATTGTTTTAAATAAAAATGACCTAATTCTAATTAATACAATTTTTGACAAAGGCTAATCTTGAAAGAAAAATTATCCTAGAAATGCTGAGAATTGTTGACAAGTATCAATATATGTTTGCAAAAATAGACAATTTAGCAGTAAAATCAACGTCAATTCATAATTTTAATTGAAAAATATTTCGTGCAAATAAATGTTAAAAATTGTTTTAGACTGACTATAAATAAAGTTTACCTCCTATAAGATTCAAACAGAAGCTACAGTACAATTCGTCAAAAACTGTCCAAATTCATTAAATTTTTTTATTAAATTTATACAGTTGCAATCAACAGTAAACAATTGTTACCTTTTGTTAAAATCCATAACAAAAATATTAAAAATTATATATAAAAACAGTTTAAAAGATTTAACAAATAATATTTCAAATCAACGGGAATTGTTAGAAAATGTTACAATCTGTATAGAAAATCATTTCTAATATTAATCATTATTATTCTAAGAGTAAAAAATGATTTTTGTATTAATGCGATACTGAGAAATTTCGTGATAAACTGTTATAAAGTATCGATAAATTGAAATGTTTGTTCCAAATTTTTCAATTTTGTATAGAGTTAATTAAATTTATATGTCCAATGGTCCAAAATTGGGAGTGTTCAGAAGAAACTTAAAAAATAATTGACAGATTTTAATACTTTTTTACTTCTCTGTATACAATTTTTCACATTTTCTCAATAGAAGACGAGGACTTCACGATTAAATTTTAAATTATCTCGCATCAGCCACGAAATAATGGGATGATGATCAAGTAAATGCTCTCTTTTAAAAAATTACAAAATTATAACTATACCTTCAAAGTAAATCAAACCATCTTTTTTTTGAAAGTAGATAATAAGCTGTGGGGGTTCTGGATCAGAACATTTCTAGATCATGGGGATTCTGGATCAGAACATTTCTAGATCATGGGGATTCTGGATCATGATATTTCTAGATCATAGGGATTCTGGATCATGACATTTGTAGATCATGGGGATTCTGGATCATGGAATTTCTAAATCACAGCGATTCTAAATCCTCACAGCGGCCCTTTTCAGAAACGCAGTGGAATTTCTAGATCAAGACATTTCTAAATCACGGCGATTCTAGATATCTGTGATTACAAATGCTGACTGTCGACTGTCGACTGCCGACAGTCGACAGACGACAGCGTGCGACCTCAAGGCTTCAATCGAACAGCTGACAGCTGATACTGCGTGGCTTCGAGGCTTGCATATTGCATCCCTGTCGGTGAAGGCAGTTGCAGTTCTCATATTAGAATAATTTCGCGCATGCCCCATATAACACATACATATGTTGTGTAAGTCGGATACTTCGCGCTCTTATATAGTGATCAAGAGGAAATTTAACCACTTACAGGTTAGATGTTACGCCACCTAGCAGTAGCATTAAGAAGCTTGATATCTACTACAATTTTTTCGTAACCACTTTTAATTGAATTATTCTAAATTGAATTTTTTACATTAGAATATGTTTATTGCAGAATTTTATAACATATTTTCTTCACAATTTAATTAAATAAATTATACTGTAAAAAAAATCTGACTTGACGGAGATTTAAACCGGCGATCTTCTGTTCGGGAAGCAGACGTCTTACAGACTGCGCTATACTAACATCCCAAATGCGATACTTCTACTTGTCCGTATAAGAGACACTAGACTACTTTGTATAATTTCACTGTGCAGTTTGTTAATGTTAAATACATGCGTATGATGTAGCTATTATATATAAATATATAATATAAATGTATATATATATATATATATATATATATATATATATATATAATAGCTACATCATACGCATGTATTTAACATTAACAAACTGCACAGTCAAATTATAAAAAGTAATATATATATATATATAGAACCTTGACACAACAAATAAATTTATATAGAAAAGTTCCAATGGAGTAGATCAACATCTATTCGATGGTAATACTTTCTTCAAAGATAGATCTCGACCTGAAAAAGTATACTGGAAATGCAAATGTTTTAAATCGCATAGACGTTCGAGTCGTGCTGCTACAAAAGGTATCGGACTCATTAGTTGTACTCCACATAATCATGCCTCTTCTACAGAGCCTGTACAAGTTAACAGTCAAGAGACACAACATTTGGAATGTCTATGTCTTTTAGTTTTCTAAATATGACTTTTTGGTGAAATTACTTCGACTGAGGTAATCAACGAGTGTCATAATTTTTTTTTTGGTTGAACAATTTTCTACAGTTTTCATTAGAGCTATTAAGTAAGCAAGGCTTAAAATAATTTAGATGTTTGAAGTACAATATTACATGTTTTAATCAAATAATCACGCTGCTAAAAGTTTTACAACAGATTTAACAGTTTCACATATAGATATATGTGTCTTATTTTGTGAATATGATTATTTTGGCAAAATTGAAAAAAAGATTATCCAAGACTCTAGAAATATTTTTCTTCTTCCTTGAACCTAGTAAACTAAGACACAAAATTGGGAGTGTCTAGGTCTTTTAGTTATTTAGATATGATTTTTTGGTGGAATTACTTCGACTGAGGTGATCAGCGAGTGTCATAATTTTTTTTAGGTTAAAAGTAATGTCTAAAGATTTAATCGTTAGTACAGCAGTAGAACTACAAAATATGTATACCGATTGTTCAGCCAAGCGTAATCGAAAGCGATTTACGAGTTCATTTGGATCGTCCCAGTACACGTAATCCATCCTTGTATCTCTTCTAGCAGTTTGTAATGATAATATCCAAGTGTCCTGGTTAGTTTCCGATACTCTTATATTCAATATATAGGTTGCAACTACTTACCTCCAAAAATTAATGTCTCTATCTATAATACAGAAAGAGAAATGAGCAAATATGTCAAATGCGTTACCATCGCAACCAACAGTTCTCAAAAATTATGTTTTAGTAGCTCGTTAAACTATCCAAGTGTGTTAGTTAGTTTCTGATAATTTTATATTCAATATATAGGTTGCAACTACTTACCTCTAAAGTTTCAAGTCTCTATCTATCATACAGAAAGAGAAATCAGCAAATATGTCAAATGCATTACCATTGCAACCAACAATACTCAAAAATTAAGTTTTAGTAGATCGTTGAAATATCCAAGTGTCCTGGTTAGTTTCCGATAATTTTATATTCAATATATAAGTTGCAACTACGTACCTCCAAAGTTTCAAGTCCCTATCTATCATACAGAACGACAAATGACCAAATATATCAAATGAGTTACCATCGCAACCAACGGTTCTCAATCAAAAGTCATGTTTTAGTAGCTCGCTGAACTATCCAAGTGTCTCGGTTAGTTTCTGATAATTTTATATTCAATATATAATAATATAAATAAGTTGCAATTACTTACCTCCAAAGTTTCAAGTCTCTATCTATCATACAGAACGACAAATGAGCAAATATATCAAATGAGTTACCATCGCAACCAACAGATCTCAATCAAAAATCATGTTTTAGTGGCTTGTTGAACTATCCAAGTGTCTCGGTTAGTTTCCGACAATTTTATATTCAATATATAGGTGGCAACTACTTAACTCCAAAGTATCAAGTCTCTATCTATCATACAGAAAGAGAAATGGGCAAATATGTCAACTGAGTTGCCATCGCAACCAACAGTTCTCAAAAATTATGTTTTAGTAGCGCGTTGAACTATTCAAATGTCTCGGTTAGTTTCTGATAATTTTCTATTCAATATATAAGTTGCAACTACTTACCTGCAAAGTTTTAAGTCTCTATCTATCATACAGAATGACAAATGAGCAAATATATCAAATGAGTTACCATCGCAACCAACAGTTCTCAAAAATTATGTTTCAGTAGCTCGTTGAACTATTCAAATGTCTCGGTTAGTTTCTGATAATTTTATATTCAATATATAAGTTGCAACTACTTACCTGCAAAGTTTTAAGTCTCTATCTATCATACAGAATGACAAATGAGCAAATATATCAAATGAGTTACCATCGCAACCAACAGATCTCAATCAAAAATCATGTTTTTGTGGCTTGTTGAACTATTCAAGTGTCCTGGTTAGTTTCCGACAATTTTATATTCAATATATAGGTTGCAACTACTTATCTCCAAAGTTTCAAGTCCCTATCTATCATACAGAACGACAAATGAGCAAATATATCAAATGAGTTACCATCGCAACCAACGGTTCTCAATCAAAAGTCATGTTTTAGTAGCTCGCTGAACTATCCAAGTCTCTTGGTTAGTTTCTACTAATTTTATATTCAATATATAGGTGGAAAACTTCTTATCTCCAAAGTTTCAAGTCTCCATCTATCATACAGAAAGAGAAATCAGCAAATATGTCAAATTCATTACCATCGCAACCAACAGTTCTCAAAAATTATGTTTTAGTAGCTCGTTGAACTATCCAAGTGTCTCGGTTAGTTTCTGATAATTTTATATTCAATATATAAATTGCAACTACTTACCTCCAAAGTGTTAAGTCTCTATCTATCATACAGAATGACAAATGAGCAAATATATCAAATGAGTTACCATCGCAACCAACGGTTCTCAAAAATTATGTTTTAGTAGCTCGTTGAACTATCCAAATGTCTCGGTTAGTTTCTGATAATTTTATATTCAATATATAAATTGCAACTACTTACCTCCAAAGTGTTAAGTCTCTATCTATCATACAGAATGACAAATGAGCAAATATATCAAATGAGTTACCATCGCAACCAACGGTTCTCAATCAAAAGTCATGTTTTAGTAGCTGGTTGAACTATCCAAGTGTCTCGGTTAGTTTCCGACAATTTTATATTCAATATATAAGTTGCAACTACTTACCTGCAAAGTTTTAAGTCTCTATCTATCATATAGAATGACAAATGAGCAAATATATCAAATGAGTTACCATCGCAACCAACAGATCTCAATCAAAAATCATGTTTTTGTGGCTTGTTGAACTATTCAAGTGTCCTGGTTAGTTTCCGACAATTTTATATTCAATATATAGGTTGCAACTACTTATCTCCAAAGTTTCAAGTCTCTACCTATCATACAGAAAGAGAAATCAGCAAATATGTCAAATTCATTACCATCGCAACCAACAGTTCTCGAAAATTATGTTTTAGTAGCTCGTTGAACTATCCAAGTGTCTCGGTTAGTTTCCGATAATTTTATATTCAATATATAAGTTGCAACTACATACCTTCAAAGTTTCAAGTCCCTAACTATCATACAGAACGACAAATGAGCAAATATATCAAATGAGTTACCATCGCAACCAACGGTTCTCAATCAAAAGTCATGTTTTAGTAGCTCGCTGAACTATCCAAGTCTCTTGGTTAGTTTCTACTAATTTTATATTCAATATATAGGTGGAAAACTTCTTATCTCCAAAGATTCAAGTCTCCATCTATCATACAGAAAGAGAAATCAGCAAATATGTCAAATTCATTACCATCGCAACCAACAGTTCTCAAAAATTATGTTTTAGTAGGTCGTTGAACTATCCAAGTGTCTCGGTTAGTTTCTGATAATTTTATATTCAATATATAAATTGCAACTACTTACCTCCAAAGTGTTAAGTCTCTATCTATCATACAGAATGACAATTGAGCAAATATATCAAATGAGTTACCATCGCAACCAACGGTTCTCAAAAATTATGTTTTAGTAGCTCGTTGAACTATCCAAGTGTCTCGGTTAGTTTCTGATAATTTTATATTCAATATATAAATTGCAACTACTTACCTCCAAAGTGTTAAGTCTCTATCTATCATACAGAATGACAAATGAGCAAATATATCAAATGAGTTACCATCGCAACCAACGGTTCTCAATCAAAAGGCATGTTTTAGTAGCTGGTTGATCTGTCGAAGTGTCTCGGTTAGTTTCCGACAATTTTATATTCAATATATAGGTTGCAGTACTTAACTCCAAAGTTTCAAGTCTCTATCTATCATACAGAAAGAGAAATGGGCAAATATATCAAGTGAGTTGCCATCGCAACCAACAGTTCTCAAAAATTATGTTTCAGTAGCTCGTTGAACTATTCAAATGTCTCGGTTAATTTCTGATAATTTTATATTCAATATATAAGTTGCAACTACTTACCTGCAAAGTTTTAAGTCTCTATCTATCATACAGAATGACAAATGAGCAAATATATCAAATGAGTTACCATCGCAACCAACGGTTCTCAATCAAAAGGCATGTTTTAGTAGCTGGTTGATCTGTCGAAGTGTCTTGGTTAGTTTATACTAATTTTATATTCAATATATAGGTGGCAAACTTCTTATCTCCAAAGTTTCAAGTCTCTATCTATCATACAGAAAGAGAAATCAGTAAATATGTCAAATTCATTACCATCGCAACCAACAGTTCTCAAAAATTATGTTTTAGTAGCTCGTTGAACTATCCAAGTGTCTCGGTTAGTTTCTGATAATTTTATATTCAATGTATAAATTGCAACTACTTACCTCCAAAGTGTTAAGTCTCTATCTATCATACAGAATGACAAATGAGCAAATATATCAAATGAGTTACCATCGCAACCAACGGTTCTCAATCAAAAGGCATGTTTTAGTAGCTCGTTGAACTATCCAAATGTCTCGGTTAGTTTCTGATAATTTTATATTCAATATATAAGTTGCAACTATTTACCTCCAAATTTTCAAGTCTCTATCTATCATACAAAAAGAGAAATGAGCAAATATGTAAAAAGAGTTACCATCGCAACCAACAGTTCTGAATCAAAAATCATATTTTAGTAGAGTTTAAAGTGTAAAATTAAATGTTTGAATTGATTAGTCACTCTCTTTTAAGTTTAGAGCTGATTTAACTATTTGACATATATAGGTATACATATACGCTATTTTGTATATCAATTTTTTTTTTACCAGATTGTAAATAAGATTATCTAAGGTCTTGGAAGTATTTTTCTCCTTCTACTTTTAGCCTAATAAACTATGACTTTTTGGTGGAATTACTCCGACTGAGGTAAGCAACGAGTGTCATAAGTTTTTTTAGTTTAATAGTAATCTCTAATGATTTGATTGTTAGTACAGCAGTAGAACTACAAAATAGGTATACCTATATATAATAGCTACATCATACGCATGTATTTAACATTAACAAATCCACAGTGAAATTATAAAAAGTAGTCTAGTGTCACTTATAAGGCGAATTCGAAGTATCGTATTTAAGATGTTGGGATAGCGCAGTCGATAAGACGTCTGCTTCCCGAACACCAGATCACCGATTCAAATCTCTGTCAAGTCAGATATTTTTACAGTTTAATTTATTTAATTAGATTGTGAAGAAAGTGTATTATAAAATTCTGCAATAAACATATTCCAATGTAAAAAATTTAAGTTAGAATAATTCTATTAAAAGTGGTTTGCGAAAAAATTGCAGTAGATATCAAGCTTCTTAATGCTACAGCTTGGTGGCGCAATATATAACCCGTAAGTGGTTAAATTTCCTCTTGATCACTATGTAAGAGCGCGAAGTATGCTACTTATACAACATATGTATGTGTTATATGGGGCATGCGCGAAATTATTCTAATATGAGAACTGCAACTGCCTTTACCGACAGAGATGCAATATGCAAGCCTCGAAGCCACGCACTATCGGATGTCAGCTGTTCGATCGCAGCCTCGAGGTCGCGCGCTGTCGGCTATCGGCTGTCGACAGTCAACAGTCGACGGTCAGCATTTATAATCACAGCTATCTAGAATCGCCGTGATTTAGAAATGTTTTAATCTAGAAATTCCACTGCGTTCCTGAAAGAATCACTGTGATTTAGAAATTCCATGATCCAGAATCCCCATGATCTAGAAATGTCATGATCCAGAACCCCCATGATCTAGAAATGTACTAATCCAGAACCCCCATAGCTTTATCTACTTTTGGATACATCAAATCTTTCGAGTACCGCTCGAGTACAGGTCGATCATCTCGAGTAGCTCGATATTCTCGAGTAGCTCGCTCATTCCGAGTAGCTCGATCGTCTCGAGTAGTTCGCTCATTTCGAGCAGCTCGAACATTCCGAGTATCTCGAGCATCCCGAGTAGCTTGATCGCCCCGAGTTACTTGACTCGACTCGTTACTCGACTCGAGCTCGACGAGCCGAGTTTTTCGGTCAAGTTGCTCGAATTTTCCGAGTACTCTCACACCCCAAGACTGTGTACTACGGGAGAAAGGCGATTAACGCTCGTGCTGGTTGTATATCTTGCCTTGGTACACCTCGACATCCCTCGGCTCGTCTTGACTCGTATTGCAAAACTCACTTGCGGGCAAACTTTAATAGTACATTTTGACACGGGTGCGGAAGTTGATTATTTGCCTCCTGTGCGATTTTCGCTCGAGCGAACTGAGAGTGAAAAGTTACTTTATGTAAATAATCTACTTAAGCACTAGTTTCGAACCGTATTTTATATCACTAGCGTCGAAAATTCATATCAAAGTTATGATTTTGAGGTTAGAGTTGTATAAAGTACTATAAATCGTCGTGAATACAACGAATGTTTATTTTCCTTTTTTTAAATGAAAGATGCCCGTTAAATATTTAATGAAAAGCCCTTTAGAAAGACAAAAATATCAAATTTAATTAAAAAGAAAGTGTTTAAAATAAAGTTTCCTTGCTTGGATTGATACGGACGTGCATATATTGCTGCGTGCCAGATCCTGCGGAAATACCAATTACTGCATGTGTATTACTGCGGATCTACACCGCATGTATTTTCCAAGGAGAGGGCACACCCTCGACGAAACAAAATTCGTATATACTTTGGAGGGTCTTTTCTGGTACACAAAAATGAAGCCTAGTACCCGTAATTCATTTTAATGGATCCGTGATCTCGACATATGAGGTACTTGAAATATTTGTCATTTTAATGAAAAGATATACCTCTTTTAACCATAACTCGACAAATTTTTATTATGGAAAAATTACCGAAAAGATAGTAAAAAGTAGACAAAAATACCTTTAGTTTAAGTTATGTTACGTATAAAAATATTAATCTGATCAACAGTTATTAACAATCGAAGATGGTCACTGAAAATTCATAGTAATTCAACGAATTTAAAAAAGTTAAATTTCTTTCAATATTGATGCAATTTCGGTCACCATTTTTAATTGGAAATAACTTTTGAGCAGATTAATATTATTGTACGTAACACAGCTTAAATTAAAGGTCTATTGCCTACTTTTTATTATATTTTGAGTCATTTATCCATAATAGAAACTTGTAGAGTTATTGTTAGAATAAGAGGTATCTTCGTTTATTAGAACTATTATATTTCGAGTAGATTACCTCATATCTCGAGAACAAGGGCCCACTAGAATGAATTACGGGTACTAGGCTTCTTTTTTGGTAACAGAAAACATTTCCCAAAGTCTGACCGAATTTCGTGTCCCGGAGAGTGTGCCCTCTCCTTGTTAGTCTAAGTACTTTATATTTTTGAAAACGTCACTTAATATATACATTTATTAGTAACTAGATATGGTCATGTACAAGAATTATTGAAATGAAATTTCGGCGTTTCTAAGCTTTTATTACAAATTACATGTTAACGCAAATTTGAGGTTATATTTACGTCGTTAAAGATCCGCAATAATACACAGATGCGTCGCACTTATCTGATGTGCCAATTGCTACGGCTAAATC